>JBAMAW010001537.1:0-96912 GCA_037043295.1 Amiota minor | reverse complement strand
AACCTCCTGGCGGCAATCCTCACTCATAGCTGACGCCGTTTAAAGAGCCAACCTAAGGACCTTGTTGTAGGTTACCAGCAACTTAAAATTAATCGCTAACTGAATATTCTATATATATAAATGTTATTATGTTATAAAAACAAAATGTACAAATTTTTACTGTACTTTAAAACTATGAACTATAAGAAAAAATTAATCAGAATCTGAGCTGTCACTGACTGAACCTGTAGACTGCAGAAATGTAGTTGAAAGTAGATTTTTAGCTTCTTGACTTGATACGTTCAATATTGACAGTGCTGAAATTAAAGGATCCGACGAAAAGAGGGTGCAGTTCCTTCATTGTATGCAATCGTAAAATTTTACGAGTGTGAAGCAGTAGGAAATTTCGGATGTCCTTATTTCTAACCTCCAATGCTTCCTCCGACATCATGCCAATTGGTGGCCCTACATTGCTGATAATATGTGCAACAAGAATTAAAATTTTGTGAATGGAATCCGGAATTTGAAATCATGGATATACATTCACAAAAATTTCTGCTGTTTCAAATGCATATTGTCGAAAAGCATCTGCATTTACACCGTAACCGCAAGCCATAACACGCAAAATAATGCTGAATGTTTTAATAATAACAACTAACACTTTCTTCTTGTTGTATTGCCATTTTTTTTTTTTTTTTTGCCACAACCAGCCTTTGGTATGTGTACCAGTAATGAAATTTTTTCTGAGTTCGGTTTGTTTAAAGGCTTTCCTTTCTTCAAGGATCTTCTTATTTTGACCACGAATCTACCATGCTTTAATAGGAAATCTTTTTTTTTTTTGTCTTTTTAACTTTATTAGTTGTCACTAACCTGTTAACAGTAATCAACTCTGCTAATCTAAGAAACAAATTGCTACACGTCAGTTACATTTATTGAAAAACTTGATATATATACATATATAAGAGCAAGAATAAAACCACAAATTTAGAAACGCTAATTAAATTAAATAATTAAAAGAAAATTTGTATTCGCAAAATTTAAAGAAAGAAAAAAAAAGAAAACACGATCAGTTAAAAAATAAGTTAATACAAAATTAAGAATTCTAGGTATAATCAAAATTTAATAAAATATGAAGCAGAAAAGAAAAATGGTATTATTACAGTGAGAAAGAATAAAGTAAGAGAGCGTTAAGAGAAGCTATACAGATCGAAGATCAGAATGAAAACAATTACTTACAGCGTTGAAACAAAAATTTAAAAACTCTGATTGAAGGAAAATTTGCATTTGAAAAATTCAAAAAATTAAGACAATCAAAGCACAATCAATTAAAAAATAAGCTAATACAAAACTAGTAAGAACGTAATCTTCGACTATACCGAAAATGAAATACTCTTCACGGGACGCAGTAAATGTTTGTGGTGGTGGGTGGTACCCCCCTAGTAGTCCAATTCGGTTGGTTCTGACAAATGTTCTATGCCTCTCTTGAAAACTGATATTGACCAAGTTTCAATTCGATAGGACAAAAAACAAAAAAGTTTTTCTAATAGGAATATGAATTCAAATGGGTGGTTTGTATGGGAGGTACCTCCCCTAGTGGTCCGATTCGGGTGGTTCTAATAAATGTCCTGCGCCACTCTTGGAAGCTGATACTGTCTAAGTTTCAGTTCGATAGAACAAAAAACAAAAAAGTTTTTCTAATAAGAACATGAATTCAAATGGGTGGTTTGTATGGAAGGTACCCCCCCTAGTGGACCGATTCGAGTGGTTTTGACAAATGTCCTGCGCCTCTCTTGGAAACTGATAGCGACCAAGTTTCAGTTCGATAGGGCAAAAAACAAAAAAGTTTTTCCAATAATAACATGAATTCAAATGGGTGGTTTGTATGGGAGGTACTTCCCCTAGTAGTCCGATTCTAGAGGTTCTGACAAATATCCTGCGCCTCTCTTGGAAACTGATAGTGTCTAAGTTTCATTTCGATAGAACAAAAACAAAAAGGTTTTTCTAATAAGAACATGAATTCAAATGGGCGGTCAAAGCCGATTCCATTGTTAAATCTACCATAATTCACTTTTTACAACAAAAAACTGACATTTTCCCATGTTGCTGTTGTCCGATTCAACTGTTTTAAATAATTTTTTTAGACACTAGGTCAGTTTTAGGCTCCGTTGCTATAGCTTCTAAATTAGTTTATACAAATTAATTTTATTTAGTTTAAAGTAATTATTATTTGCATAAATTGACAAATTTATGTTTATTTTCTTTTATTATTATAAAATTAGATTTATCTATGTGTGCAAATTAATTTATTTATCAACTGTAGTAGCACTAGCTTGCTCCAGTGATGACACTAATCAACTCCTAAACTAAAACTAACAAGACTCTTTATATACCTTTCAGGCACATGCTAGTGCCGTTGCAAAGCTTTAGATAATAGCTTTTACAGTAATGATCTTATCCGTAAAAGCTTTTATCTAACTATGTAAGAAAAGGGCAATGAACCTGTACTAACAGGATCATTACATGCAAGTGGCGTTTAAAAGGTCATTGTACCTTAACTTACACACAGTTTTGAATATTTTACAAATTATTAAATTAGAGAAAATTAAATATTTCTGGATGCTCTATGATAGGAGCGAGGGCAAAAACGTTTTGAATGGGTGCGGCAACAATATGACAACTACGGCATAGACGAAGTGAACCTTCCTTTTACTTGTTTTGTTTTGAGTTTTGTGAAACATAACCTTATTTTTTGTGAAGGCAAACTTCATAAACGATTTCGTCGTCAAGCTGCTTTGTCGACATTAACGCTTTTACAGCGTGAAGCTACACAACCGCCGTCAAACTACCTTCTCAAACGCCGCCATCGTTAGCGTCGGTTAGTAAACGAACGTCAGCAGTGCAGGTTTATGTATTGAATTTAACAATTGAATAATGATAACAGAAATTTAATATTGAATACAAAATTATAAAAACTTGGATTACAAAAAATTATAATGAATGTATGTATATTTATTCTTTACATAGAATGGCTAACGCTTAAAAAATGAAATATACAAAATAAAAAACAAAAAATCAATATTAAAGTAATTAAGCCCTCACATCTTTTATTTCTAAATAATTTAAAATAAACGATTATAAAATATATCACAAAGCACTTCTTTTCCTATCTTTTTTCATATCTTTTTTTGTCAAAGTTGAAAGTTGCTCAACTTTTGGCATACATGCGGAGACGTCGAATCCTAGTAGTTTGCTTCATTTGATTCAATACATTTCAACTTTCCTCCTTCAAATCATTAAAAACGTAATGTAGTTTGGCCTTTAAGGTATTATTTCTTAATGCTAATAGCTCGTCCGGATAACGAGTTCGCTGCGAGTTTTGGTTAGCCGTTCACCGTCGTCGTTTGTGAGTTTGAGTTTTTATGAATAGCTTTTCTTTCTTTTGGTTTTACATACAAATGGAAAGTTCAATTGTAAAATTTGTGGAAAATAAATAATTTCGAATAAATTCCAGTGTATGCAAAAAGATTTTGCAGTTCCGTTTTTCATTCCTGCTTCCTGTTTAATAAAAAACAAAAAGTTTACAATTTGAAATTTAATAAAATCAGCATCAGCTGTTTTATGTTGGCGCGCAACAGTAAAAAAGTCACCTAAAAAGATGGCAACAATGGCAAAACTTGCATATCCTACTCAATTGCGTGAACGACTGTGGTTGATAATGCTTCTTTTCCATGTGTTAACTTATACTAGGGGAACCATGTGTTTTTTAGGTGCTAATAACCTCTGTAAACAATGTTCTTTGTGAAAACTCTACTATCACGTGATAAATTGCCCCAAACTGATGTCTCAGAAATATAAAATTGCTATCCATTGAATGATCGAACTCTACTGGTGGCAAGATACACTTGTCCGTGAATAAACATAGGCTGTCTCAACAAAATTCCAACTTTTTGAAACGTTTGACCTTGTGATTTATTTCTAGTCATCGCAAAAGTTGGAATGACTGGAAATTGAGTTCTCGAATAAGTCAAATGAACACGGGTTATTGAAATTCGAATATTGCGCGCTACACCTATTAACTTAAATTCCGTATTAATAATAGAATACAAATTTCTTTTAAAATCAATTTACGGGGAGGGAGACCACTAACTGATACAGTATTAAAAAACTGAATAGGAAAATTATTATGTTCACGTGCATCATCGCTGACAATTTTATCAAAGCTGTAGTAAGCCTGCTTGTATGAAGCATGATGAACACACGTATACGAAATGACTGATGCCACATGCATGATCATGTCGGAGGCCTTTTAAAAAACGCGATCATGCCCATACACACACTCACACGCACGACTTAACTTACATCTGCTTTGACTATTTCATTCTTCTCTTATTCCCCCTTGCAGATCATCTCAGGAACACAATGTTTGCCCTTACACATAGTCACACCTACACCATAAATTATGTCAGCTTTCTTTTATTCTACATGTGCAAAATATTTTGTATACTACTTTGTATAGCAGGGGTTGAACCCCAAACAAATGTAAATAAAAAACTTTAAATTTTCACAGAAAGTGTATTTTTAATGCTATCTTTCCAACAAATAATAAAATTTTTGGAATATTCACCGGAAAAGTCTCAATAAAGGCAACAACATATCCATTTATTAATCTTATGCAAAATTTGAAAGGATCACTAGAACCCCCGATAATTTTTTCTGCGTACGCCCCTGTTGTGTAGAGCATCTCTGCTGTGTATGCAACGAAAATAGAACAACAACAAAAACATGGCTTTACACAACCGCACACAAACCTCTCTGTTCTTCCATTCTACTGCATGTGTGTTGTTGTTGTTCGAAAGATGTTTTCTTTAACACCTTTTCTTACGTAAGCAAGAATACCTTTCAATTGGTATATTTTTTGTCAAAATAAGTTCAGTGGTTTAAGCAGGAAATGCTTCACAATTTCAGTGTTTGCCGTTTAATTATATAGCTGATAAGTTGCCGTAAAAGTTAGGAAATGAGTGGGTAATTTACTCAGAGTTTCCCAATGTGTACGTGGCTTTACAGCTTGATACTTAAATTAAAAGACTTCCTACCAAATTCTCCTTTCAATTTCTCGCAGGCTTTTTTGACATGCAGATCTTTTTATGTCAAATATGGAGATGCAAGGTCGTCACTCAGATCTGTTCAGGCTGGTATTCCCCAAGCTCCTGTGCTATTTACTATCTACATAGCAGATATTCTTTAACCGATCTCTAACACCACAATCTTAGCCACATATGCGGATAAAGCGGTCCTCTGTAATCATATTCAAACCGCTTTGAAGTCTGGTTTACAAGGCGAAACATCAAGGTGAACTCACGTAGATCACAACTGTGATGTTGTACACTAAGGAAAAACGAAATGCCTTGGGTTTTGCTTGGTGATCTGGCTTTCACAATGACAAACGCCTAACATCTAAAAACCATTTAACAATCATCGCTCGCTCCTGTTCCTTTAAAATAAAAACAACTTCTTCTGAGTAATACGAGCAAACTAAGTTTGGAAAACAAGCTGTTAATATATGAAAATATGGTCTCCAACTATGGGGTACATTATACCCATCAAATCGCAAAAAAAATCAGGTCGTTTAAAATAAGTCCATCAGAATTTTATCAATGCACCCTGGTTCGTCAGGAGTTTTACGCTTCACAACGACTTCAGCAAAACTACTATTCTCCAGGACTTAAATTTCCATATAAGCACTTACAATGATAGACTTCACTACCACCAAAACCCTCTCGTAAAATCTTTAATCAGGATAGCGATTCAAAGGCCCCTGCTACACCCAAATGACTTACCATCACTTAGTTAATTACATAACACCCTCCTTTCTCCTTTCTGTAAATTGAGTTTATACCAATCCCTGTAAATGACAATGCCCCTCACACTAATATTGTATAGCTTAAGCGGTTTAATGTCTATAATAAAAAATAAACAAGTAAAAAGTTTATCTACGCCTATGCTGAAGTTGTTATACTCTTCACGCACTCCCTAGGAAACGTTTGATAGAGCGTTCAAAAATTTTAGATTATTGATATGACTTTTGTTTAGGGTATAGTTAGTACACATACAGCATTTCAACACTAAGACCGAAATATTTGTATGGAACTTTACGATACAGTAATCCTAGGGTCTTGAAATCTACACGGTTGTTAAATATGGGTCAGATACTTATCCTGTTAAATTTTCCGAAAGCACGAAAAAACAAAAAAGTTTTTTTTAATAGGACCATAAATTTCAATTTGGGTTTGTATGGGATTTATACGATCAAGTAATTCTAGGATCTTGAAATTTACGTGTTTCGTGGACATTGATTAGAAACTTATGGTAACCAAATTTCACTTCCATATTCTGTATGAAAGACCGGTGCTTAATATACTGAGCTAACGATGTTCTTGTGATCATGAATGCACTTCAAAGGTGTGGCACTGATTTGTGAAAAAATTTAAAACAAAATAGAAAAGCGATCTAATTGTGTTTTGAACATTCGATATAATCTTGGTCCAAAACGAGTTTTGTCCAATTCTAATTATAAAAAAATTGTAAAAATATTTTTAAAAATATTCAAAAATTTTTGCAGTACTCAGTGTGTCCCACATTCAAATAGTAACAGCATCGCAAAATAACGAACACAAGGCAAAAACGATCCACAGCACGAATGAAAGAGCTACGATCTAAAAAAAAATTAACAAGCAATTGAAGTGTTATTGTTATTATTAATTTATCAAAAGGCAGTCAGTATTGTAGCGAATGACACAGGCGTATAATTGAAAAAATTTTCTGGATGCTTTCGAAGATCTCTCCACTTTGTCTTCGATGACGGTGGGTGTACTCAAATTTTATGTCAAAGTCAAAATTTAATGTTGCACTGGACATAAAAAATCTTCGTCCGAATCCACCACGCTCAAAAGAAAACCAAACCAAATAATAACTAGCATAAAAACGCTCTCTCTATCATGTTATAGCAATGCAAATCGCTTCGCGCAAAGCTTCCACTCTGTCAACTTGTGGCATTGTTCGTAGCACGAAATATTATCGCTTGTCGCATCGCACCGTTTGTCGTGCGCACTCTGGATTCAGCTTAAGGCACCGCTTATACTATTTTTATACTCTTCACGGGAGTGAATAGTATTAAAGGTTGTTATGAAGTTTGTAACAGGCAGAAGGAGATAAAATAGACCACATAAAGTATATGCTTATATTCATGATCAGCTCGAATAGACGAATTGATTAAGCCATGGATGTCTATATGCATGCAAACTAGACCCTCAGTTTTTGCGCTAGAGAGCTGAAATTTTGCATGAACCTCTCTTTTTACTATATGCACTACATTTATCATTTGAATTCATGTTCTTATTAGAAAAACTTTTTTATTTTTTGTCCTATCGAACTGAAACTTGGACACTATCAGTTTCCAAGAAAGTTGCAACACATTTGTCGAAACCAGCCGAATTGGACCACTAAGGGAGGGTACCTTTGAAATTCAAGAACAACATTTTTGTTATGTAAATCGCACAAATAACAATCAATTAAAAATACCAGTAAAAAGTTAAGTTAATTATTCTTACAACTATTTACTGTAAATGTATTTTTTTAAATTAAATTGATAAAACATGACGATGGCAACGGCAGTGACTTGAATAAAAAATTTAATTCTTTCGAAATGAAAACATTTAAAAACGACAACATGCTTGTATTAAATATTTTTGTTAAAAATATCGTAGCGAATAAAGCGTAAGTACTACAATGAAACAATCACTACGTGAAGAGTATTTCATCTTCGGCATAGTCGAAGATAACGTTCTTTCTTGTTTTATATGGAGTCAGTTTAAGCGGTGTTAAATATACATAAGCGGTTTACTCCATATACACATAAACACATAAATGTTTGCAATGTCAAAAATAGCAGTCAACTTCACTTTCACAGTAAATTTAAACGGTAAAGAAATGTATATCGAAAAAAATAAAAACGCAGTTATGTTCTTATATTCATTTTTAATACTTATTCAAGAAAAAAGCAACAGTTATGTCATAGGAAGTGCACACAAAAAGAGAAAAGAAAAAATAAGTCAGATTTTGCGTTAACACATAAATGTTTGCAAAATGCATACAACGTAGACATGTAATTAGAAAAAACCTATTTTCAGCTTGATTTTTAACTAATATTTGGTTTGCCCACCTTTGGCATCGATAACAGCTTGAAGTCTTCTTTGCATTGATCCAATTAAGTGTCGTACGTCGTATTCCTGAGGTATTTTTTGCCATTACTCATATATAATCCTGATCAGGTCAGCTTTTCCCTTTGGCGCCCGTTGTGCTAACTTTTTTTTCAAGTGAGCCCGATTTGTTCATTTGGGTTCAAATCAGGGCTCTGTGGAGGTGCATCGAGGACTTTGGTGCAGTTATATAGCAGCCATGTTTTGCACAATAGGGACTTATGTTTGGGGTCGTTGTCCTGATATAATTTGAAATTAATTTTTTCAGGTCTTTGTGGATCTTCCATTCCAAACTTTTGAGCACTGGCCAACAATTCTTTTTTTAGAATATCCAAAAAAAAAGCTCTTTATTCAAAATATCAGTGAATACTGTTAATTCACCAACGCCTTGCATGGATATACAGCCCCATACCATCACTGACAATTTGCCTAATTTTATTGTTGGTATAACATTTCTCTTGGAGCGCTGTATTGGGTTTTTGTCAAACTCTATGGGGACCATCATTTTGGTGAAGCATTATTTTTGTCTCGTCACAAAATATAACCCCGCTCCAATACACTAGGGGCTGAGAAATGTTTTCAGAAGCACAAGTCAGTCTCTTTAAAATATTTTGTGAAGAAAGTAATGGCTTTCGACGCGATACTCTGACTGAGTATTCGTTTCTTTTCAATAGTCGTCGAATGGTTTCATAGGAGACATCTAACCCACATTCATTTTTCAAGGATATCGATTGGTTGATCGTGGATTATTGTGAAGATCTCTAAGAATATGTGATTCTGTCCTTGTTGACAATTTTCTTGGCCGACCTGAAGAAGACACAACTTGACGAAAGACTAATTTATAATGGCAAATACACATTCCTAACTATTTGCTATTTGCAATATTAGTTAAAATAAACAAATTTTACAGTTACTTTACTTTTCTTTCATTATCTCTTCATCCTACTGCGCATTTTGCAAACATTTATGTGTTAACGCAAAATCTGACTTATTTTTTCTTTTCTCTTTTTGTGTGCACTTCCTATGACATAACTGTATGCTTTTTCCTTGAATAAGTATTAAAAATGAATATAAGAACATAACTGCGTTTTTATTTTTTTCGATATACATTTCTTTACCGTTTAAATTTACTGTGAAAGTGAAGTTGACTGCTATTTTTGACATTGCAAACATTTATGTGTTTAAGTGTATGTACGTACATGCCAAATATACGTTTTCGTGAAAACCCAGAAGATAATGTGAGTAACGTAGTGGAAAAAATTTATTGTTGTTGGCAAGCGTTGTGAATAATCAAATCAGCGTAATAAAGATAGTGAGAAAGAGAGGGACAAATACGTCATAAGTCTGGCTGTTGGTATTTACTTGCTATTATATACATATAGTTTTTATTTGCTTGTCTTGTATTTTATACTACATTCGTTGCTTTGTATGTTCAAACATACATGTGTTTGCATGTGTACATGTTGATTCGTGCTGTTGGTACGTCGGTTTGTTTGGTTGCGGTATTCGTGCCTGGTACAACTATCTCCGTTGCAGTCGCTGGATAACGTTAGCTTCCAGCTACAACAATAATAATGGCAGGTATAACAACTGTTATAATAGTAATCATAACTATCAGTCATTTATCAAAGTGTTTGTGAAATACGTATGCGCGCGTGTCATGTACGAAGCATGACGAAATATCTAATCGATTTAGATATTTCATCATGCTTGTTATTCTCTCAACACTCTCTTTCACCACCACCATTCTCTCTTTGACCATGCTGTCTCATTTACACCTTCACGAAGTAAGTACGTGTGAAAGAGGCCAATATAGGCAAGTGCTCACTTTTATGAAATGTTTGGAATGAACAAACGTGTGCTCGTGAGCGGATGGCATGCTTCTTCTATGAAGAATGAATAACACACGTACACGAACTGACTGATGATAATACATGCATGATCATGTCGGGGGCCTATTACAGCGATTAAACAATTAAATTTTTAATCTGCTGTTTACACTGATCATTTTTATACCTTCTCGGGAGTATTATAAGTTTGTCATGAATTTTGTAACAGGCAGGAGGAGACAAAAGAGACCACCTAAAGTATATATATTCTTGATCAGCTCGATTAGACGAATTGATTAAGCCATGCCCGTCTGTATGTATGTAAACTAGTCCCTCATTTTTTGAACTAGAGAGCTGAAATTTTGCACGAATCTTTCTTTTTACTATACGCAGTACATTGGTCAGAACCAGCCGAATCTGTCACTAGGGAGTACTTCCCATACAAACCACCCATTTTAATTCAATTTCTTATTAGAACATTTTTTTTATTTTTTGTCCTATTGAACTGAAATATGGACACTATCAGTTTCCAAGATAGGGGCAGTACATTTGTCGGAACCAGCCGAATTGGACCACTAATTAGGGTACTTCCCATACAAATCCTGGGAAGAGTATTTCGTCTTCGGCATAGTCGAAGATAACGTTCTTTCTTGTTTGTATTGCAATCAGCTCTTTTTTGGTTTGGATATATCATACATACAGATGGAAAGTGCGCGCACGTTCCGCTGAGGTAAAGTATAAAATTTGCAGTGTATACAAATAGTTTTTGCTGCTCCTTTTTTTATTCCTGCTACGTCTTTTATTAAAATTTACAATTTAGTCGATGAATTAGAGACGATTTAGATGACTGTTGTTTTTCAAATCGCACAAAAAATCCGTCGGTGCCACAAAAATAGAGAAGATTTTATTTTTCGAACGTTGATGTTGGAATGAACATCTGTTTACGATTCGACCATTTTACACGTATCGATTTTGTTGCGACATTTATCCTTGATTCTTCTTTTGTTTCTTTTGCTTGTATTTACACTCGCGAAACAATGATTTTGACATACTTATCTCATCGCTCTCACATCCCTCTTTCAATAAAAGCAAAGATCTAAGAAAGAAGACAAACAGAAATCATGCGACAGATGGCTGCCGTAGAATCACTTCATGCAAAAACATAACTTCACCAGCATGTACACAAAATGCAAACATGCCAACTTTTATAAATGATATAGCTAAAATTTTTCATTGAAGTAATCACTTTCTATGCATTTTTAAAACAAATTTATAGCATCACAGCTTTCTTATCAACAATTAAAGTTTTTTTTAATAAGGTGCGTTGTAAAAGTATAGAACCACATAAAAAATATTTGATTTCTTAAAAACGAAAGACTGTAGGGTATCACAATGTTCTACAAAAATGTATGGAATGCACAATAACAAACTTATAACGGTATTTGGTAAAAATTGTTAGTGTAAAGTTTTAAGCAAATCAAAAAAAGAGTTTTATTTGCTGTTGCGTTTTATTTTTATTTTGAAATTCTCTTATTATTGTCCTTTTCAACTCTTCAGTGGAATCATATTGTTTTTGATTGTTGTAAATCCTTCGGACTGGTACTCCCCATATGTTTTCCATCGGATTTAGGTCTGGGGAACAAGCGGCCAGTCCATAACATCAATGGATTTTCCAGAAAACCAAGGCATGGTTTCGCGACTCACATGAATTCTGGCATTATCTTGTTGGTATGTCCATTCTGTTTCCGAATTTTGTCTAGTAAATGGCACTAGGCTCATTCCGAGGTCATTAATGTAGGCGCTGCTCTTCATTTTCGAGGTTACAAATTGAATTTCTAGACAGCCTAATGCAGAAAAAGACGCCCAAGTCATAAGTCTTCCTTCTTCAAAGTTGCGCTTTGAAAAAACTAACGGCTCCTTTCTAATATCATGGCAATACTCTCGGAAACCGTCTAGACCATCCAGGTTACCCTTTTTTTCATCAGAAAATATGACCTTAAACAGGAAAAGTTATTAAAAACCATCACATCATCACGGTGGTGCATTTTTCGCTTAGGGATTCCCTGCTCGGGCCATATTTTCTTTTGCGAATCCCAACCTAGCCTGCTTATGGCGTTGTAATAGTCTCGAAGTAGACTTCAATGTAGTGTATGTAATGTTTTCGCTTCGCTTTAAAAGCCTGGAAATAGTCAAACGATGGACTGAAACGTCAACAATCTTTTGTAAGTCCGCTAAACTTTTGGTTGTGTTACTCGCAATCCTCAAAATTTTACGTTCTTCGCGATGGTGTAATTTTCTTTTTCTTCCCCCAGAATTTTTTAGCCACTAGCCCACCGGATCTTTCAAAAATTCCATAATTACGTGATGACTTCGATTAATTTTCCTGACAATTTCCCAAAATCCCATATTCTGCTCTGTAAAAGCCAATATTCTTCCTTTCTCAATATCTGTCAATCTTTTTCCAAATTATTAACTATAATTAAATTTCACAATTTTTTTACTTTACTTGATAGAACAACTGATAATCACTTATTAAAATAGCTTACAAACAAATAAAACGCAATTGCAACAATAAAAAAGGCTTGTTTTTTGATTTGCTTAAAACTTTACACTAACAATTTTTACCAAATACAATAATGGTATAAAAGAATTTTAAATGAAATTCAAACTGTAAAATTTTGGTTAAAATTTTAATGAAATACGTTGCAGGAATGAAAAAATGGGCCAAGTACGAGTCAGACTCTTACACGGAGGGTTCCGTATCAGATTTCGGTTTGATTTTACTGATTCAAAAAATATGTCGCGCCTATATCAGAAACTTATAGTTCCTAAATTTCAGTTCAATAAAACCAAAAATAAAAGAGTTTTTCTAATATGAACCTGAATTTTAAAGGTGGGCTTGTATAGGAAGTACCCTCCCTAGCAATCCGATCAAACTGAAACGGCAATATAAGTTTCTGATGTATAGCCACCAACCTTTCAAATTTCAAGATCGTGGGATCGTATAGCTGCCCTACAAACCAAAATGTTTCTTGTAGGGGTCCCCAAGTTTTTGAAAATATTTTAGTTTTAGTATTTGTTGCTGACGCCCGGATAGAACTACACCTTCTGTGATAATTTCAACTCTCTAGTTATTGCAGTTTATGAGATATGACCCGAGGACGGACGGAGAACGAAGTCTCTGCAATAGGGTTCCTTTTGGTACCCTTTGGGTCCGGAACCCTAAAAAGGAACTGCAGTAAATATTTGCATACACTCAAAATTGTTCTAAAACAACTATCTTTCACAAAATATCCATTTTAAATTCTCACAATTAGCCAAAACGTTCCATTTGTACATATAGCGAAAACAAAAAATAACTGTTCGCATATCGAATTGGGCGCCGATCATACTTTCTTTAATACGTTTATATACAGTATTTACTGCAAATGCCTGACAGGGTGTCTCATTAAAATTTTTATACTGCGTGTTTTTGGTTTTTCAATTTCTTTTGTTGTTTTATTTAATACTAGTTATCCCGGCGTGCGTTGCTACGCCCTCGCACAAAAAAGATAAGAGAGCATATACGTATGGAAACCTTTCTTCCTTTGATGAAAATCAAGGAGATATGTGGGGATGGGAGCTATAACAGAGAAAGGAATGGAGCGCTGTAGACGATGACCGCCGATAAAAATAATAAATAGGCCAAGTGCGAGTCAGACTCGTACACGGAGGGTTCAGTACTAGATTGTGGTTTTATGGGAGGTACCCCCTCTATTAGTCTGATTTGACTGCTTCCAACAAATGTACCGCGCCTATATCAGAAACTTATAGTTAGACACTAATTTCAGTTCAATAGTTCAAAAAATAAAAAAGTTTACCGAATAGGAACCTGAATTTTAATGGTGGGTTTGTATGGGAGATACTCCTCCTAGTTGGCCGATTTGATTGATAGATGTGTAGCGCCTATGTCAAGAACTTATAGTGTCTAAATATCAGTTCGATAGAACAAAAAAAGTTTTTCGAATAAGAAACTGAGTTTTAATGGTGGGTTTGTATGGGAAGTACCCTCCCTAGTGGACTGATCAAACTGAAATTTCACAACATAAGTCTCTGATGCATAGCTACCAACCATCGAAATTTCAAGATCGTGGGATTACTGGGTCGTTTAGCTGCCATACAAACCAAAATATTTCTTGTATGGGGACCCCTTTCAGTTTTTAAAAATATTTTAGTTTTAGTATTTGTTGCTAATTCCCGGATAGAACTACTACATATTCTGTAAAAATTTCAAATCTGTAGCTATTACGGTTTGCAAATCCATTCCTTCACGTTTTATGTCACGTCCCACTGAAACGGGATATCCTATGTCCGTCTCCTAGTTCTAAGCTACCTCCCCACCAATTTTCAGCCAAATCGGTTCAACCGTTCTTGAGTTATAAATAGTGTAACTAACACGACTATCTTTTATATACATATATTGTGAATCTAAACCATTCTCAGATCCCCTTGAACACACACAAAAAATTTCATCAAAATCGGTCCAGTCGTTTAAGAGAAGTTCAGTGACATACACACTCACAGAAGAATTATATATATAAATTGTGAATCTAAAGCATTCTCAGATCCCCTTGAACACACACAAAAAATTTCATCAAAATCGGTCCAATCATTTAAGAGAAGTTCAGTGACATACACACTCACAGAAGAATTATATATTTAAAGATATGGCTTGAAAATGATTTGTTGCAATATTTCACGCAAGAATAAAAATTCCTTTGATATTGATTCTCAACGGGCCGTGCATTGTTGGTTGTGTAGTAAAATTTGCCATCTAAAATTTGCAGGACTGACGGGTCGTGATTTGATTCGGATGTGGATTTACTTGTTAAGTATCAGTTCGATTCACCTCCTCCCCTTCTTTTATTGTCACCTGCTCCATTGATTAACCTTACCCCATTACATATTACTACTCCAGCTCCCAAGGTTATTACCCCTCCTATTAATACTACCTCAATTCCTATGCCCCACTGTTTACGCTTATCAACATCCCATACTCCTCCATCTCCTGCCATAATTTCTCATATTCCTGAGCCTATATCACAGATGGGTCCACCTGGTTCCATCTGTGTATCAAGTATGTACCTAAGCGGTCTAGACCTACATCATCCAATACCGTGAAGGATAATGCTGATATAGCACCTACTTCCAAACGGTCTAGACCTGCTTCACATTCCTCATTGAACACTGTGGTGGACAACAATGGCAATGTGTTTAGTAACGGTCATACACCCTTTCATTTGTCGGTACCTGAGCCCTCATTGGTATCTGTACCATTACCTGCATCATTCTTACTGTGATTACACCCCGTCGAAATGTTTTCATTTCTAGGTTGGCAGCAGATACAACCTGTGAAGATATTATTTCTTATATTGAAGCCAAAATAAATGTTCAAAAACTTACTTTCTCGAACCTGTGTCACATTCTTTCAAAATAAGTGTTCCGGACGATATTTTTGCTATATTATTGTCCATAAATTTAAACCTCGACGTAAAAAACCTCCACCATCTGCTAGTGTGCCTTCTACTAGTTCAACTTCACGAACTTTCGAACACAATCTCAAAAAACTAATTTTGCCTTCTGATAATCTTCCTATTCAATATCAAAATGTTAGAGGTCTCCTTACTAAACTTAACATTTTGTATAGGGATATTTTCTCGTATTGTTGCCTCATGAATCAGTTTTTATATCATGTTCTTATATTCCGCCTAATTCCAATTTGGAAATTTATTTCAGTCGTGCCAATGATATTAACTCAGACCGTGATTCTCTTATTATGCTAGGTGATTTTAATCTCCCTCCTTTGTAATCCTTTTTCGATACCTCGAATTATCTAGTTCCTTCAGCACATTATGATTTCTTGGACGCCCTATTTGACCACTCTTTATTTCAAATGAACTCTATTGTCAATCATTGGAGTAGATTACTTGATCGTGCTTTCAGTAATGATTCTGTTGGTGCTTCTGGTTCAAGATCCCAACCTTTATACCTTCCTGAGAATACTTACCATCCAACATTGGAAATATCCCATTCTTTAACCTGTCCTCTTTTTGCCTCGACATATACATGTTACCGGCGGTTTTGTTGGATCTGATTGGTCTTTTTTGTATAATTGCAGTGATGTGACTACTGCTATGAATTTTTTCTATACAACGGTTTTTAATATTTTGAATACCTACGTCCCCTTTAACGTTTGTTCTAAAGTATCTTACAAACCACCTTGGTTTACGAAAAGACTCTCTAACCTGAAGAACATTAAGTCGAGGCTTTATAAAAAAATGCAAGATTACTGGCTCTTCTACTATTGTACTTTTGCGAATTTTGTGTGGCTCGGGCTAATTTTCTTTCTTTAAATAGCCTTTGTTACAATAAGTACCTCTCTCGTTGTTGGCTGCAATTTTTCCTGACCCTAAGCAGTTTTATAACTTTGTGAATTCAAAGCCCAAATCTACTTTATTTCCCTCGTCGATGTATCTAGTTGACGAACAAGCCTGCAGTGATTTGGGTATTTATACTTATTCTTCTAAATCATATATTTACAATCGTTATCCTTATCGCATTTCCCAATGTAACTACATTGTTTCTCCTGTAATTGGTGAGGAGTGGCTTCTTACCAATTTAAAATGTTTGAAATCTACTTACTCACCCGGTCCTGACAAAATACCTAGTTGCGTACTTAAGTACTGTGCTGAATCTTTATGTAAGCCGCTCCTGAAACTTTTCAATTTATCATTTCAGAGTGCATTTTTTTCTTCTATTTGGAAAGAAAAAGGTAACAAATCTGACATATCCAATTACAGAGGTATTGAAAAATTTTATGCAATGCCAAAGTTGTATGAAAAAATGATTACTTCAGCCCTTTATCACCACTGTAAATCTATTATTTCTCCGTGTCAACACGGTGTTATGAAGAAGGGTTCACCTACTACTAATTTGCTTGAGTTTACATCTTTTGTACATCTTGGTTTCAGGGACAAATTTCAAACTGATGTCATTTACACAAATTACAGCAAAGCATTCGACTCCGCTGCTGCTTTTACATAAGCTGGACCTTTTAGGTTTCCCGCAACATCTTCTTTATTGGATTGCTTCTTATATAAAAAATAGAATTCAACGAGTGTTATTTAATTCCACTCTCTCCAGTCCAGTTGATGTCACTTCAGGTGTTCCTCAAGGAGGCCATCTTGGCCTGGCCCATTATTGTTCAATCTTTTTATAAACGATCATGACGTTTCATCGTAAGAGACCTCACTTAGCTTCTTATACGATAGACAATAAAATATTGGCGCTTATTTCTACTTTCAGTGACCTTGGAGTGATTTTTGACCCTAAATTGAGTTTCAACCATCATATTTTTTCAACTATTAATAAAGCTAAGAGTATTTTCGGCTTTTTATATGGTCTAAAGATCCCTGTACTACCAAGATTCTTATCATCACTCTACTCCGCCCTGTACTTGCATACTGTTCGTTTGTCTGGAGCCCCCAATATAAAAAAAATCAAGACCGCATTGAGTCTATACAGAAGCAATTCCTTCTCTTTCCACCCAGTGTGTCTTCATGATTAAGCAGGCTTCTTCTTATAGATCTCCCA
Source organism: Amiota minor (assembly GCA_037043295.1). Taxonomy (NCBI): domain Eukaryota; kingdom Metazoa; phylum Arthropoda; class Insecta; order Diptera; family Drosophilidae; genus Amiota; species Amiota minor. Next base: position 79,217 of record JBAMAW010001537.1, on the reverse strand, counting down.
TCATTGCAAAATCGCCGCATAACTCGTGGTATAAGCTTTCTTCATAAACTTATTACTGATAATGTTGATTCGTCAGTGCTTTTAAGCCAACTTAGTTTCTGTATCCTAGTCGTACATCTAGAAATTACGTTCTCTTAGCTCTAGGTACATACACAACTAACTATGCCCTGCATGATCCTTTCCGAGTTTTATGTACCCTTTATAATAAGTTCTATCACGTCCTCTCGCCTAAGATCTCGCCCTCTGCGCTTGACATCATCGTCCTTCGTTGGCTTCGGGAATTGGAATGAACAGCTACCAGATGAACTGGACATCGCTCATTGGCTCATACATCCCAATGGGTCAGAGACGGGTGGATTTCTTATCTATTATCTTACGTTTAATTTTAATTTTTGCTTGTTTTTCATTAATTAAATAAAATTGTTTTAAGACTAACTTTAATCACTTAATATTATTATTCACTACATAGTGCGGTTCATGAGATACTGAATCGAAAAAACGTGACGGTTTCTTGTTAATTCACTCTAAATTTTTGCCCAGCCACTAAAGAAGTTTCACGTTAAAAGAAAATAAACTTTCAAATAAATAATACCAAAATAAACCCATAATTTTGTTACATTCTACAATACAAGCGTGAGAATACTTATGATGATTTGCCAGAGTATACTGAAACATTAAAAAAAAATGTTTTCATCAAAATTTAATTTTTTCTGTTATTTTTTACAATTTGAAGTTCTATCGGGCTTAAAAAACACTTTTTAACAGCTTGTCGCGGGACTTTCGTCAATAAATAGAAAAATGAAATTTTGACTTAGATATATATGGTGTTCAAGTTTAAGGTGTCCTTTTAAATTGACAGGCTCCAGAGCTAGCAGAGGAGATCTCTTGATCGAAATTATTTTTCATTATTAACCGAAGCCAATGTGTTCACACAATTAAGTCATAAGTATGGCACGTTACTTTTTTGTTTATATTCATCGAATTCTTTTTTTTGCTCTGATTCTTATGTTGTTATTTGTTATAATCCAGATATGTAAATTATTTTCAAAGATAGTAATTGAAATGCGTGAATTTTTGGTGTGAACTCTGTTTTTTTTTTTTCATTATATTAAAAATTAAATTGATGACCTGTTTGTTTTACAAATTGGATCATTGTATGCCATGCTTCGTATCACACACTGGTTTGCATAAACTAATGCTACTTTTCTTAACTATCTAGTCACAGAGCACATTTCGTGCTGCTACAACTCGTTTGATTAAGCTCCAAAAGTTCTTTATTGCATTTAAGTAGCCACTCAAAACTACGATTGTAAGTATAGCCAAGATTTGACGAGTCGAGAACAATCATTATCTTGTTGGAAAATACATGTCAAGGGTAAATTTTCGGCGTAGTCAGTGGCGAAATATTCATTAAATATATGCTTATAAACTTGGCCAGTCTTTACGTCGTTAATCTCGAATTTTGGACCTACCCCGAATACGATAAAACAACCTCAAGGCATTGTGGATGAGCGAGTTTTACAGTCCCTTTGGCGTATTTTGGTACCAATTCATTAAGTGTAGGACGTCGCTCATAGGGTCTACCATCATTCGCAAATAATTTGAACTTAGACTCATGGCACCAAACATTCATATTCCAAGTATTCGGACCTTTGGAAATGTGTTCCGACTCAAAGACTTTTTTGATGTTGGTCGAGAACACCAACGGCTTTTTTGTGGTAATTTATTTATACAATTTTTTTTTATGCAAACTATTTTCGGCCCATTATCATTAGAGCTCTGTTTTCCAATGAATACAAATAAATATTTTCAAAAGTACTATTATTATACTCTTCACGCAGTGAATAGTATTATAAGTTTATCATGAAGCTTGTAACAGGCAGAAGGAGACATCAGAGACCCCAAAAGGTATGTATATTCTTAATCAGCTCGACAAGACGAATTGATTAAGCCATGTCCGTCTGTCCGGAAATGAAACTTAGACACTATAAGATAAGATTCCAAAATAGGTGCAGTACTACTTCACGTGATATAAGTACGTATGGAGTCTGCGAAAATCTTATCATGATAATTGACGTAGTACTGTAATATTACCTAAGGGTTGGTCGTTTTGCCAGATATCATCTGCTGGTAAGTGATGTGCTCGACAAGCTTCTTGGTAAGTAGTGTACACAATATCTCCAACCCTTCGAACATCAGCAAAAGAAGTATATGCTCGAACAGTGTACAAAAGTAGGCGCAAGTAATAGCATTCTGAATGATGTGGATGTACGGCTTATACTGTTCCAATAACGTGTTCTCTAAAAGTACCCGGTTTACCATTGACAGCTTATCCATGTCTTCTGGGATTAAAAATGTCCTGTTTTTTATAATAGGCAAAATTATAGTTATAATAAGACGTAAATTAAGCAAATGCATCTGTATCACAAAGTTGAAAGAACAGAAGCAGAGCGATTCGTCTCGTGTTTTGTAAACGCTCCGTCTCATTGTCTGAAATTAAATACACCCTTTGCGCCTTCAAGATGTATATCCAGATGAATTGCAGGTGGATCTCTTTCGTGGATCGGAGAGCTTAAAATGCGCCAAACTGCATCAGATGTCTTTATACTTGTATATCGGCCAGATTGAAACTTCGCAACTTTATCATAGTTATTATTATTCAATACTATATCAATAAATAGTGTGGTTTGATCGTTGCGTGGTGTCAGAATTGTTCTTACGCATAGCCATGAATTTGGTTGAATTGTTAAAGATGTTGGGTCACCATACACAGACGAAGATCTTCATGTAAGATAACTTTTCCTTCTGCTTATGGATATGTTCCGTCACTAATTTTTTGTAAAAAGTCGGGAAACAGTTGTGCATTTGGGTTACCTCCTGCGTGTGTCCGTATATTTAATGTTAAATGCATTGGTATAAAATGTCGCCATGCATTCGAGCTCTTAAACATGCTTTAATTTCATCAGTTGTCGTTCTCTCGCAATGTCCTATCCACAGCTACAACTGCTTTACGGTTTGCCATTGTTTGCTCATCCTATAGTATTAAACAGCAATATCGTAAAACATTTGCTTTGTCAGAGTTTCTAGAAATGCTACAAACTGGATTTTCCGTATTGTCCAAATTAATTAGTATTATAAACATTGTATGGGCGGTTTTCCCTCCAGGTAATAATGTAGCTGAACCAACAGCAAAAGGAATTTTGAATTGATTGCGTATTTGGGCAAAGATGACTTTGGTAAGAAATGTTTTCCGGGTGCATCTAAAACAGGATTTCCCCCAAAACAAGTGCTACGCTTTGACATACTCGCTCGAATATTATACATTGTTCCGTCGTCAAACTTTTGAAATCAGTTTGTAATATTTGAGCATTTTTCTGAAATTGTCTATTTGGCAAAGTCGGAAAAATGCCAGTAAAGTTTTTTCGGGTTTTCTAACCGTTCAACAACATTTTTAGGATTGAAGTAAACTCCTTGACCGCCTTCAAGATGGACAATTAAATGAACGACTGGCGAATGTCTATCTTGGATAAAATAAAATAAAAGGCGCCAAAATCGCTTTAGAAAAGCTTATGTATCGGCCAGATTGAAACTTTGTAATTTCGTCATGTTAATATGAGCTTGAAAAGATCTTAACAATACCGGAGTATTCTCCAACCCATCTATTTTCCACCATCTTAACGTGATCTCCGCGTGATATCGTTGAATTGGATAGAGGATACTTTTTAGACAACGATCTTCCTGCATACAAGGGGAGTGTCTATTAAGGGTGTCACAAGGCTCTTGATCCAACGTGGTAATCCACGTTTCTGCCATTCAACGCTATACATGTGACACAAAAATGGACCAAACAGTTTTTCTTTGGTGAGCAAGTTTTTCATGAGCTTCAATTTTAATTGGAAAACGCTAGCTATAACATGGTGTCTATCATGAGGTGCCTGTCCTGGAAAAAGTTCTTTGGTTATTTCATTCCATTTTGGATTATTCGTGAATGTTATGAAGAAGTCAGGACAGACATATTTTCGCACATAAACATTTAAACGTAATTGATTTTGTTATGTCATTTTTATTTGACGTTTCTTACTTATTACAGTATAGTCAACAAAAGGTGTAGCATCGTTTTTACGTTGACGGCCTTGGGATAATCGTTCTTCCACGTTTTCAAGTTCTCGAGAAACCGCTGTTCTAACCCTTTGAGAACTCTGTCTATGGAAGTTTGCGATAATGTAATGCGAACATCTTCCACGGACAGACGCACTTCGCGAGTGGCATGTCTTTCTCTTTCTATAGTTAGTCTTACTTCTCGGTCTTCTTCAGTTTCTTAAGACCTAATTAGTCTCATACGTCATGCATTTCTGCTAACCTTCAAATATTAGACATTTTTCCTGAAGGCATTTTATGTGTTTTTTAAACTGAACTATATAAACACTACAATATTATACACTGAATAGACTTTAATAATGCACTATTTACACTATAATAAGATATAAACTATTGTAAATAAAGTAACTATAATAATTAATATATTTATTCCCGCTTATATTAACAATAATGTAACAGAATAATAAAATTGTACGGTTTCAGTCTCTGTGAAACAAAGTTTTTGACAATAAAAATATAAGCAAACGTAATATGAAAAAACGTAAAAAACAAGTAATTGAACGTAAGAATTGTTTTTGAATTTTGCTTTTACGCACAACACTCACGAGCCTTTGGTGTGAAACACGTTGACTAAATGAATTAATGAAAGTTTTAGGCAAAATTTCAGTACTAAATTTCAATTTATTTACTCTAATCACCTATTATTGGTCGATGATAGCTAAAATATGATGTATACATTATTGATTATAAATCCAGAAACTTCAAGAAGACCGCATTAATTGTACTTTTGGAGTTGGTTGTTGGAATGAGTCGACTTGTGGTCATTTGCAAGTTAAGTATATCCTTTAAAAACTGGATGAGTAGTTCGGTATCACCTGAAACAAGATTGATGTTAAAGTCACACCCCAGAATTATAGGCAACTTGTCAAAGTCCTCTCCAAGTTCAGCAGATCCAATGGGTATTGTAACAAAACAAAATGAAGAAACTTTATAATATCATTTAGTCGTTGCTTTGTTGAAATGCATACCAGTACCAAGAGCACCTTCTGTCCATTATACAGTATACATTCGGCTGCAAAAACGAATCCGACTGATGGGGTCATCGCTGTGCTGTTTGATGATTAGCAACGTTGAATTTGCATGTGTGGCGTAATTCTGTGCTCAGTGTTTTGTTTGTAGATATATCGCTAAACCACCAGTACGCTTAACTTTTTTTTTTTTAAATTGGCAAATAAGCACAGAGAATGACGTAGATTTTGTGCAATAGGATCCAAAATTGTATCCTGGCGAGTTTTTAAAGAATTATTTGCAAGCCTTACAAATTCAGTTTGAAGGGGAAGCAAACTGCATGCAACTCTTCGTCCATGATGAAATCTTTAATCATTGTTTTTCGTAACAATAAGTAGTCCTTCCTGACTCTTGAAAGTGTGACATAAACGAGTTGTTGTTGGTCATGACATTTTTCATACTCATAAACAAACTGGTGGAAGGTACCTTCTTGTGATTTGTGAATTGTCATCCCACAGGCTGGAATAAAAGGGAAGTGATTTCGCTTAGCGCTAGTAGTACGATTGGTATTCAAATAGATTGTAGGATATCTTCGGGTAACAGGAACCTAATCCTTTACAATGTCATGTCTCTGAACATATCCCGCTGAAAGGTTCTTTCATTTAAGCCCAATTCTACAACTAAGAGGAAATCATAACCAGAGTCGTTTTACGGAACCATTGTTTATTTGATCAAGTCTGTTTTCGTAGTTAACAATGTCATGCTAATATTCAATTAATGCCAAAAAACCCTATAGGTCCATTTGCTAACCCATCGGACACATCTATATTCGTTGTTATCATATATGGGAGTCCAATAACGAGCATAAGTTTGTAGGATAATCCACCTGTATCTAAGACGAATTTTTTGTGCAGTTGATTCCTTAAATGAGCTAGTTTGTCAGCTATAGTGTTCACAGTGAAAATATCTTTAGCAGCAGATAAGATTTTGTCTGGGGTAGCGTTTAAGATCCGTTTGTTATACTGCTCCACGTCATGATTTCCAAAAAAAAAGTCGAATGCCATTAGGACATTGCACGTTTATGATCGTAGCAGGAAAGCGATTTTTCGATTTATTAATTTTTATTTATGTATTATTAAACTTTAATCTTCATATATAAAAATGAATGTTGAAACCTGTACGAATGCTTATCAAACAAAAACAACAAAACATAAAATCTTTCTCATGCAAAGAAAATTTGAAAATCATACCCAGCATCTTAGAAAAAAACAAAATATTTTTGGAATACTCATAATCAACTAGTTGTTACTCTAGTTCTATAAGCTATTATAAATTAGTTGTTGTTTTCTAACGCCGTCCTTATACCGTATTTCATTTCTTATATTTTCATGTTTCTTTATGGTAATTTATCCACTCGCTGTTACATCTGACCGGTCGTGACCTTGACAGGATTGTCAGTAGATCTATATCTATCAGTAGCAGATTGATAAGATTATTTATAGAATAACACATCGGGCAAATGGCCTCCACGACTTTGTTGGAACATACGTACTCTATTGTCGAAATTTTCCATGGCAAAATACATAATTGTCGTTGAATTTTGTTGATGCAGCGTTGAATTTCCTCTTTTAATGCACGGGTGGATGTGGGCTTGTTAACATATACCTTTGACTTCAAACAACCCCATAAAAAGAAATCTAGAGGTTTTAAATCACACGATTTAAAGGACCAATTCTGATCACCGAGAGTACACGATCTGGAAATGTCTCATGCAGTAATTGAATTGTTTCACGGGCTGTATGGCATGTGTCACCATCTTGTTGAAACTACAAATTAAACAAATGAATAAATTTTAGTTTAAAATTTTATTAATGACGGCACTATGTGCCTGTATTATTACAATGTCGGCGTTATGCGCCTTGCTTGAGTTGTTTTAAAAACTAAACTTAAGTCTACAATGTCGGCGTTATGCGCCTTGCTTGAGTTGTTTGAAAACTAACTTAAGATTAATTTGTTATAATGTCGGCGTTATGCGCCTTGCTTGAGTTGTTTGGAAACTAAAACTTAATTAAAGAAGAGTAAACCGAGCAAAGATTCTGGATATTGCATCAGCCAAATAGTGTGGGAAACGGACATTGCGTCAGCGAAAATATTGTGGGAATAATGATCACGATAATGATCATATCATTATGGGAATAATGATCATGATAATTATTATCATGATATTAGAGAGATAAAAGAGTTTCTTAACTCCTCTAGCGTCTGCGAAATAGTGTGGGATGGGAAATATTTGTAAAATACAATATTTCAATTCTTAACTCCCCTCTCCGAAGTATCAATCGTCCCGATTGATTTTAGAAATGTGGGATGTCATTTAGACTTCTTTGTCTTGAAGTGTTTGGAATGTCGTTTAGACTAATTTGTCTTACAATTTGCTGCGGGGGTATTTGAGGGGGTATAGAGTTTTGTATGGAAATTTTTGATTTCGCCATCTTATGTTTAAGAAGTATAATAACGATTGTAATGATGACGGTGGTCGATAGACCGAAAGTGGTGAACGTACTGGATTTAACCATAGTATCCAATGACTATTTTTTCAATGTTTTGAACGTTGAGTTCTTTCATTAATTGAAGGGATAAAATTTCTTCGAATTTGGATTGATTTTTGGATTGTTGGAGTAATGCGGGAAGGGGGTTTGCCTTTGAGATTTCGTAAGAATTAAATATTTCATTTCTTATAACTATTGTATCATTTCTTAATCTAACAAGGAATGTCACATTTAGGGTTTTAACCTCATGGTTAATTGTTACATTGCCATTAAATTAATTCAATAAAATTAATTCATTAATTCTTTCAATATCTTTAATGTGTTCATTGTTTGTATAATTACATTCATACATACAATTATCATTTGAAATTTTTTCGATATCTGTGTTAAAGCAAATTTCTACGTTATTTAATATTGTTTTACAATCCTTTTTTATTCCATATATTTCTTTTTTGCAATTTATCATTTTATCAAAGTTTAATTTTATAACTCTTTTCCCCATTTTTAATGGTTTTATAATGATTTTTGAACAATTTACATCTAACGTTTCTGGTATGGAAAGTACATAGATTATTTCTTGGTTCTTATAAGCTATTTTGACATCGGCAATATTTAATGCCTCTTCGATATTATTATAAGGTAATTTGTCAATATTAAAAATCTCTAATGGACTCTATTTCGGATGCCGAAAGTATAAATGTGTTTAAAACATTCGCTTAAGACAGATGTAATGCTAGTTTCAAATTATTTATATCTTCCTTTAGTATATCGATTTTAAATATTGAGTATAATATGAGCAAGGTTTGAATGTGTTCGTTATTTTTTAGTGTTTTAACTATATCGTTATTTATTTCGGAAACTTCGTTTATTCTTTCTAAAATGTTTTTGTTAATTACTACTTGTTTGTCATTATTGGATATGACATTGTTAATTATGTTAGTGAGGATTTCGAGATCATCATGATCGGGATTACCAGCGATCCATTTCCATGCTGAACCGATTGCATTGATCGATCTTTTACGTTTGTTAGCAGGGGTTTGATTATCAAGCGATAGGAGTATGTTTTGGATGTCTTGGATCAAGAACGGTTGTAAGGGATGAGAGTCGCTTAAATTAGTTTTTATAGCCGTTTCTAAATATTTCTTTGAGGGTGTCTCTGTATTCCATTAAATCAATTAAATGTAGTATCTTAAAGTTACCCGTCTGTATTTTTGCGTATCCATCTTCTAGAGTTATTACTTCTGATCGGGAATAATCCAGTATCTCTATGGAAGCTAAACCGTATTGGATGGAAACGATTAATTGGATCGATCTAAAATTAAAGGGAACTATTAATTTCTGATATTGCTTTTGTGGACTTCTTTTCCTGACATAGTTATTATAGTGGAGTTCCTATTTTCTTTTACTATTTCCTCTTGATATCTTTTCGTTAATTTGGTTCCTAATCTTTTGTTTTGTTTTACGAATACTTTATCTCCTGGGCTATACTGAATTGGGGGTTTCCTGTTTTGATTGTGGTATTCAAGATTCTTTTCTTGGGTTTTAATAAGTTTTTGATAGTTATCCTGTCTTGTTTCTTCGTATTCATCTGGGCCGAAAGTAGTTGGTCTACCAAAAAAAAGGTCAACGGGTTCTTTACCGGTGGTTGAATGGATAGAATGATTATACTCATTTACTGCTGATTCTATAAGTTCATTAAAGGGTTTCGATGGGTGTTTTTGTTTGATACAACGGACTATTTCAACTAGGGTTGAATGGAATATTTCTACTTGTCCATTTACTTCGCTTTTATAAGGGGGTACAGTGAATATTTGGATGTTTAACTCGTTTTCTAGCATAAATTTTATTGACTGGGAATTAAATGATTTTTCGTTGTCAAAAACTATAAATTTGGGGACACCAAAGTGAAAGATAATTTCTCTTAATGGTTTCCGAATGTGTTCAATGCTCTTGCCTTCTATGTTTTTTACTATTGCGAATTTTGTGAATTTGTCGATTGAAGTTAAAAAGTTTGTTTTTACCTGTCGAGAATATGTCTATGTGAACTGTGTGGCCTGGATATGTAGGTATGGGAGTGTTTCCAAGGTTAGGTCTGTTGGGATGTCTCTCGTATTTGCATTCCTTGCAGGTCTTGCAGAGTTTGAGTATTTTCTGGATTTTTTTGACATTTGAGGAAAGTAATATTGTTCTAGGATTTGTTTTTTGTTTTCTTGGGCATATCTATGGGCTCTATTGTGTGTATTATTATTATTATATCGGTTACTTGAACTTGTGTAAAAAGGACTTTGTAGTTAGAGAAATGGGAAGGGTATACAGATTGTATTTTTAACATTATGGGTTCTTCTGTCTTGATGCAATTGGTTACTGATGGATTCAGGTATTTCTTTAGGAGTTCGGTTAAATTTGTTTCTGTAAACTGAGGTTCTATGATAGTGTGACGGTGATATGTAGGGAAAATTATTTTAAATTGATATTGTGCGGTTTCTCCTGTTTGAATGAATATTTGATTCTTAAATACGTTAATTGGCTGTTCGGTGCAATGTATGAGGTTTGCGGATGAACTATCACTACTGTGTACTGTGGCTGTTAAGGAATTTATGTTAGCTACGGGAGGTCTCGAAAGGAAATCAGCTACATCGTTTGTGTTACCAGGTTTATAAATCAACTCGTGATTATATTCTTCGAGTTGAGCTTTCCATCGCTTCATTTTCGCATTAGTGTTCTTGTTACTGAGTGCAAAAGTGAGAGGTCAGTGAAAATTTTAACATTTTTTGATCCGTACAGGAAGCAGCGCAGGGCCTGTTAAGCCCAAATAATTGCAAGCATTTCTTTTTCATTTGCCGCGAAATGCTCTTCTGCTCTACTTAGTGTCCTTGAGAGGAATGAAATTGGTCTACCTTCTTGGGATAGAACTGCTCCTAGAGCATAATTAGAAGCGTCTGTAGTTAGCTCGAAAGATTTATCGAAGTTAGGATAGTGGAGTATGACGTCTTCTGAAATTAAGCAGTTACGTAGGTGCTGAAAGGCTTTAATTTGCTGCTCGCGGAAATTTGGCGATAACTTCAACCTTCTGTGGATTGGTACGAATACCCCTTTGACCGACAATTATGCCGAGAAACTCGATTTCTTCTTTAATGAAATCACATTTTCCAGTTCCAGAAATGTTCTTCAAGAGTTTTGGCGAAGATAATAATATCATCGATGTAAACGTAACATCTGAAACCAATATGTTTGCGAAGAATGTCATCTAACGCACGTTGGAAAATTGATGGTGCGTTTCTAAGACCAAATGGGAGTCGTGTAAACTCATATTTTCCGTTATTTACGGAGAATGCTGTCTTTTCGATGTCGGATTCCTGAAGAGCTATCTGATGGAATCCGCTTTTCAAATCGATAGTAGAGAAGTATTTGTTTGACCCTAAGTTAGTCAAAATAGTGTTCATATCCGGGATTGGATATTTGTCGGGTATGGTATCTTCATTAAGTTTTCTATAATCGATAACCATACGATATTTCTTTGTTCCTGAAGCGTCTGCTTTTTTTGGAACTACCCATACTGGGGAATTGTATGGTGACCTAGAAGGACGTATGATACCGTCTCGAAGAAGTTCATTTACCTGCTTATCAATTTCCGACTTAAGTGCCATAGGATAAGGATACGACTTTGAATAAACTGGTCGTTCATGTGAGACTTTGATCTGGGTCCGAAAAAAGAGTTGGACACGAATCTATGATTTTCTTGAGATTTACTTCATTTGTAGGGGAAAGGTGGTTAACACGAATTTGGGGGTTTGCTACTGATTCGAATGCCAGTTGCTGCAAAGGGTATTAATATATTTGGAGTAGTGTGAAGTAATTGCGTTCGGTATAGATTACAGCTTTAAGTGATTTTAAAGTGTCATTTCCTATTATTTCATCGAAAGTTTGTAAACCAGGTAGAATAAAAAAATTAAGTTTTCCTATTTCATCATTAAATATATTATTTGCGTGGTGGGAAATGGTAACCTGCCCTGCGACTGAATTTACAGTGAATACTTCTTTATCAGCTATTGGATTTATTATGAATTCGGGTTTTATGTAGTTTTTATTCGAACCTGTATCTAATAATAATTTAAGCACTTTCCCATTTTTCATTGTAAATGGATAAAATGGGAGAGTGGAGGAAGCTAATCTAAAAAATTGATATCGTCGTATTCGGTGATATCGTTATTGTCTATGGTATGATTAATATAGGTAGGTTCATCAGGGTAAGGTACATCATGATCTGGGGTGTTGGTTTGGTCATAAGCCATTTCTTGTGGTGGATTTTGGTCATTACTATGGATTGCAGCTTCGGTATGGAAAATCCGTTGTTGTTTGTAAGGTTGTTGAGCGGACTGTGTAAGAGCCCTTTTGTTTTGGTTTTGATTATTGTAGTTGTTGGGCGTTGGTTTATTAATGTAATTTACACATCGGGATTGAATGGATGGATCGATATCCATTGGTATTGGTGCCTTGGATGGAAGTAAAGGTCTGAATGGTAATTGATCAGAGGTTTGAGGTCGATATTGCTGCAATTGTTGTTGAGGGCGGTATTGCTGGAATTGTTGTTGAGGGCGATATTGCTGGAATTGTTGTTGAGGGCGGTATTGCTGGAATTGTTGTTGAGGTCGGTATTGCTGGAATTGTTGTTGATAATGACCCTGATTGGGTCTATTATTAAATGATGGCCGTGTGAGTTCAGGATAAAATTGTCGTGTTGGTTTGAGAGGCGTGGAGAACTTAGAGTTAGCATAATTGATTCTATAGTTTGTATTTCCTAAATTCAGACACATATGCAACGCTTGAGGTAAGCTGGTTGGTTCTTTCACGCTCAGCAGACGAGGAAGATCACCGTTAAGTCCTCGTACGAAAGTATTTAGTGCCTTGTCCCGATAGGTTTGGATCATGGCATTGAGCGCGTCATCGCTCAATTCTAGGCAATCTATCTTGTCCAAGATTAAAGACAAGTGATAAAATACTTTCTGGTAAAAATCAGTTACTGAAGTATTACCTCGTATCAGGATGGTCATGTGATATTCGAGGGTCGAGATATCTCTTTTGTCTGAATAATGAAGCATCAGACATTTTTTTAACTGAGCCCAGTCTAATTAATGGAGTTCGGTATGCTTCAAAAACGGCAACGGCTTCTCCGATGATTTTATGTCGGATAGTGTGCAGTATTGCAAAATATTTTACGGTACCCTTGTACTGAGAGTAAAAGATGAGAATTCTGTCAACGGCTTTACGCCACGAATTGAATTCTCCTGGTTTTCCCGAAAAATCTCGCAAAGTTTTTACAGTGTCTGGAATTCTCTCGGTGTCGGCAATGTTGCGAGTGAAATCTATGGGTTGAACGGGTTCCGTCTCTGTTGAAGGGTTAAGTGTTTGGTGGATGATACGGGCTATTTCTGCTTTCTGACTCTCGGTAAAGGTTTGGGAAAGAGTAGCGTTAGGTATTAGTTGTGGTTGGGACATGGTGTTAAGTGGAAAGTTATTCAAGGTCAAATCGTCTAGATTGGGCTTAGGGAAATTTAAGTTTTGAATATTTTAAGTTTCCGAAGTTTATCTTCTAATTTGATTTTAAATTTATGGGCTCTTTTTTTTATACAATAATTTAAAATTGAATGGATAATAACCATATTTTAATCTGAGAACGAATATTTTTTTTTTTTTTTTTTTGACTAGGGAGCCAGCCCCCTGATCGCTTCGCTCACCAACCCCTGCCCCTCCGTTCGACCGCAAGCGGTCTCTCGGGGGGCCCCATTAGCATTTACATTTATATTTTATGGACATCATCATCACTGGAAAACTTTTTTATATAATAGAGAGATATAAATGAATAAAATTTTCTTAGCTTACAGTAGTAATCGCTGCATCTTGACGAAAATGTTTCAGGTGGCTGTTGATGTTTACGGGGATGATGCGGATAGCTGGCAATGTTGGCGAAGATGTTTTAGGTGGTTGTTGGTGTTGACCGCGATGATGCGGATAGGTGGCTATGTTGGCGAAGATATTTCAGGTGGTTGTTGATGTTGGCTGTTTTTTTTTTTTTCAATGTTATATTTTGTATAATTTGGTTTGCACTGTTTTTAATGTTCACTCGTTCCTTTTCTTGTTCATTTATTATATTAATTTTTTTTTATTTTATTTAAATTGTTTCATTTCTTTTTTTTTTCTTTTTTTGTTTTCGTTAACACTAAAACTAAAACACTGTAGAGGCTGGGATTTACTTCCCTCCGTTTTGTACTATTGGGACTATGCATTAATTTTAAAGGTTTTTTTCACCAAAAATGGGGCTTTATTTCGATTTCAAAATGGATTGATACATCATTCAAAGTACTGTCCGTCGCTAGCCACAACCTTTTCCCATCTTTCTTTCAATTTCCGGATTCCGTTTCTCCAAAATTCCGGCTTCTGGGCGGCTATGAATGAATCGATCCATTTTTTGGTCTCTTCATATGAAGAGAAGCGGTGTCCAGCCAGCTTACGCTGCATCTCCCGGAATAAGTGGTAATCCGAAGGAGCAATGTCTGGGCTGTACGGCGGGTGGGGTAGCACTTCCCAGTTGAGCGTCCCAAGGTATGTTTTGACGACCTGTGCAACATGCGGCCGAGCGTTGTCATGCTGCAAAATAACCTTGTCGTGTCTTTCGACCGTTTCCGGCCGTTTTTCAAGCAATGCTCGGCTCAAACGCATCAATTGACGTCGGTAGACTTCCCCAGAGATGGTTTCGTTGGGTTGGAGCAGCTCATAGTACACCACACCCTTCTGATCCCACCAAATACAGAGCATGAGCTTCGAACCATGAATATTCGGCTTGGACGTCGATGGCGCCGGTGGGCCGGGCTTGACATATGTTTTTTTACGCTTTGGGTTATCGTAATGGATCCACTTTTCGTCGCCAGTCACAATACGATGCAAAAAACCCTTCCGGCCAAGTCGTTCAAGCAGCAATTCGCACGTGAAAAATCGGCGTTCGACGTCTCTCGGCTTCAACTCGTATGGCACCCAATTACCTTGCTTTTGGATCATTCCCATCGCTTTGAGACGTCTGGAAATGGTTGCTTGGTCAACGTCCAACGTTTTGGCGAGCTCTTCTTGCGTTTGGCACGGGTCTTGGTCCAGCAATGCCTCCAATTCTGCGTCTTCGAACCTTTTGGGCTGGCCAGGTCGCTCCTTGTCCTCGGTATCAAAAACACCACTTTTGAAGCGTCAAAACCAGTACTCACAGGTTGAAATCGATGGAGTATGGTTCGGGTAGGCATCCAACAGCAATTGACGGGCTTGGGTGGTATTTTTCTTCAAATTGAAGCAAAAAAGCAAGGCTTCCCGCAAATTGCGTTTTGACGGCACGAAAGTTGACATACTCGGAGCACAAAAAAACTATGTTGTGTACACTTCAGCGAAATGACAGATACTGGTAAACAAAGCCTAATGACGAGGCTTTGACATGAATATAGTTACAGTATTGCCAGATGCGATACTGTTGTAAATAACGCCATCTGTGTGCAACCTTTAAAATTAATGCATAGTCCCAATACTATTTTACTAAGGCACCAACTACAGATTTGATAGAGTCCGCGTTTGTAAATTAGTAAAAAAATTATTGCGCGGGCCCCACGTTGGGCGCCAATTAAAAAAAATGAATAAATTTTAGTTTAAAATTTTATTAATGACGGCACTATGTGCCTGTATTATTACAATGTCGGCGTTATGCGCCTTGCTTGAGTTGTTTTAAAAACTAAACTTAAGTCTACAATGTCGGCGTTATGCGCCTTGCTTGAGTTGTTTGGAAACTAACTTAAGATTAATTTGTTATAATGTCGGCGTTATGCGCCTTGCTTGAGTTGTTTGGAAACTAAAACTTAAGTCTAGCTTTGTCTTAAACGAAACCTCGCTAATGCTTGGCATACGTGACGACATGTGCACCGTCAGCGGAAAGGGTTCTAATAAAGAGAACTTTTGAGTCATGAAAGAGAATCTTTGAATTAAAGAAGAGTAAACCGAGTGTCTTTGAATTGGAATACGTAACAGAATATGCACTGTTAGCGGAAAGGGTTGCTATAGCTTATGCTGGGAAAGTGACTTATGCAAAGATTCTGGATATTGCATCAGCCAAATAGTGTGGGAAGCGGACATTGCGTCAGCGAAAATATTGTGGGAATAATGATCGCGATAATGATCATATCATTATGGGAATAATGATCATGATAATTATTATCATGATATTAGAGAGATAATAGAGTTTCTTAACTCCTGTAGCGTCAGCAAAATAGTGTGGGATGAGAAATATTTGTAAAATACAATATTTCAGTTCTTAACTTACATATTGGTCACATCAATATCATCCAATTTCAGCACAAAAAACTGTGTTATCATGTCGCGATGTCGAGCACCAGTAGCAGTCACTGCTTGAGCAGCCTCATTTTCAAAAAAGTATGTTCCAATGATGCCTACAGCCCAAACACCAAACAGTGACACGTTGTGGATGCATTTGTTTTTTGACAATCAAATGTGGGTTCTCCGAACCCCAAATACGACAATTTTGTCGATTAATAAAGCCAAGATGAAAATGCGCTTCATCGCAAATCTATTTTCATCCAAATTGTTTTTTTTTTTTGGTACAACTGCTTTTTTGTGGGCTAAGTTTTCAATATTTGTGAATTTGAATGTAGCGGTTACTGCCTGTCTGCACTGCGAATTTGATTTTCATTTTCCCGTTATTCAACTGCACATTTCCGCTATGTGCTGCTGTTACTGTTTTTGCGCTGCTTGCTAATTAAAGCATAGCTGAATTTATGGTATTGGTAGCTGTGGTTACAGTTTTTGTCAAATCAACGGACATATTTGGCGTTATGTAACTTTGAGTCGTTGAGTCTGCTCTGGTGTCGCACATTGCACACTCCACGACTCTGGCGGATTAGGTGCGCTTGGCTGTAGCATAGCCGGAGAGCAGAATCTAGCTCGCTGTTCGTTTGGAGCTGGTGCCCGGCTTATTTTTTGGGTGGAAAGCATTTCAAAGTACCCGTTCGCCCAATTGATGTTCGTTCGCTTTATTCAATCTCCATAGCCAACTCGACAAAGGAGATTTTTTTTTGTGCAAATTTAAGTGTTGTAAGTTGTTGAGTTAGGGAACGAATTTTTAGGAGCGCTTGCAACAATCAACCGGCGTGTATGAAAAAAAAAAATACTGTGTAGCGATGGACAATTGGACAATACTTTCAGTAAAACATAATGTACCAATCTGTCACAATAAATATCCAATTTGTGATTAAAACCTGCGACAACTTTATATAATAATGCTGATATTGATGTTGTTGTATATTCTATTACTGAAGATTATTTCTTTTTGGCTAAATTAGTTCTCTGAAGCTGTTGTCTATTCTTAACAGAGGACATGAATGGAAATGAGTTAACGAACTGGAGTGAAATTAAAAAATAAATGAAATACATGCATGTTACAAGAAAATCATTTCCGCACCTATTTCTTTGTCAATCAAGTACTGTATGTACTTTATCTCTTTTATCTCTTACGGATCTGTGTGCAACAAAACTCCTTAATTTATCGTTGTTGTTGTTGAAATAGACTGTATAAGCTATAATTTGGCTATCATTTCCACTTTTTTGTTGCATGCCATCCTTTAACAGCTCATGAGGGCACAAAACAATTTTTAGTAAACTTCTAATTATAAAATTTGTGTTAAAATTTTAATAAGATGCGTAGCAATAATGAAAACGGAAGCTGCAAGAACTATGGGCATAAACTGGTCTAAATCATGTATTTTCATAAATTTTACGATTGAACTTAGCACAACAAGCGCTACGTTCCATTTGTAAGGATAACCAAAACGAACCACACTAAGAATAACTGCTTTAAGACTACTAACCAAAAAATTTTTTTTTTCTATTTCTGCAAAGATGGCAAAGAGAATGTAAGTTCACTCATTTTTCTCGTTTTTTAAGATTATCCGTTATATTGTCGATAAAATCAAAATTTGGTGCTACTTATTAATCTTTATTATTACTAAGACGTCACGTCTTAGTATGGAATTGGTGCTCTTTGGTCAGCAGGCTGAGTACTAGAACGAGGAGTGGAGGCGTAAGATGAATTGATGTGGCGATGACGATCATTGTAGATTACGTGTGCAGTTTTCATATCAGTTTTTCGCAGGTTTTTATTGTTTGTAGTTCCTTTTGTTTAATGAAAGCTGGACAAGAACGGTCGAAGGAGTATTGTTTGAATCTTTATTATTACTTTCAATGCAGTTCATGCAAGATTTAGATCTATCGCAGCTGTTATTGGATTCGGAGTCTATGTGTGAATTTAGTCCACAGTTAAAGGAAATTTTGGTGCTTTTGCAAAATTTAGCTGTGTGTCCAAAACGGGTGTGACATCTATTATCTCATATCCAATTTTTATTACATTAGGTAGGCTAATCAAATGTTATTATGACAAGTCCCGTTTTTTTTAGCGTACCGTTGATTTTTTTTTTTTTTTGATTCTTTTAATTTTACATATATTTTGGGACTTTAGCTCTGATAAGATACAATATCATCATCAGATATGTCTCTAAGATCGTTAGAGTAAATAACGCCTTTGCAGGTGTTGAGAGAGTTGTGCAGAGATACAGTAAACTTGATGTTGTTGTTGAAAGAATTGAGTTGAAAGAGTTTGGCAGTTTGTGTCGATGTTTTTGTTTGAATAAGTAAGCAACCGTTTTTACATTCACGTACTTCACCACAACATACATTGTCAATCATCTTTTTAATTAAGAATGGGGAACCGTTCGATAATGAGTCGGTACTGTCTACCCTCTTAATGAAAAGGTATTTTGGCCCAGTGGAAGAAGAGTTAAAATGTTTGGAGAAATCCATGCCAAAAGACAATGAATTTGTAACTTTTCTTTTGTCTGGTGGATCAGACATTGTCACAGTTAATAGTGCTAAAAGCACGCAAAAAGAGACGAACTTTTTGTTGTTAGTTTGTTTAATTTGTACGCTTTGTGAAACAAAAAAAAAAAAGAAAGAAAAATGAAACTAGAAACGAACTCTTTATATACCTTAAATTGCGCAGAATACCTTGAAAGTATTTTCAAGACATATGTCACATCAAGTGCAGCTGATATGGAACCTGGTAATTATGATAACGATATCATAATCCCTCCAGTAACAGAAAGTGAACTAGATGCTGAAATAAAAAAACTAAAATCAAAAAAGTCGCCTGGCTATCTTATCACCAGCGAAATTTTAAAGCAGCTCCCACAAAATGTTATTACAATGATAACAGCAATTATCACATTCGAATCTACTTGAAAACTGCTGAAGTGATCATGTTTAACAAGCCAGGGAAGCCAGCGCATGATGTAACATCATATCAGCCTATATCTCTTCTACGTATTATTTCTAAACTAATGGAGAAGCTACTTGCCAAACATCTCAACCATATTATTGCATCAATTTGGTTTTCGCACGAAACATTCTACCATCGACCAAGTTCACAGAATAACCCAAACTATCGAAAACGCCTTTGAAGAAAAAAAGCAATGCTCCGCGGTCTTCCTTGACATTTCTAAAGCCTTTGATAAAGTGTGTCACAGCGGCCTTCTCAATAAAATTAAAGAGTTATTGTCAACGCAATACTATAACATATTGAAACCATATTTATCAGATCGCTTTTTTCGAATTAAACATGACGACAGTTACTCTGACCTCAAGGAAATTAAAGCGGGCGTCCCCCAGAGTAGTGTGCTGGGACCCATCCTCTATCTACTTTTCACATGCGACTTACCTAATGATGAGAACTGTGTCACAGTAACTTTTGCGGACGACACGGCCATTTTGTCGGTTCGTAAAACACAGACCGAGTCAATCATAAAACTTCAACGTCACATAAGCAAAATTTTTGAGTGGAGAGCCAAATGGCGAATAAAACTAAGTGAAGCAAAATCGGTGCATATTGACTTCACATACAACAAATAAAATACCTTCCACTGTATATAAACGGAGTGCAAATTCCGTACCACAACACCGCAAAATACTTGGGTATGACGTCAAAAAGAAAAGAGAAGAATTAGAATTAAAGTACAGAAAATCGTTCAGCTTTAACTACTTACAACAAATGCTCTTATACCAACAGGTACTTAAACCTATATGGACGTATGAGGTACAGCTATGGGGCTTTGCAATCTCGAGCAATATTCTGCAAATCCGAAGATTTCAGAATAAAGTACAAAGATATGCCGTTGATGCTCCTTGGTACGTACGCAGTAGCGATCTTGAACGCGATCTTGGTATCGAGCCAGTTGTCGCCGCAATTCGGAAAAATGCTTTATCTCACATGGTAAGGCTATCTAAACATGTGAATAGCGAAGCCTCAGCCCTTAATGACCCAAGTGAATGGCGGGAAAGGCTGAAATGTAAAAAGCCACACCACCTCGTGTAATAGACAACTTCTCTGTAAATATTGTGCAGAGTATCTCAAAACTTAATTGTATTACACAAAACACAAAACAAATTGCTCGTTAGTTTATTATAGTTAACTAGTTGCAGTGTACAAAAACAAGAAAAAAAAAAAACACAGAAATTAAGTAACCCGCGTTAAATATTTTTTAGGTTTAGGGGAACCCGGCATGACTCCATAGACTCCATCAAACAAAATTCGCCGAGAACTACTGAGGTGGACTGATTAAACCAGCTGCTGTAAACAAACTGGTTGCCAGATCGCGCTCATTTTTCGCGTAGTAATTAAGGACAGTCCTATTAACATACAGAAAAAACATAAAAAAATTAACAGCCAATTTAAATGACAAATTCTTTATTTTACTTTATTGTCTTAACGTATTTTCCAAAAAATTTACAATTCAAAAGAAAAAACAGCTCATACAACTTAAACTGGCAAACAACGACGCTTTACTCGCAGCAAAACTTGATCTGGCTGCTAACCTCCACCGCCACTGCGTCACACACGTTCCTTGCGTTTTCGATCATCACTCTTTTCTTATTCCCGGAGCAGTTGTTGGTGGCTGTAAAGACGATTTCATCAACTCATCGGAGGTGGTGTATAAGATTTGTATTTTAGTTTTACATTCGGTTTTCCCTGACTCTTCGAGGCGTCCTTGTGCGTGAATGCGTTCAAAACACTTTTTGAACCATTCACTTTAAAAAGAGTACATCTTTTGGCGAATGTGAAAGTGAATGTGAATTTGCGTTGAATTTCGTTTGTTTAATTTGAATGTTGTCGTGAATGGGAAATTCACATGTTTCTATGTAGATGTATTGTGAATGAACTACTGCACGTCTCTAGTCGACACCAAGGAATCAATTGATCCAATTCGTAAGCCAAAAGTCTTTTTGTTAGAACATTTGCAATGCCTTTGTAGCGTGGTGTTAACTTGCGTGACGTGTCGATTACTCGGTTCGATTGTTGTCAATACTCTGTCCTCTGCATTGTGGCTCTACGGGTTGGCATGTTTAATGTCGTAACGTTTCTCAGCCTCTGCACGTTCATCGATATTTTTCGACGTATTGTTTAATGCGGCGCTATCAGCATCGTTTGAATTATTATTGCTTGTTTGCATTTGAAATTTCTGTTGTTGCGAGAAGACTATTCAATTTTGCCGATACTGTTGATAGTTACGTAAACTTTCACGAAACTTCATATATTTTTATCTATACGCCTTGAACGATTATTAGTGGTATATTCCCCATTACGTAAGATTGTGTTATTGGTGTTGCGGCTGCTGCTGTTGTGGTGTTGAAAAAATGTCGTCGCACGAACGAAGTGTTCGGTTTTACGTTTCAACTTTTCATGAGGTATGGACCATGTTTTCGCATTCAACCGTTTCAATATAGCGCTGGTAATAGTGGCTGTAACATTTGTCTTATTGCATAAGTTGTTATGTGAATACGATACAACTACCGTCGCTGGTTTATTGTCATTATTTATTACCTTCGTGTAACTTCGTCTAATGTATTTGAACTACTGTACTGACTTTAAGTGTTTTGCTATAGCAATAAATTACTTTAATTTTGAGGGCAAGCACCTCGTTGTGGTGTTGTTGATCCTCATATGGCCGGAATGGTCATGATCCCCAGCAGACGATGTGCCAGTGGTTGCCAAGTTTTTTTAAACGTTCAGATTTTCCAATACCCTTCGCGTTTTTGATATTTGTCAACAAACGTGAAAACTTGTCATGTGCCATTGAATTATACTCACCTCGTTCCATTTCAAAAAGAGTGTGACCTTCTGTAATCTGCAGAGTCATATCAACGTTAGTGATAACATCTTGTCCCAGCAGAAAGTCGTGACGTACGATGTTGTCATCCGTTACATAAATGTGTGTAGAGCAGTTTTGTTGAAGACCAATTCTACGGTCATAGCCTCATTAAGTATGCAGGCCCACAAACACCTCAAGTCTTTATTTGGCAACTGAATAGGGGCGCGGGTTTTTTTTTCGATACTTCTTCGCACAATGGTGCACTGACTACTGGTATCAATGAAACCGGTTTACGGTCACGCATTGGTGATAATCGTTAAATTAAGCATTCGTCTATGTTGAAAAACTCTGTTGACGGATTTTAGGCTGCGCATAGTTTCAATTATCTTTATATACTTTGTTGCACCTCGCATACAGATGTCGTTTCGAAAAATGTCCCGCCTCCCCACAGTTGCCACATATCGGTTCAACTTTTACTTCGTAAGACCTGCTCAAATTCATGCAATAATCCTCCACGGTGCCACGTAACTGCTTCATGCAAGTAAACTTCGATGCTGCAACCGTTCGCAGTAGTTCGTTGTGTTTAAAACCGATTCAAGCATATCGTATAACTGCAGCTTCACTGAGGCCGTAGCGATCCCCAATGCTTAACATAAGGAAGCAGTACTTCTTAATAGTTTCTTTCGATTGTCCTGTAGAATCTTCCATTCTTAAGTTGTACACTTCACTCACTTTGTTAATGTGGTCAACGAACTGGACGATCATCATAGCGCCTTCGCTCTTAGAATCATATACTGTGTGTGAGTGTGTCTGCTATCTCTTTAATAGAAACATGCAAAGTCTGTGCGAATGATGCAGTGGACGCATTCACGGACCTTCCTGCGAAGTCACGCTCTGATCGCTCGATATTATGCACACTGTTTTTGTTGTCACACGACAAACGGTTTCCAACTTATTCTACTGCGGTAATGCCTCTCGACTTCCTATCCAGCACTTTTGCGAACAGCTCATGCAATCTAAATACATCACTTTGTAACTGTGCGATCGCGGCATTATCGTTAATGCGTTACCCTGCTGTTATCGGCAATTTAATTTCATCGGAGTCTTCATGATTCATTTGTCGTTGAAGCAGTGCACTGCGTGTGGCAGTTGTTGGCAACTCACATACACGTATCAGATACTTCAATTCATATTTTGACGGCATAAATCTGCGTGCATTTCGTTGTTTCGTAAAAATAAAACACGTATCTTGTTGTCCACTTAAATACACACGGTAAACTTGTTGTGTGTGTGTATTCGCATATGGTCTTTCTTGATATACGACTCTTCATTGCTCCGAGTAATTCGAGTAGCATCAATATTGGGATGTTGAAGTTACAATAATTAGCCGTTAACTTATATGTATTTGAGAACCTGCGGGCGAACGAGGCAGTTCAATTTCGAATATGCTTCGTTTTATCTTTGTTTTTTTCGTTTTCACACAAATATGGGGTAATATTCATTTATTGTTCTAGTTTAATTATTTATTGGTGATTATATTTACTTATTGTTCTAGTTTAGTTATTTATTTTGATGATCATGCCTATTTACTAATTGTTTTACTTAAATACTTATTGATGATCATATTTATGTGTTGCTTGTCAGGTGTATTTGGTTGTTCCTGACTTGTCATGTAACTCGCGCACATTGCGCTAAGTTCTAACGTAAAATTAGTGCAAAATATATGATTTGTAATGTATGCAAAGAGTTCTTGAATTTTACTTTTTTTTTTTGTATTACTTTAATAGGTAAGAAAATTCAGCCCCCGACTTAACGGTTATCAAAAATTGATGTGACAATACGGCAAAAATTTGCCTAAAAAATTTAATAAAGAAAACAAATATTTGACATTTAGAAACAGAGGCGATCGTCCTCTTTTGCGTCCGTGCACCCAAAGGTCATCAGGGAGACCTTTGAGCCTCTTCCTGGCAGTGTTTATAACAAAAGCAGATGGTAATCTGTTAACATGCGATTATAGCTGGTCATTATACCGGCTTGTGTGAAGGTTGATCTGCTCACGGACTAAGAGGATGCTCAGACCCTGGATATGACATCATTCCGCACAAACCAAGGAGCATTTACTATCTGACGGAGGGCAGAGTTCTGCATCTTCTGGAAGAGATAGAAGTTTGACTCGACAGCAGTGCCTCATAGGTGAATACCATGTGTCGAGGATAGGACAATTATAGCCTTATAGATTGTAACTTTGTTACTTAGGTTAAGTTGACTGCTGGGCTGAATAAGCCAGTTAAGCTTCTTAAGTTTTGACGACAAGTTGCAGCAGTTTTGACAATGTGATTACGGCAGGTAAGTCTCCGGCCCAAGATCATGCCTAGGTATCAGGCTGAGCCCACCTGAGGTATGACCGAGTTGTGCACCAAAAAGGTTGGACAAGAGTCTCTCCTAAGAGCAAAAGTACAATGCTGAGATTTTCAGCTGTTAATCGCGATGTTCCAACGGTTAGCCCACCTGCTGAAGCCACCTAGAAATACCTGAGTTACCTCAGAACCCTCGTTGGCACTAGAAGAGCTAGCGATGAAAGCAGTGTCATCGGCATACGTGGCAAGCAAAGTATTATCAGCAACAGGTACTGGTAAATTAGCGGTGTAGTGTGTGTATAAGACAGGCTCAAGGGCACTGCCCTCGGATACACCAGCACAAATCCTGCGGATGATCGATCGTTCATACCGGACCAAATTATGAATATGCGTCCAAGCAAGTATGATCTAAGAAGAAGATACTGGGTGGTTGGGAGGAGAAACTTTAGCTTAAAGAGTAAGCCAACATGCCAGATGCAATCAAACGCTGCACTCTGAATGGGACTTGCCGCCAACATTCGTCCAAGGAAAATTCTTTCAAATATTTTGGAGAAAATCGACAGCAAACTTATCGGTCGATATGATGCATAGCAACGTTCTCCGGCTTACCAGGTTTCGGAACCATAACAATAACAGCACACCTCCATTGCGATGGGAAGTGGTGGATGCGAGCCATTGTATTAAACAGCATCACCAAGAGCTTCACTCCCTTTTCTGAGGGCCTTTGCAAATCTCCGTCAATCCCATCGTAGCCAGGAGCTTTAGTCGGCTTCAACTTGCTGATCTGCAAACACACTTCATCAGGAGGGATGGGCTGAATGTCTGAGAATTCAGAGTTCGAAAATGTCTCAGTAGTAGGGTCGTCGTCTGAGATAGCGAGATCAGAAGGCTTAAAACGGTCCTGCAACTTATCAGCAAACGCGGCTGCTATCTCAGCGCCGGTTCTACACCACGTGTTATCCTCTCGTTTAATGGGGATCCTCCTGTGTGGCTGCCGTTTAACTCAGCGTGTAGCCTTCCATAGGTTAAACCCATGGTTTTTGTTTGGATCAGCATTGCGGAGCAATGTATTAAAGTATTCACTCTTGGTGTCATAGAGCAGTTTGGACAATTCATTTTCAACACGCCGGTAGTCAGCTTGATCTAGCGGATTTCGCGAGAGCATGTATCGACGACGAAGTGTTCTCTTGAGCCTCACCAAATCCATAATCTCGGATTTTAAAGAAGGCCTAGGAAGTCTGGGTGGGCAACAAGGATCTTGACTAAGCAAAGAGTATTCAGCAGCAGCATATATTTTACGCACAAACTCTGCTGCGTCATCCATATCAGTTGGAAAACTCAAATCTATGTTCAAATTAATGAGCCGATCCAACCTCTGCTGAAATCGAGAAATGTTCAGCCTCCGGAGGAGGAGACGAGGTTTTGTGGCATTGGTGAGAGCGGCCACTCGAAGCTCAATGATCAACGGAATGTGATCAGAACTCAGCTCAATCCTATCTGAGATAGCAATATTATTTGAACAGATCCCAGAGAATACTGCAAAGTCGATTGCAGTAGGTGTCAGGTTCCTTCTATAGGGGTAGTGTGTCGAGCCACCAGTAGCAAGGACATGTTTATTAGAGCTAGCACTGCAATCTTAAAGAGCCCTTCCCCTAAGAGAGGAGTTTCTAGCACCCTATAGACGGTGATGAGCATTCCAGTCTCCAGCAGTCAGAAACGTGTGGGAAAGCTCATTAAAAAGGTTTGAAATATCTTGCATATCCCACCCAAAGTTAGAAGGGCAGTAGACCGCCGCAATAACGATTTCACCCTGATCACTGACAACCTTAACAGCAGCACACTGAACGCAGTCGAAGGAGATAGTTTTGAGGTGACTGTACTATAAGTACGATTTGATGAAGCAAGCAGTCTAAAATACGACCTAGAGCAAAAGTGAGTTTCACTAACATGATGTCGATGTTGTGCCATTGTATAAAGAGTTCCATATCAAGAGCTTTATTGGTCAGACCATTGGCATTCCAAACACCAATGCGCAGACCTATTTGACTCATTGTTGATGGTGTTGCTGAAGAGACTGCTGTATAACTGCTAAAAATGCGTGAAGTGAAGGGCAGACATGATGTTCATCATCTGCACTTGCATGTCATAAAGCATTAAAGCATCAAACTTGACATCAGAAGCCGTGTGAGCTAGCTGCTGCTGAGATTGCTTATCCAACAGCTTGGCCATCAAATCAAGGCTTCTAACTTTGAGAAACTTGGCAACTGGGCTTGCTGCTGCTGTTGTTGTAATAGCTGGTTGTTGTTGTTGACGCCTGTGTTTCCTTTGTTGATATGACAATTGATGTTGGTCCATTTGGGAATTCTGGCCCAGAATTGGTTAAAATTGCTGCTGTTGTTGTATAGGTTGACGGATTTGGTATTTCTGCTGGTTTGATTTCTGCTGCTGATGTATTTTGTAATTGCTGTTGGAGGAGCATCTGCTTCATAGATGGTTGTTGTGCCTCCTGATGTTGTTGCTGCAACTGGTCTTGTAACTGAGGCTGATATGTTTGTTTCCTCCCACGAGTCACATCAGCAAACGACATATTTGGAGCAACCAATAAACAGTACAACCCTTCCATTTAGAATAGTGAGCTTCATGGCAAATGGCACACTCAGAAGGCATATTACCTGGCCTAGGACAAAAGGTCGAAGCATGATTTTTGCCACATTTCACACAACGGAACTTTTTTTCACAGTACCGTTTAGTATGACCATACTCCTGGCATCGATGACATTGTGGTACGTCGTCATGTCTACGGGGAACCTCAATTAGTTAGTTTTTTGTTCACAGCAGGATAAAGCTCAATAAAAAATGATTGAGTTTAGCACCGTCCTTGCGGCTCTTAACATTGTGCATGTTACGAATCGAATGTCCCACCTTTGAGAGCTCCTGTTCTATGTCACTGGTCAGAGTGGTGCTGTGAAGACCACTGACAACCACTCGATATGCTCTCTCCTCTTTAAGTTGGTAGAAGTGTAAAGGGGTTTTCTTACACATCAACATGGCTACCACAGCTCGATGCGCGGTAGAATTGTTGGTTATGACGGTTGGTCCAGAGCCTGTCAAACTGTCAGACGAGGTAACTGAATTCAAATCCTTAATCAGTTCTTTGATGTCGGTTACAACTTCAATAAAGATTGGTGGTGGTTTTGACTCTCTTGGCGGGAAAGGGGGATTGTTATCCGAAACCCCAGCCAACGTTTCACCCGGGTGCTGGATCGTGGCATGGTCAGAACAGTAACAGGTTTCTGAGTAGGCAGATTACCAGATGGCTGAGGATCATTAACGCACTCATCAATCAATACATCAATCACTCTTTCTTCAGTAGCAATATCAATAGAATAGGAGTCATTCGAATGTTTAGTAACTGGATTTGGAGAGGTAGTACAGTCTATCGTGCGCTTCATTTTGGCAGCAGCCAGGGTTGGTTCCTGAGCAAGAGGTAGCTCAGAAGGGACTAAAGCCCCTTATTATTATTTTATTATTAAAAACTACGAAATTAACTGAAATCATTGTCTGCTGTTTTAAAATGGCATGCAACAAAAAGTGCTGCGATACTAAAATATACATTGGCATGGCATTCACGTTGAATGCCGCGTAGTCGTTGGTATATTTTGTACAACAACAACCGCCAGGTGTTGATGACTTTCCTGTTGTTGTTTTACAAATATGCCTGCGCCCAAGCAGCGTTGAACGATGCTGCTTTCGCTAACTGTAACATGCTGGTAATCTCCACCGGCAATACTTCACACACACATTCCTCTTTCTTTTTCCAATTGATCTTCTTATTCCCGGGACTGCCACCTCTCGATCAATTGTTGGTCGCTGCAGAAACGATTTCGTCAACTCATCGGGTGTTGCTTACCAAACCGTTACAACTCAAAAAGCAGCATTTCGAGAAAAACGCGTTTAAAGCTTTCAATTTACTCGCTAAGAACAACTGAAATGTTCAATTCTTTAAATAAAGATTAACGAAGAAAATAATAAGCTTCATTCGTTGATACCCGTTTTATACTTAGGGACACTTCTGCAACTTTTATCGTGGATTGTTCTTTGGTTTTGCGTCTTTGCTTTACACTCAGAGGGACACGCAAAACGAAGCACTCAACACAATGTTAACGAAATGAAAATCAATTAAATACGCGAAAATGAAAACGAAAATCGTATGCAGAACCCCAGCGTCACCATGGTACATGGGTGATGGCTATCATCGACAAACAAGTCACAGAGAATGAGTTCTGCTGCAAACGCCCAAAATCGTCTTAATAACTTTTATGTAAGGGGGAGATTTCAAAACCGTCTAACACACCGAGTTATTTGGTATTGATAGCAAGAAATTTTATTAATTAATTTTTTTTACAAAATCATGTTTCTTGTCATTACACAATACGAACAGATTTTATCTTTTTAGGTGGTTTTTGTTTTTCAACAGGTGCATGATCTATTTAAACATTTTGCCGACGACCCAGGAAAGTAAGCAAAAAACAGTTTAATTGTGTTACGTAAATCTATACTAACTTCTACTCCTATATTTTCAATCAAGTGTGTATTTACATTCGGAACTTCCTTATGCTTGAGTAAGTTATTAATAGCTATAGCAACGTCACCTCCCATACTTGAAGTGCGATCATTTCGATAAATAGTGTAATTAGGGATTACAAACCGATCCTTTTGAGTTAACCAGGTGTCGTTGATTAAACAGACATGCATTTTATTGAGACTAAGTTTGCAAGTTCGTTTTTATTTATACTATTTTTACTGGCGGCTTGTGCATTCCATTCCATAATATAATACTAAGATGATCTATATTATTTATTACTATAGACATATTTAAGTACTAACTGTGTTGTTGTTGTGTTGACATTAAATTGCTCGCTCTTATTCAAACATCTTTGCAGTTTGTCCATAAGCTCTGCTGTAATAGAGCTTATTTCTTCAAACGTTAAAAGATTAGCATTCGATTTATCAGCTGGCACTTTTGACGTCGTCGTGTATGTGGTGGTGCTCCTTCTTGGGAGCCGATGAGGGCGGTCCTATAGCTTAAAGCAGGTAATTAAATTTGCACAAAGGTACTAATGATTTGGTTACCATTAGTTACACTCATAATCGGCGTATTTTAAGCTTTGGTTGTAGTATTAATAGCAGCGTTAGTACTGTTATTCTTGCGCTGTTAGCAACCATTGCTTTGAGCTAGGTTGTACTAGTTTAAATAACGTTTGGAGTTTGGCGACCTTTTTAGGATCAACGAAATATAAGATGTCCGGCAAGGGCAGGCAGCGTCGGTAGAGGGGTGAACACCTCTGTAGTTTGCACAACAAAGCTTACTTGTGTTTGGGCATGATGAGGTATTGTGGCGGCCGGCGCCGAATGAATGTGGCGACATTACAACTGTTTGTCCCGTGTCCAAAAAGTTGACAGTTGTAGCATTGAGTTAGTTTACTAGGAGATTTCATTTTATATTCCCAACGAACTTTAGTATGGTTGATGTACGAATGACCTTTCCGCAGTTTTTGAAGAGTAGTTGATTTATTTGCCGAATGTACTACATATAAGAGATGTTTAAAACCAGTTCTTCTTGTTTTTTTAATTGTTTTTACATCAGTACATTTTAGACCATGAGAAATTAACATTGTTTTAACCTCATCAATAAGTAGTTTATCTATTGTAGGCCAGACAGGACGGCCATATAGGCTTTGTTCCTCTATTCTCATAAGAGAAAAACTCACAGTTGTCGCTTTTTAGTTGTTCGCAAATAGTGTTGTGGCAGTCAAGGTTATTTACAAATATTTTGATGCCAATTGAAAAAGTTTTGATATAATATGAGTTAATTTTGATTAATTTAAGCATATCATGTCTATATTTAGAACTTTTTTTAAGCACAGTAATGGGTGGAATTTTTGCTTTAGGTGAAACTGGAGAATAATCATTTACTTTACCTATTTGATCGATGGTAGGTAACAAAATAGCTCTCTCCTTTAACCAAGAAGAACTTAAAACTTATGTTATCAATTTCAGGATAAACCTTTTCTACCAGTTCTTGAAAGTCATTTACCAAAACGTAAATGTTTTCATTCTTA
Source organism: Amiota minor (assembly GCA_037043295.1). Taxonomy (NCBI): domain Eukaryota; kingdom Metazoa; phylum Arthropoda; class Insecta; order Diptera; family Drosophilidae; genus Amiota; species Amiota minor. The sequence goes on along the minus strand of JBAMAW010001537.1, from coordinate 48,846 downwards.
AAATTAATTCTTCCATTGTTTTGTGACATCTGTTCATTTTCTATTTTGAGCAAAAACTATGCGAAATTCCGGTTTTCCGGTTGTAGCACCTTCTCTACAAAACCATCCGCAAACCAGTATGGACTTATGGCATTGAACTTTGGGGCACAACTTCAAAATAAAATGCCAAAATTATACAAAGTTTTCAGTCCAAAGTTTCAAGGAGGCTTGTCAACGCTGAATGGTATGTCCGCAACTCAGTCATCCACAGAGAGTGTCAACTGTAAATGAGGAAATTGTGAACCGTAGTAAGAAACATGTTCTTCGACTTGAATTACATGAAAATCACCTCGCTGTCAATTTGTTAGACAATAGCTTGCACACTCGTAGGTTAATGCGTTACCATCCCCTGGATCTCCCTTTCAGATCACCAGAAGACTAAGCGATGTTCTTCAGTCAATAATATATTATCAATATAACTCTTAAGTAGTACTACTAACAAGATGTCATTCTCAACTCAGAAAATTCGCTGGTTCTCCCCTTTGGGAGAGTTGCAAATAAAAATACAGTTATAAAAAAAAAAAAAAAATGTGTAGGCAACGAAACTCTCATATTTCTGTTGAGTTCTAATATCTTCACATACGACCACATGTAAGATCTTTTCTTTTAATTTCATCAGCTCGTGTCCGTCTTGTCACAACCGGTAAAATTTGGCGAAAGTCACTGAGTTTATGTAACGCAATTCGCGCAATGTTCTATGTAAGGCTTCAACGGAAGACTTTTTTGACATTGTAGCTTCGTCCCAAACAATTAATGAACAGTTGCGCATCAATTTTCCAGTATTACTTTGTTTTGAAATACTACATACACTGTTAGTATCTTCAGTAGGAATTTTTAGAGGAAATTTAAACATTCGGGTTCCTTGTAAAAGTGTAGCTGCAATTTTACCAATAGATCTTACTTTAGCTAATAGCAAGTTAATTAGGAATGTTTTTCTCGTACCTCCAGGAGCATCAAGAAAAAATATTTTTCCTTCGTTCCTATCAGTAATAATAACGCAATTGTATACTCTTTTTGATCGCTGTTCATTCGATGTTCATCTTGAGCTATAATTTGTAATTGTGTATGTTGATCATAGGATGTTTCTCTTGTGTATTCATTGTTTAAATTCAAGTTAGCTATATTTGTAGGCATCGGCAGTCCATATTGATTTACCCGAAAGAACTTCTACTACTTTTGAAAATATTGTCACCATATTGGACATCTGAGATTATCTTTCTTCGTCGCGGAATCAGTATGTCTTCAGTTATATTTCTTTGATACTTATTCCAGAGAAATAGAGAGTCGGTCACTTGGCAAAATGTTACAATAACGGCAAACAAATACCTCAACGACCTCGCTAAACAGCAAATAGCAGCTTCCGAAATTGTATTCTCTCAATGGGAGTTATCTTCTAAGAGACCCATCTCTTTGCAAGCGGCTTGATATGTATTATAAGTTACGACTTGTATAGTCTTGAGCTGTGCGAAAGATGATGGACCTCTAACTATATAAAGTAACATTCTTAAATAAAAACATTCGCTGTTGTTAGGATGAACTACATAAACCCTTCCCAGCGCATTAGTTTTTTTTTTTTTTTTACATCCGGAAACCCTTCACTGGAGCCCCTTGTTTTCTATATTGGAAGGTCTCAGCAGTCCTATTCCATGTATAAAAGCTTAAAACTGTGTCATATGTCAAGGTTTTTGCAAAATTGTCTTGAGCACATAATTTAAAAATGCTGTTAACGTTGTATCCCGTGGATTTGTAACCACATTGGTAATGTTGACTTCAATAAAGTAATACGCTGTTATGGGAATGTAACAAATCTTGTAAAAGTCTTACCAAACTTTGATCCATGGGTTGTGCGAGACTGTTACACCTCGCAGATGCTTGTGTTTCGGCTACGACCTATATTTAAACTACTTGGCATAATAGATGTTTTGATAAGAAAAGATGTAAGTTATGGTTCAATGACCTTTCAAACGGCACTTGCATGTGCCGTCGAATTATGTAATGATCCTGTTGGTGCAGGTTCATTGCCCTTTTGTTACATAGCTAGATAAAAGCTTTTACAGATAAGATTAATACTGTAAAAGCTATTATCTAAAGCTTTGCAACGGCACTTGCATGTGCCTTAAAAGTATTTAAGGAGTCTTGTTAGTTATAGTTAATTAGTCAATTAGTGTCATCACTGGAGCAAGCACAAGTGCTACTCCAGCTGATCTATAATATAATAATTTATAAATAAATTAATAATAAATTAAATTAATTATTACTTTAAATCACTGGAGCAAGCACAAGTGCTACTCCAGTAGATTATAATTAAATAAATTAATTAATTGGCGCCCAACCTGGGGCTCGAAGAACGGTCAATCAACAGTACCCAACAACAGTTAACAACGGTTAATACAATCAATAATACCCAGCAACAGTTAACAACGGTTAACACAATCAACAATACCCAGCAACAGTTAACAACGGTTAACACAATCAATAATACCCAGCAACAGTTAACAACGGTTAACACAATCAACAATACCCAGCAACAGTTAACAAAGGTTAACACAATCAACAGTACCCAACAACAGTTAACAACGGTTAACACAATCAATAATACCCAGCAACAGTTAACAACGGCTAACACAATCAACAATACCCAGCAACAGTTAACAACGGTTTACACAATCAATAATACCCAGCAACAGTTAACAACGGTTAACACAATCAACAATACCCAGCAACAGTTAACAACGGTTAACACAATCAATAGTACCCAACAACAGTTAACAACGGTTAACACAATCAATAATACGCAGCAACAGTTAACAACGGTTAACACAATCAACAATACCCAGCAGCAGTTAACAACGGTCAACAACATACAGCAACATACAACAACAGTTTACAACGGTTAACACAATCAACAACGGCCTACAACAGTTAACAACAGTCAACAACATACAGCAACATACAACAACAGTTAGCAACGGTTAACACAATCAACAATACCCAACAACAGTCAACAACACTTCACCAGCGAACAGCACCACAGCAGTCAACAGTAACAGCAAGATTAGGCCATACAATTCATGTAAGTCAAAAATTTATATTTTTGTGACTAGTGACTATATAGTGTTTTAACAAATCAACACAAACAAACAAAATCTGTGCTAAAGGGCGAATTTATGAGTGACAACGAAATAGAGTTAGACTTTAGTAGGCTATCATTAGCGGGTGAACCCTTACCAAACACAATGTTGTCTGTAGCACAGGTTAAAGAGCTGATCCAGCTTGAATTGAGAAACCAAAAGGCGGAATTTGATAGGGAACTTGAAAATATTAGAGAAGAATTAACTAAGGCACAAGGAGCAAGCACAAGTGCTACTCCAGTTGAACTAATAAATAAAATAATCTGGAGCAAGCATAAGTGCTACTCCAGTTGATGTAATAAATAAATAAAATAATAATATTACTTAAGATCACTGGAGCAAGCACAAGTGCTACTCCAGTTGATATAATATAATAAATAAATAATTTATTATTTTTCTGTCCACTGACCAATGATCATTGATCTATAACATTTGCTAAAGGATAAAGGGACATTGAAACATATGTTAAAAGGTGCGTCCGTATTCAAACATGATATTACATATTATATTAACTTCTTTGCGATAGTTTTTTGCAATGATTACAATATAATTTTATGACCAGCATTATCCTTTCATCCTTTGAAAATATATTGGAGTTTTGCTAATTTCGAACCTCTTTTGAATACAACAAATCTAGTGAACTCAGGAGCCAACAACTGGTGGAAAGCAACTTTTCTTTCCTGATATAGTTTCTAGATTATTCGCTCCATTACCGATTAACATTTTGTTCCTCTCGATAAGACGGGATTTGAACTATTCCTTGCCATGCAGAAAACCATCAGAAATTTTTTATTCGGGTGCGTCACAGCAATGTAGTGAGAAGGTATCTGCTAATGTGGAAAGAGCTCAGGAAAATGGACTTGTAACGCATAATCGTAATCGTGTTGCCCGTGCCTTCAATGTAGGAGATAGGGTGTTGATTAAATCAAACCGTCGCCTGGGGAACAAGTGGAGGAGGATTTGGGTTCCACCGTTAAAGTTAATGGCAGAGTAATACATAAGGATAATCTGAGGTAGTTTTAATTTTGTTGAGAGAATAATTTCTTTTTGGATTCGCTTATTTTGGCACAGGCTTTTCAACTGTCACAAAGATTAAATTTTTGGCAATGATTTTTTGTTTTTTGAAATTAATGTATTTATGTTAATGTTAATTTTTAAAAAAAGGGAAAGGAAGGCTTGTGAGGTCCGTGGACGTCCCTCTTTAAGAGGGGGAGGAGTTATGGTTCAATGACCTTTCAAACGGCACTTGCATGTGCCGTCGAATTATGTAATGATCCTGTTGGTGCAGGTTTATTGCCCTTTTGTTACATAGCTAGATAAAAGCTTTTACAGATAAGATTAATACTGTAAAAGCTATTATCTAAAGCTTTGCAACGGCACTTGCATGTGCCTTAAAAGTATTTAAGGAGTCTTGTTAGTTATAGTTAATTAGTCAATTAGTGTCATCACTGGAGCAAGCACAAGTGCTACTCCAGCTGATCTATAATATAATAATTTATAAATAAATTAATAATAAATTAAATTAATTATTACTTTAAATCACTGGAGCAAGCACAAGTGCTACTCCAGTAGATTATAATTAAATAAATTAATTAATTGGCGCCCAACCTGGGGCTCGAAGAACGGTCAATCAACAGTACCCAACAACAGTTAACAACGGTTAACACAATCAATAATACCCAGCAACAGTTAACAACGGTTAACACAATCAACAATACCCAGCAACAGTTAACAACGGTTAACACAATCAATAATACCCAGCAACAGTTAACAACGGTTAACACAATCAACAATACCCAGCAACAGTTAACAAAGGTTAACACAATCAACAGTACCCAACAACAGTTAACAACGGTTAACACAATCAATAATACCCAGCAACAGTTAACAACGGCTAACACAATCAACAATACCCAGCAACAGTTAACAACGGTTAACACAATCAACAGTACCCAAAAACAGTTAACAACGGTTAACACAATCAATAATACCCAACAACAGTTAACAACGGTTAACACAATCAATAATACACAGCAACAGTTAACAACGGTTAACACAATCAACAATACCCAGCTACAGTTAACAACGGTTAACACAATCAATAATACCCAGCAACAGTTAACAACGGTTAACACAATCAACAATACCCAGCAACAGTTAACAACGGTTAACACAATCAACAATACCCAGCAGCAGTTAACAACGGTCAACAACATACAGCAACATACAACAACAGTTTACAACGGTTAACACAATCAACCACGGCCTGTACACTTGTTGGAATCAGCCAAATCGAATCAATAGGTGGAACAACTTCCATGCAAATAACTCATTAAAATTCATTGAACTGAAATTTTTTATTTACTAGCGTTAACCGGCGTGCGTTGCTACACCCCCTATGCGTTAATTGGGTGTTTCTTATAAAAAGCTTTGTTGTAAAATGTGTAATTAATAATTTACAATATATTTTAATATTCTATTACAACCTAAGCAACTTTAAGAATCATTTGTTCATTTAAAAAAAATCGGTTCAGTATATTATGCACCAAATTAAAAAAAAAATTAAAAATGGCATAAAACTATCTATACCTTGACAACAGCGCTACCCACCGGATCCAAATGTACCTGACTGTAACTCCATGAGTACAACAAAAAAAAAACAAAATCATCAAAATTGGTCCAGCCGTTCTCGAGTTTTGCGGGGTCATACTATTTTTTGAGTGCATTTTTATATATATAGATGATCACCCGTAAGAAGAGAGTGAAGTGGTTCAGGTGGAGGAAGAATTTCTTCTAATTTGACTTTTCCTTGTAAGCAACACATGCCTTTCGATTCGTCCTTGAATTTCAATGCCAAGCAATGTTCACACAATACTGACATAGTACCTATTGATACTATACGATCGTCCTTGTAAGAAATCGAAGGATCGTAATTCATGGCAGAATTTTCTTTATTTACCCATGAATTAGTAACTCGTGCTGATGATTCTCTCTCTCTCTCTCAGCTCTATATCTATCCCGTGCCTGACTGAGGCGAGCTTCACGTTCCGTTAACGATCCTTCATCTCTTGCTGAACGTACTCTTTTGGCATTCACTGTACTACGACCTATGTTCGAACGACGACGTCTTCCAGACATGACTTTATAATTTCTTGATAGTAATAATCAGACTTAAATAAAAAAAATCTAAAATCACATTTGAAGAAACTTTGCTCTGTAAACAATGAGAAGCTGGAATATTGTAGTGACAGTAAATGCTTTTTCCATGAATTATAACACTATGCCTACTACATTAATTTTAAAGATAGGCATATAGGTATATGTATAGTGAAAGTAACAATATTTCTGCACTATTTAATGGATGTTATTATAAATATTATAAATCTAAACCTTCCTCTTCAATCACTCTATCTATTCAAAAAACCGCATCAAAATAGGTTGCGTATTTTTAAATATTGAAGCGGTTATAGGAAAAAAGCGACTTTGTTTTATAATATGTATAGATAGATATAGATATAGATAGAGATATAGATTAATAATAAATTAAATTATAATAATTATCACTTTAAATCACTGGAGCAAGCACAAGTGCTACTCTAGTTGATTATAATTAAATAAATTAATTAATTTGCACACGAAACAAAAGTTTCCTTTACCTTATAGTATGGCTTAAAATGTAATGATGATTAGACTTAAATGATAATAATGATTACTTAATTTAATTCAAAAATCACATGTGATGAAACTTTGCTGTGTAAACTGAAATATTGTAGTGGCAGTAAATGTTTTTTCCATAAATTATAACACTATGACAACTACATAAATTTTAAGAGCGAACATAACGGGATAATTCGCTCATGAAACTAGGCATTCCAATTTTTGTTCTCTTGGAATTTTGAGTCAGTCTTTGGTCAATAAGTTTGTGCGGTTTGCAGTTGATAGAATTTATATACTCTTTGGCAATCCTCTTGTGCACACATAGTTAATAAAAAATTAGATGAAATAATGTAATTATAACAACAACACACTCTCTCTTTTTCTACGATTTCATTGAAAAATAATTCAGAAAGAAACGAGCAAATAGCGCAATACTCTTGTGCGCACTTAGTTATTAGTAAATGATAGGAATAAATACAACAACACAAAAAGTTCAAGAAGAAGCATCAACAACGTAAAAAAAGCAAAAATGTACATATCTAGTGATATAGTGACTGAAAATGAATAAAATATTTTTATTATTGAATCAATTATTAATGTACTTGCAAACCTTTCTAAGAACATTCCTTAATTAACAGTGAAAACTGTTTCAAAATACGTTGCGTGGTTTAGAAGTATTCAGTATTCGAACTTCTTGAAATTTCGACTTTGCTGCATATTTATAAGAATATTCTTATATATATAGGTATATATATATGGGTAAATGTATAAATTATCATATTATTATTATAATGTTAACAAATAAATTATTGTATTCCTTGATCAGCACTATGTGTTTTTATAATTTGGAATTCAACAATATAATCCATTTTCTAATATCATATTTTGTCATGATGAGTCCGTCCGTCTAACACCAGCACGATGTGCTTCTATGAGTGTCATACTCATAAAGAAAGAAAATTATTATTCATAGCAGTCCAGCACAGCTCTTACTAATTTGCTGTGTACCGTTCCCCTTTGCTTTATTTTACTTAAGGTACAAAATACACACATCAAATCGTTCTTCAAAACGAGCTTTTTGTGTTTTGATGCGTTACCCTACTATTATCTATTTGTTCGTGAAATGGAAAGCTTAGTTTTTAGTGTTCGTTGAAGGCATCGAGTCAATGCACACAAGGACTGTGCGGCTTGCTTGTTGTATTTCATAGAGAAGGCAATGCCCCTGGTATGCTTCAATGAAGGGAATGAAATTACTTTATTCCTTTTCCATCTTAATGCTAAATTAAATTTTTCTTTTAAAAACATACAAAATACCATAATATATCAGTTGTAATCTGAATCTCTTTGCGATCGGTTGTGTTTTCAAAAGGCGCCAGGCTACAACTGTTATAAACTAAAGCATCCAAATAATTCACCGTTTTAAAAACAGAAAGCCTTAACTACCGTTTCAAAACAACAACAAAACAAAAAGAATTAACAACAGCAGCAGCTACAGAACTTAAGCTAATCAACCAACATGAATAAACCGCCAGACGGGAACAAGTTGTTTTCAACAACAACAATCAAAAGAAGCTTCTCTGCAGGCAAATATATTGTCATAAGCAGAGCAGATAATAAAAGCTTCGAAAATACATCACCTTTTCTAATAAAAAAAGTCATCGACTACACGTGCGTAGGTGAGGTTGATATATGCAAAAAACGAGAGCAGGTAATCTCCTCGTTAAAACTAAAACTGACGCTCAAGCTTTAAAACTTCTAAAACTTAATAAAATTAGAGAAATCACAGTTACTGCTACAGAGCACAAATCTCTCAATTATACTAAGGGCGTTATATACTCTAACGACCTTAGAAATATACCAGAGATGGAAATAAAAGAAGAATTGAAAACACAAAAAGTGACAGATATCTACAAAATCAAGAAAAAACAAGATAACTCTTTAATAGAAACCGGACTCATCATTATTACCTTTGCTTCTCACACTTTACCGGAAAAATTAAGGATTGGTTACGAAATGGTACACGTACGACCGTATATCCCTCTCCCACTAAGATGTAAGAACTGCCTACGTTTTGGACACCCCATTTCTATCTGTAAAAGCAATAAAACATGTCCCAATTGCTCAGAGGAATACCACACAAGTGAGAACGAAATTTGCTCCAAAGTAAAGTCATGCATTAACTGCAAACATAATCCGGAAGTTGAAAATAATCATACTCCAGTCGATAAGAAGTGCCCAGTATTTATTAAACAACAGGAGTTAACAGCAATTAAAATCAAAGAAAACGTAGACCACAAATCCGCACTCAACATTTACAACATCCGCAACCTACAACGCAATGCACAATTCTCCACAGTAGTAGCCAACAACAATAACAACAATACTCAAAACGCAACTGTCACCTCTAACAACATCCCCATAGCAACGACGACAACCTCCTCCAAACCTTCAACATCAGCTGTACACCGTGATTCACCATCCATTCATCTAGACCCAAGGACTCCAACAGCATACATCGACCTAATGGACGTAGATGGGGAATCCTCCCCCATTGAAGGTGACAAAAAATTTAAATCCAAGCTTACGTCTAATCACAAACTTAAAGTAACTCAACAACCTATTAACCAAAATAATATAAATAAAAAGAACACGCAAAAAGAAAAAAGACCAAAATTGGATCCATCCCTTAGCGACAGTTAAGACCTAATCTAGTTGTTCTTTCTTACCCATTGAATGCCTGTGGGGTCGGCGGTCCTCGGGAAGACGCACAAGTTTTTTTCTGCGGCTCCTCGGGAACCGTCGTCCTCACAGGCATCTTCCTTAACACCTGGAGCTCCTTTCTGTTGATCTTATGACTAACAGAAGGGGTTCCACATCTCACTTTTATCACAACTGGCTATCCTCCAAGGTTTTCTAAAATAATTTCCAACATAAGAATTTTAACTACTTGTTTAAATATTTTACAGTGGAATATTAATGGTTATCTAAACAATTACAGCCAGTTGCAGATACTAATTAAACACCATAACCCCAAAATAATCTCTTTACAAGAAACCCATCTACATTCCCTCAAAAATGTACATATCCCAATAAACTATATCATGCACCATTAAAACTCCTCTAACAATTCGTATGGCGGTGTCGCCCTATTAATTCACAATTCAATTCACTACAATACAATACCACTTAATAATGACTTTGCTGCATCTGCTGTCTTGGTGCACTCAAAAATCAAACTCGCCGTTCTATCTGCATACATACCCCCAAACAAATCATTTAACAATAATAACCTTCATAATATGTTTTCCAACCAAAACCACCCTTCAGTTATTACAGGAGACTTCAACAGCTGGCATAACAGCTGGAGTTCCTCACAAGAAAATAAAAGAGGCAAAACCTTACCAAGTTACATTCAACATTCTAACCTTACCCTTCTAAACGATATGTCGCCAACTCACTACTCAACCCACAACACACTCACCCATATAGACCTATCCCTCTGCTCTCCTCAACTGACACCTTACACTAAATGGGAAATATCAGACAACCTTTGCGGAAGCGATCACTTTCCAATTTCTCTCTCTCTCTTTCCCACCTCTACACCAAATCACATTGCCAAACCTACATTTAATTTAAAATCAGCCGACTGGACCATTTTCCAAAAATTATTGAAACAATCAAACTCCACTTCCCAACCAATCAATAATATCAACAGAGAAGCGGCACTAATTAAGAAAACTATAATCCGTAGCGCACATTCTCCATACCCCAAAACACCACGTACGCAATGACCCGCACAGTTCCCTGGTGGAACAAAGAGCTATCATCTCTGAAAAAAGTTAAAAACAATTACTGGTCATTACTGAAAAGACACATGAATACTGTTAATATGATACAATTTAAAAAAGCTAACGCTAAATACAGAAAGGCAATTAAAATTGCCCAACTCCAACTCATCCAAAATATGGTCCAACATCAAAAGATTTTGTGGTCTTTACCCCACAAAAAATATCCACAGTATCCTCGACGCCGATACCAATACACTCACAACAGACCCAAACATCATAGTCAACTGCTTTGCGGAACAGTGGTCCAAAGAAGCTGATGATTCCAACTTCTCTCCACTATTTCGGCTCATCAAGCACAATGCTATTACACTTTCTTCCAACTACGCTCCGTCCAAAACAGCTAACGAAATAGAAAATGATATTTCCTTTGTGGAATTCCTATCATCACTAAACTCACTTAAAGGGACCACACCAGGTCCTAACCGCATCTCATACTCCATGATTCAAAACTCACCCCATGTCTTTAAAATCCGTATCCTCAAACACTTCAATAACATCCTCAATAACTATATCCCCCAAACCTATAAAACTAGCCTAGTCATACCTATACTCAAACCTAATAAGATCAAAACTGAAATCAAATCGTACAGACCAATATCATTAACCCCTTGCCTTGCTAAGGTCTTGGACAAAATAATTTCCAAAAGGTTGTGGTGGTTCGTTTCAACAAACAAACTCATTCACAACAACCAGTATGGTTTTAAGAGAGGCAAATCTGTTCTAGATAATCTACTTTATATAGATCTCCTAGCAACACGAGCTATCTCATCCAAGCGTCACTTGTCCATAATTTCTCTTGACTTCTCCAAGGCCTTCGACAAGATTGGCATACACACCATTGTAAACCAACTACAAGAATGGAAATTAGGGCCCAAAATAATCGCCTATGTTAAAAATTTTATGTTAAACAGAAAAATTATTGTAAAAACAGGTAAAACTCTATTCAATAGCTTTCCCCTTAATAATGGCATACCACAAGGTTCACCTATTTCTGTAATCTTCTTCCTCATATCCTACAACGCCCTTACAAAAACCTTAGCACTCCACAAGGAAATAAAATTTTGCGCATATGCAGATGATTTCCTCCTCATCTTCATTTCTGCCGCAAATTTAACTGCTATCACAATATACGCATCGACAACCTTATCATCCCATCTGTAAACTCTTTGAAAATTTTAAGCCTTACTCTTAACAGCAAATATAGATGGAACACTCACATCGCTAACTTAGCAGTTGAACTAACAAAACCACTTAATATTATCAAGCACCTCTCCAGCCAGAAATACAACTGTAACATCTCAACTCTAATTCAAATAGTGAAAGCTATCCTTATTTCAAAAATAGACTACTGTCTCCCAATTTTTGGACACTCCCCTAAATCGTATCTTAACAAACTTAAATCTATTCAAAACGCAGCAATTAGACCCGCTCTAGGTGCTTTTCGGACCACACCCATTTTCAACATGATCTTAGAATCTAATATTTACTCAATAGAAAATAGATGTAACTTCCTGACAGGCAAACTTTCTAAAATACTAATCCTATCCTCCAACACAGCTCTATACAACCTTATTAAAACTCCAAAAATAAAACCAAAATACCTAAGCACAGTGGATAGAGCGATAAATATCTGCAAACAACTTGATCTTCCCTTCTCTCCCCTCAAAACCATCAACAGCAAAAAATACAACTTGCAAAACATTTATGACTCGATAAATTTATCTCTTACTGCTTTTAATAAAAACAACACTCCTTCACTAGTCTTCCAACAACACTTCCTTTCCCTCAAAAACGAACATTCTAAATACAACTTTATATACACTGACGGCTCCAAATCATCCGAAATTAAAGGCTTTGGCATCTCTACTGAAACAAAGCCAATGACATCAGGTCTCCTACCCCACTATTCAACAGTATTTGCAGCTGAAATCATTGCAATCCATGAAGCTATAAACATTTGTATACGTAAGCCAGGTAGACAGGATATTTGTTCTGACTCACTTTCTGCTTTATCCGCTATAGCCAATTTTAATAACCACAACTACTACGCCTCAACAATAAGATCCCTACTTAATACAAAATTCCCCAAAATAAAACTCATCTGGGTTCCCAGCCACACCAACATCATAGGCAATGAAAAGGCAGATTCAACAGCAAAGCTCGCTACTAAGTTACCACTTATATACACACCCAACTACAACATAAGCGACATTGTTAATTCTCTCAAAACACACATAAATCTTGAACACATCGCCATGCTACAACACACCTCCAGCTGGTATAAGCTAATACACTCTCAAAATACCACTTCCACCACACTTTATAATTCCCCAACTTTTAAACTTTTATCTAAATTTGATCAGATAAAGTTTACTAGAATCCGACTTGGTCACACAAACCTAACAAACATGCACCTCATTGATAAAAACCTAAATAACATCTGTCCCTTATGTAATAACGCTCCTAATAACATTCACCACATTATCTCATCCTGCTCCTCATTGCACCCCCTCAGATCATCCACATTCGCTAATATAGACCCCATCTCAATTATTTCCGATCAGTCCTCTAACATTAATCTTATTCTTAACTTCTTTAAAAAAGCAAATCTGTACAGTAAACTCTAAACTTAAACTTAAGCACTTATTTAGTCACTATTATTATTATTATTATTATTATTATTATTATCATCATTGTTATTTAAATATATATCTTTATTAGCTGAAGGCCCTGGCAGCCATGGCTAATTTTCAGTTAACTTCTAGTTTTAACTTTAAGTTAGCATTATATAAATAAATAAATAAACCATAATATATAATAAGAAAAATTATCCCTCCATTTTTTCCATTAGAAATGTGTTGTTCAAAAACATACTTTTTATATCTTGTATATACATATATTTAAGTAGCATAGGAAATGTAGCCTGATCTCTTAATTATTCTAGTTATGTTGTGCTATCACAAACATATAAATTATCAATTTAAAGTGAAATAAATGAAATGAAATGAAATGAATAATAAGAAAAATAAAAAGAAAATCACAAACAAATCAAATAACAATAAAATATTTAAATAATATTAAATTAAATATTTTATTGTTATTTTGCTTCTTTTTGTTCTTTTTAATAATTTTGTTTATGTTGTTTCCGTAATCACCAAAAACAATTTTTTTGTTTTTGACCGCATACAGCACACTAGCCCATTCGCAACACAGATTTCATAATAATGAGTTGATTTGCTCATCGACACATAAAATAGCTTTCTATTGCAAAAAATGAGAGAGAGTAATTTCAAGAAAAATCAAAACTTTTTGATTTTATCAAATCATTTGATGAAACTCAAAACACCTCCATTGACTCGTTAAAATAGCTTTTGCTCTGTCAAAAAGAGAGTGATTTGATTAACGATTTGATGTGTGTATTCCTAGCTTTAGCCTATCACAGTTCTTCTGCTGAAAGCTTTACCTTTCCAGTGTTTCCCAACTGTTACCATAACTCCTCCCTGCTTAAATAAAAAAAAAAAAACCACAAAAAAAAAAAACAAATGAAATAAACAAAACATAAGACATTTATAGTCATAAATGGAAACAAAACGAATTGCTACCTAAAAGTTCGTTTTTGTTATTAAATTATTTTATCATTATTGTTATTATATTATTATGGTAATCAGTATTCTAACTTCTTGAAATTTCGACTTTGCTTAATACTATGTAAAGATGTGTTGCTTAATCAATTTCATTGACTAGGCTTCGAGATTAATTGTGGGCTACATGGTATCCTACCCCAGGTCCCCCCGCCTATATTGTATTTACTTGATTTTATTTTCTTATTATAGATGATTCCAGCAGGTCAAATGGTGGTTCCCCTTTACCAGCAACAAATGTGTCATGCCCCACGGGAATGTTTCACTGTAATGACGGGAAATGCATAACATCGCATTGGGTATGTAATTATCAAAAGGACTGTGATGGTGGTGAAGATGAGATGCAATCATGTCGTAAGTTGAATAGAAAATAATGTTTCTTATTTTACACACAGAATATATAAACATGTAATTATCTTTTTGATTATAGCGCCACCAGAATGCGAGTCTGGACAAATTAGTTGTGGCCAATATGTCTTTAATAAGACTTACTGTATACAACCGCATTATCGTTGTGATATGGTTGAGGACTGCGAAGACAAATCGGATGAGGCACACTGCAGTGAGTACATTAAAAAATTCGTAAAATAGAAAGATAAATAGTGACTGGTTGCCACATATGCAGACTACTTTGTATTCCTCTCCTCATATATAATCTTCACGATGCTTCCACAGAAACATTGGTTAAAGCAATAGAATATTTCGGTATATGTCGCTGGAATGCTTAAACTGCTCTTTTGATTTTCTAGAGAGTGAGATTATTTCCTCCGAGTTTACTGCTAAATACAATACCTAAGGTTGACTCTTAACAGAACAAGAACCTTATAAGCGCTCTTCTGGGCACGGTAACACTTACTGATATATTGCAAAGATTCCAATCTAAGCTTCTGTGTTGTCGCTCCAATTCCACTTGTAATTGAGTAAATTGGAAAATGTAGATGAAAATGTTTAGTTTGATTAGAGTGAATAAGTATTATTGCTTTGCTCTGATGTTTGTAATATACTAAAATTGTATGTTTGAAAATGTTCAACGTTAGAATCGGTTAATCCATCTTTCTGCACGTGCATACGCATGCTATGCTATGTTTGAAAATAACGAACTGAAAGGTGGGTTTACCTCCCATACAAACCACCCAATTGAATTCATGTTCTTATTAGAAAAACTTTTTTGCTTTTTGTCCTATCGCACTGAAACTTAGACACTTCACAATATAGGCGCAGTATATTTGTTGGAACCAGTCGAATCGGACCACTAAGAAGGGTACCTCCCATACAAAGCCCGTGAAGAGTGTTTCATCTTCGGCATAGTCGAAGATAACCTTCTTTCTACGTTTTATTTATTTTAACAAGAACATGTGAATCTGTGCCTATAAACATGCATATATGCAATAAATTTTGTATTTTATTATTTTCCATGAAATATATTTAGTTGACAAATTCGAATAAGGTGGTCTGTTTTTTCTTTTTACTCTTCGAATAAATTAGTTTCTATGCGATATATAGTTTGTCTGGCTTTGATATACATCGATAATTGTTGTTTTCTAAGGGCTTTACCAGAACATTACTACCCTTTACTGCCTGAGCCAAGCCGGGTATTTCCATATTTCTTCCATCTCAATTCTCGGAATTTGAGCCAACCTCATCTTCTTGGATTTGGTTAACCATGCTTTCTATGAAGCATGATGAATACACGTATACGAAATGGCAGATGGTACATGCATGAGCGTGTCGGGGGCTTATTAAACACGTTGCATAAAAGTGAAAAACTACAATAAAAATATTTAGTTTCAAATACACGATACCATCATTGTTGCCATAATTGACAACCTTCAAATTGGAAACCACCAAAGTATTATAATTAATTAAAATTAACTTAGCTTTCGACGTCGATCAATGATAGAGAGTCTTTTTTTAGCTATATCTTTTTAGAGATGGGACTTTTTATTCGCGTTCAGGGTTGCAACCAGAAGGTGTGTGAGTAAGACCAAGGATGTGCGGCTACAGTTTTTGATGGTCAACTTCGTTTTCAAAAAAAACTAATATGTCATCTAGATAGCAGAAAACGTAATCGTCGTCTCGAAAAATTGAATCCATATGACGTTGAAATGTTCCGTTGGCCGAAAGGCATCATTATGAAGTCAATCAAGCCAACTGGTGTGTTGACAACAATTTTTGGAGTATCTTTGTTAATATCACCGTGTATCTTGTCGCTAATATCATCAATAAATGAGATCGGATATCGATCGGTAACAGAATTTTTGTTGTTTAGGTGCAGCCGAGCGAGTACGTTCGCTACTGCGCGATTTACGCTGGTCGTTATTTGACGTAATGCACAAATTTGTTTGATTGAGTTTTTGTTTCAATTGTTCCATTGACATCTCAAACGCAAGTTCATTGGAACTCGGATTGGGTTTACCAATTGACTCGCAGTCCGCTGACTGTGGCGAATTGTCCATGATGCGGTACGCTATTTCCGCCATGTTTTGTAGGTCTTCAGAATTGCTTGCAGAAAGAATGCATCGAATGTTGTTGGGCATGCGCTGAAGCCATAGTGTTTTGAGTCCTGCCGTCGAGATAGACTTGTCGGCTAAATCACAATTCTCACGAAGGAGTTGGCTAGGTTTTTTGTTGGCCAGTTCGATGCCGGTTAGAAGCTTTACTAACTATTTTTCACGTGGGACACCGAAACGTAATATAAGTTCTCTTTTTAGTTTTTCGTACTTGACTGTTTTCGGAGGATTTTTCACCACATAGGAGATTTGTCGGGGTGTGTGTGGGTCGAGAGACGTGGCAATCGTATAATATTTTGACAAATGCAATTTAATATTGTGCACGTGAAGAAAGGCGTCGATCTGTGTGAACCATAACTCTAGCGGAATTCGAATTGTATGTATTGCTCCTACCAGATCTGAGTGGTCTTGTTTGAATTCGTGACGACGCAAATGCTGATAAGCAGTCTGCGCCGAATTTGTCTTGACGACAAACGATGCGTCTGTCGAAGCTGCGTCTGTCATTGCCATTAGTCTTTGAATTCGCCATTTTTGCGTAGGGTCACCAAATGTGGGGTTTCCCACATAAACTGAATTTATTACAAAAGAGATTTTGAGTTTGTCCATATGAATTGAATTTATTACAAAAGGTATTACAATTAATTAAAATGGGATTCTTTATTCGCGTTCAAGGTTACAACCAGAAGGTGTGTTAGTGAGACGAACGATGTTCGGCTACAAATATGTACTGCAAGCGACACCTATTAACCAGTAGAGGAATCAAATTTATACGGCATTTTAATATTTCACCATTCATTTGGTTACTTAATTCATTGTTTACAAGCCATTTGAAGTTGACTGGCTAATGTATTTTTACAATGGAAAAAACCGAATATCGTGCAAAGATAAAATTCTTTGTTTTGAAAGGTATGTTAGCAACAGAAATTCATTCATGGTGGAAGTCTTAAATGTACCTGATTCTTCATTTCCAACTGTGCATCGATGGGAAATTGCTGATACCATAGGCATTTCAGAGAAACGAGTACTCTATATTTGACAATAGGAATTACATATGGAAAGTTCTGCATTTGTTAACAATTCAACAAAAACTGAATCGAAAATAAATTTCTCAGCGTAAATTGAAGCGTATTAAGTGGAAGAAAACAGATTATCTGCGTCGTTTAATAACTATGGACGAGACTTGGATCTACCACAATGATCCTAAGCTTAAGCGAGAACGTTTACAGTGGACTGAAGCTGGTTGTTCAGCTTCAAAATAGGTACAGTCAGAACGAATGGCAAAAAAAAAAGTTTTGGCATCAGTTTTTTGGATGAAAAAGGAATTTTGTTCATTGATTATCTTGAGAAATGTAAAACAATTAACTCTGAATATTATTGCAACGTTTCATTTGTGTGTATAATCAAAACAAAAAAATAGATGTTCACGATGCAGAAAGGCCTGTGTTAAAGACACTTTTCATCTCGCTCAAGATTCCTTTCGCAGCGTCTGTGTAAAAAGGCTTTAAGAAGTAGATCGGATTATTTATTATCTTTTATTTGTGATGGCAATATTTTCCTTTCATCGGGTTCAGGAAAGAGATCAAGGAAACAAATACAATAATTACTAAATACAATAATTACACGCAATATATTACAAGTCAAAAAATCGTAACCTCTAAACGGAAACGGTGGTTGAGGAAGCGCTTATAAGTCTCCCAGTTAGCTTAAGAGTATTGCAAAGTTTGCTTACATGAAGTGGTTATGGTTGATCTGATTTTACTTGTAATAGGTAAATGATCGGAGTGCTTGTTATAAAAAGATCAAGGGTGGAAGGATTAACTTTGAAACATGCTGGAATATAAGTGGGATCCCTAGGGTGAATTATACAAAACTTAT
The DNA here is from genome assembly GCA_037043295.1 of Amiota minor. Lineage (NCBI taxonomy): Eukaryota > Metazoa > Arthropoda > Insecta > Diptera > Drosophilidae > Amiota > Amiota minor. The sequence continues at coordinate 30,145 of JBAMAW010001537.1, read as the reverse complement.
TTTGCATAGAGAGCTCATTTAAATTCCATTGTCGGCTACGGCAGTTAAGATCACCACCAACTAAATAACTGCCCAGTCTGAGTAAATCTGATCTAACAATTCTTTTTGTGCTTAGTGTCATTTAGACAACAAGAATTCGTTACGCATTTCGCGGAAGAGCCGGGGAAATAAACAGTGAAAATTTTATGAGAGTGATATACATTTATATTGATCTGAATACCGACGTTTTCAATTAAATGAGTACTAATTTCTGTAATCTGAATATGTTTGATATCACTTCTAATAATTCTAGCTACTTGGAAAATTTTTATTCCAATAGAAATAGTTTTACAGTGATTAGATATCGAAGCTGCCTTCGAGGTTTTTTTTAGAACAGTGATTGGTTGCGACGATATTGCCCTTGTTGGTGCAGACTGGTCAACTTCGCTTGCAGCATCAGTATTACTGTCTTCATTCTTATCAATGGTTTGGAGGGGCCGGAAGTAATAAGAATGCTGGGACTTACCCCCATTGACATTGCTTTTGTGCAACAGCGACATCTTCTGTATGTCTAGTGCGCCTGGCTTATAGGCAGAAGGATTTATGCGTCGCTTAATTTTTGCTTATTTGTCGGCCTCAGGTAAAATATTAGTGAGGGTAATGTGTTTGAAAATTTAAGGTCAATTTGTAACTCGAGATTTAATAAAAAATGACAAGTGAAGCAATTTTGTTTATACGACAACCGCACACTTTGAGAGTTTGAAAGCACATATTCACAATGATTCACGACCTATCGCACCCAGGCGTGCGAGTTATATATTCCCAGGATATATACCCTTTATCCGAACCTGTTGAAGTAAATTGGAACAGATATTTTCTTGACCAGTTATTAATTGTTATCTTTATAAAACCATAGGTGTAAAATAGAATAGTTGTTGAAGTAAATATGAACAGATATTCTCTTGATCAGATATCAACTGATATCTCTAACAATTCATAGGTATAAAGTACAATAGGTTTTTTCAAAAATGTTAGTCTTAAGACATGCTTGGAATAAAGCGGTCGAGCCTATTCTGAAGAGTTACTTTTTTATTTCTGTTTTTAGAGAACCATAAACTTAACTAGCACAGTCGTGAAGGAGTTAATATCCAAAGATATTAACTATCGAACTAGGAAAGACGCGAAAAAAACGGGAAAATTTTTCCAAGTGCTCTACAATAATTTCATTTTTTCAAGAACTGCAATTATTTATTCATCATATTCATATTTAAAAATAAAAAATAATAAAAATTAGAAATGTCCAAAAAATTCCAATAAAATCCAAAAATTGCACGTGTGCCACCGTACACGTGATAGAAGTGAAACTTCCTAAAAACAGACAGAGAGAACTCATCTCAAAGTCTGTCAGTCTGTCTATCTGTCCGTCTGTATATTGTTTTTGGTTTCTTTGGCGTATCAAATTGTTGTTGTAGTGTTTACGTTTGCCGTCTGTCCCCTTTTGCACATAAATTAGATCATCAACGAGCTTCTGTGTATTTTTCGTTTTCTTTTTTTCGTACATTCGGTTGTTTTTGTAAAACACACAAGCTGTTTGCATGCATGTTACTGTTGTAAACATTTTTATACACACAAACTCCATGCTGTTGTTGTGGGAATGCAATCTCTTTTTTGAGACTTTTCCGGTGGATTTTCCAAAAATTTTATTATTTGTTGGGGATATGGCAATATACATATAATGTCCCAACATTTGATTACTGCACAACACACAAGCTGTTTACTTGAATGTTGTTGTTATGAACATTTTTATACACACAAACTGCATGTTGTTGTTGTTGAGACTTTTTTGGTGGATTTTCCAAAAAATGTATTATTTGTTGGGGATATGGTAATAGAAATACACATTCTGAGAAAATTTCAAGTCTCTACCTAGTGCGGTTCATGAGATACAGAGCCACCAAATTCGTGACGATTTGTATTTTGTCACTCAAATTTTTAGTATAATATTTGCCCAACGCCGTTAAAGAAGTTTCTCTTCAAAAGAACAACATAAGAACGGACAAAATAGCAGTGAAGAACAAAATAAAAAAAAAAGATGGACGTATACAAACATAAAAAAAAAAAGGAAAAAAGATACGTACTTATAATTATTTTATAATCAAAGGAATCTGAAAATTAAGTTGCATTCCTTGTATATTTTTGAGTAGGGTATAAATACATATTTTTACTATCAATTTGGTACAATAGTATCAAAGGGTTATGATTTTTTTCAATACCCTTCATTTACATAAATAAGTGGCTAATAATTTTAAGAAATCAATTAAGAAATTATTATTGAAATCAAAATCAAAACCTATACAATATAAAATCTCCTCAATCATACATACACAACAATATTAAATTTTCTGAATTAGCGTCGGCAAATAAATAAAGTAAAGTAGGATACAATATAAAATCGTACATATTTCACAAAACATAATTCTTGATAAAAAGTTAAAAGGACAAATTTATTATACCTGAAAAATCTAATAAAAGGAAAAATGTGAAAAGGCAGTAAAATCTGTACATCTATTAGAGACGTGCAGTAGCACATTCACATTAAACAAGGGTTGTAATTAAAAAATGTACGTGTATAGACAAATTGATCGAAACTTGTACGTTGTTCTTGTTTTGCGAAAAAAGAAGTGAATGCATGTTTGCTATATTCAGTCTGAAACGAATGGAATGAGTTTGTGCCTTCGTATTTGAAACATTCAGAATGAAACAGTATGTACAACTAAAACGATGGGTTATTCAATTATACACAACTACGCAAGAGTTAAAGTTGGTGAACGCAAACAAAACAACTAAACACATAAAATAAACAACAGAAACAATAGCCCAACATAAACACATTTTTGCTTCTTGATAGGGGACGCAAAGCGACTGCCTCTGCCAACGTTTCTCTTTGTCTTCTTTCGTGTTTTCTTTGTTATTCCACTTATTGATGTTTGGGATATCGTCAGTCACATTGAGCATTTCAACACTAAGACCGAAATATTTGTATGGGAGCTTTACGATCCAGTATTCAGTATTGGTCAGACACTTATACTGTTCAAATTTCAGTTTGATAACGCAAAAAATAAAAAAGTTTTTCTAGTTAAAACATAAATTTTGGTTTGGATTTGTATGGGAGCTATACGATTCAGTAACTTAATGTCATAAAAATTACGCATTTTATGGGCATTAATTAGAAACTTATAGAGTCTAAATTGTAGTTCCATAGGACAAAAAACAAAAAAGTTTTTCTAATAAGAACCTGAATTTAAATGGATTGTTTGTATGGAAGGCACCCCACTAGTGGTCCGATTCGGCTTGGGACTGTGGGTTTGAAAAGTTTGTATTAAAATCTCCACCCTGTCGTTGTACTTGCTCCTGTTGTTGTTGTTGCTCATTTCGTTGTAACTGTTGTTGTTGTTGTTTTTGTGCAAGCATTGGATCCAATAAATTTTGGCGCCTTCTTGCTCTTAGGCCCGTTGATATGCAGCGTTTCTGGCCCTTTTTTCTTCTAATGTTCTCTATAATATTAGTTTTAATTTATGTTGTAATATTATTGAATATAGAGTTTGTAATTGAATTAATATTACCTGCATTTTGCTTTAGTTTGCTTATAAGCTGTCAACGCTGTTGCAATTGATAATACATTAATCAGCAGTTTAATGACATAAAGTCAATGATAGAGATTTCAGTAAGTACGACGGACGCAAACATACTTTCTATCTCTCTCTAGCTCATTACAAATTATATATTTCATGCCTGCAATGTTCACATACGGAGAACGCACTGTATTGCCAATGCTTCGCATAAAGTATGAGTATCCAACCAGAATTCACCAGTATACAGTTACTATGCAAATATTTGAGCAATATATAGACCAGAGGTACCCAAGCCTTATAAGTCTTATACTCATCATGCTCATTTGTTTTTGTAAAACTCTTAGGCATAGCATGAGCATTCAGTGTACGTACATTGCACGCAGCTATAATACACACACACAAGTAAACATTTTTTGCTATTTCGTTTCTTCTCTGCATTTTGTCTTATACACTTTCGTAATAACGTAGATTTTGTTGCTGCTTGCCGTACGATTTAATACTCATTGAGAAACACTTAGAGAAATCGTGGTTTGTTTTAAATTGCAAATCTTATTAAAATTATAATGAAAGAGAGAAAGAGAGGATTTCGCGCATATAAGATCTTAGTTATTTGATTTTAGCATTTAGTGTGCTGCTTTAAATCAAAATCATTCCTACATTTTTTTTTTAGTGTATATACATTTTTTTCGATTTTTGCACCAATACACTCTCATATACCACACACCGATTTCGTTTACATCTGATTGTGAAACGAGATTTTTACTCCCTAAGCCTAAAGATGCCCTGTAGTATATGGGACTAGCGCAGGAGCGTTGTTCCGCTAGTCCCTTTTTCACGCCAGCAGTCCCTTTCTCATCTCTTTTACATGTAAACTAGTTATCCCGGCGTGCGTTGCTACGCCCTCGCACAAAAAAGATAAGAGAGCATATACGTATGGAAACATTTCTTCCTTTGATGAAAATCAAGGAGATATGTGGGGATCGGAGCTATAACAGAGAAAGGAATGGAGCGCTGTAGACGATGACCGCCGATAAAAATAAAAAATGGGCCAAGTGCGAGTCAGACTCGTACACGGAGGGTTCAGTACCAGATTGTGGTTTTATGGGAGGTACCCCCTCTATTAGTCTGATTTGACTGCTTCCAACAAATGTACCGCGCCTATATCAGAAACTTATAGTTAGACACTAATTTCAGTTCAATAGTTCAAAAAACAAAAAAGTTTACCGAATAGGAACCTGAATTTTAATGGTGGGTTTGTATGGGAGATACTCCTCCTAGTTGGCCGATTTGATTGATAGATGTGTAGCGCCTATGTCAAGAACTTATAGTGTCTAAATATCAGTTCGATAGAACAAAAAAAGTTTTTCGAATAAGAAACTGAGTTTTAATGGTGGGTTTGTATGGGAAGTACCCTCCCTAGTGGACTGATCAAACTGAAATTTCACAATATAAGTCTCTGATGCATAGCTACCAACCATCGAAATTTCAAGATCGTGGGATTACTGGGTCGTTTAGCTGCCATACAAACCAAAATATTTCTTGTATGGGGACCCCTTTCAGTTTTTAAAAATATTTTAGTTTTAGTATTTGTTGCTAATTCCCGGATAGAACTAGTACATATTCTGTAAAAATTTCAACTCTGTAGCTATTACGGTTTGCAAATCCATTCCTTCACGTTTTATGTCACGTCCCACTGAAACGGGATATCCTATGTCCGTCTCCTAGTTCTAAGCTACCTCCCCACCAATTTTCAGCCAAATCGGTTCAACCGTTCTTGAGTTATAAATAGTGTAACTAACACGACTATCTTTTATATACATATATTGTGAATCTAAACCATTCTCAGATCCCCTTGAACACACACAAAAAATTTCATCAAAATCGGTCCAGTCGTTTAAGAGAAGTTCAGTGACATACACACTCACAGAAGAATTATATATATAAATTGTGAATCTAAAGCATTCCCAGATCCCCTTGAACACACACAAAAAATTTCATCAAAATCGGTCCAGTCATTTAAGAGAAGTTCAGTGACATACACACTCACAGAAGAATTATATATATAAAGAATGAGCGACGAATTTACGCAGGCAAGTCCTACGTAGGGGTCAATCGCCACCGCTCGATTACCTTGGGACCGACACTGTGCCGGTCCTTTGGGTCTAGCTCTGAAATTTGAAGCTCCTCAATTTAAAATTGAAATTAAAAAGATTTTAAATTCATATTACATTTTATTCATTTTTTTACAACTTAAGTCTAAATTTAATAAAAAAATTTGTTTTTTCCAACGCTTTGTCCTCCTTCCTGTGTTTCCTTTTGAGAGCCTGCATCTTGTGCAGTCGCTTTTCCGGAGTTGGAAGCAGGTCTTTGCGAGAAATTATGAAAAAAAGAAATTTACATTAATTGTATGAAATGCACTAAATTTAATTTTTTCCTTTTTTACTTACCTATTTAAATGGCGCACCGATATAAATTGTTATTTTACGTTGTTTGCAGTTTGTTGTTGATGCTAGACAGTTAGAAATTATGAAATACATATAGAAAAGCGATTTATTTTTTATTTATTATTATAGTTATTGCAATTGTAAAAACTTAACATAACTAAAAGATGGGAAGCACTGGCTGCCATGTCCTTCGGTTCAGAAAGGCAATTTAAAGCTTCGCGTCAGAAATAATCTTAATATCCAGATATAGAAAAGTGTCTACTTTTGTGACTACTACAATGCCGGCAAAGCAACGTTCCTATTGGCGGCCAGTTATTGACCGAAAAGGCTTTGTGTTTTGCTAATGCAATGAAGATCAATAACTTTAAAGCGAGCAGTGGTTGGCTTGAAAAGTTCAAAAATCGACACAACATCACATTTAAAAAATTGTGCGGTGAAAGTTCTGCTATTGATGAAGGAGTTTGTGTAGAATGAAAAGAAATGTTGAGTGATTTGACTAAAGATTACGATGCTAAAGACATCTTTAATGCAGATGAAACTGGCTTGTTTTATAAATGCTTGACAGATCGAACCTATTGCTTCAGAAATGAAAAATGTCATGGTGGTAAGCGTAATAATGGATGGCACCGAAAAACTTGAACCACTATTAATTGGAAAGCATGGAAAAGCATGGTGCTTCAAATCATTTGCAGCTATCCAATGCTTTACCGATGTAATAAAAAGGCGTGAATGACAATGGATCTATTTAACGAATGGCTTCAGATGTTGAATGACACCATAAAAACTACAAACCGAAAGATATTGCTATTTATGGAAAATTTACGGCGCATAATGGGCCCATAGAAAAAAAGTTTTTACCAGCAAACACCACTTCCAAACTGCAGCCTCTTGACCAAGGTATTATAAAAAATTTTAAATCATTATATCGCAAGGAAATAGTTATTAATCTGGTTAATAGTATTGATGACAAAAAAGAGTTTAAATGTACGCTATGTACGGCAACACAAATTGCTTATAAAGCGTGGAATAGTGTCAATGCAGCTTGTATTCAAAAGTGCTTCCGTGCTTGCAATTTTAATAAAGATACCAACGAAAATTTAATTCAAGACGAGCAATTGAATATAGATCATCTATGGAATCGTTTATCTGAGAACTCTGAAAATGTCGCCCTTTTCGATGATTATGTGAATGTTGATAGTGACGTGGCTGTATCCGATATGTTGACAGACAATGATATTTTGGAAGTAGTTACAGTTATTAATAATGAAAGTTATTATAAATAAACACACAAAATCGGCAATTCCACAAATTTGATATTATGTTTCAAATCATGATGTCCAAAAAAATGTTTTTGATTGTTTTATAAGTTTAGAAAACTCAATTGAAGATATAGGTGAAGCAATCAAAAATTACAAACTTATTTATTTTTCTATTAAATTAGATGCAAATACATATATAAATGGATTTATTATGTTCTAATAAAGTTAAAAAATAGGAGAAAATTAACCGAAATGTTAAAGCCCTTTTAATTCGTATTTTTCTGTTTTTAACCTTGATAAATTGAAATTATCGAAATAATTCGAAAATCTCAATAATTCGTAAAAGATGCTATTCCCTTGCAATTACGAATTATCGCGATTTGGCTGTACAACTAAGCAAAGAAAAGGAGTGGTGAGGAAGGAAAAATAAAAACCAATTCTCAATTTAATCCTTATCATTATCATTAAATAATAAATATATTAATTTCTTTATAGAAAAAAAAAAACACAATATGGACGTGAAACTTCTAATAATATAGAATATTGTCTAAATTTCAGTTTACTACTAGAAAAATCCAAAAGGTTTTTCTAATAATAGCCTGAAATTTAAGGTTTTTTTTTTTGTGTGGGAGGTACAGCGCCCAAGTAGTTGATGTCAACAAATGTATATCGCCTATATCAAAAACTTATAGCATCTAAATTTCAGTTCAATAGAGCAAAAACAAAAAAGTTTGTCTAATTAGAACCTGAATTTGAATGGGGTTTTTGTATGGGCTAATTTGTCTGAATTCAATATACATATATACTGCGGATATAACAGAACTTATAATTTTCAAAATTCAGTTCAAAATACCATAAGCCAAAAAGGTTTTGTAATAAGAATCTGAATTTTAAGGTTTTTTTGTATGGAAGGTAACCTGTTGGTTCGAGTTGGCTGATGTTAACAAATCTACGGCGCATGTATCAAAGACTTTTAGTGTCTTAATTCCAGTTCAATAGTGGAAGAAACAAAATAATTTTTTGTATGGGAGGTACCCCCCTAGTGGTCTGATTTGGCTGATTTCAATAAATGTACTGCGCATGTACCAAAACCTATAATTTTTAAATTATGCACTCTTTATAATAAGTTCTATCACGTCCTCTCGCCTGAGATCTCGCCCTCTGCGCTTCACATCATCGTCCTTCGTTGGCTTCGGGAATTAGAACGAACTACTAGATGAAGTAGACATGGCTCATTGGCTCACATATCCCTTCCGTCTCAGACCACAATTGGCTGTGAGTAGGGGCATAGCTTGAAAAAATACCTCCATCGGGTCAGAGACGGGTGGATTTCTTATCTATTATCTTACGTTTAATTTTAATTTTTGCTTGTTTTTCATACTACTTTAATCACTTATTATTATTATGAATTATGTTTATCTTTTGTTTTGTTTTAATATCCGGTATTATGTTAATAACGTTTTATTTTTAAGTTTGACAGTATTTTGTCATAATAATCATCACTACATATTATAAAACAAAGTCGCTTTTTTCATATGTAAGCTTAAATCTTTAAAACTACGCAACGTATTTTGATGCGGTTTTTTTTAATAGATAGAGTGATTGAAGAGGAAGGTTTATATTTATAATAACATCCATTAAATAGTGGAGAAATACTGTTATTTTCACTATACATATACCTATATGCCTATCTTTAAAATTAATGTAGTTGGCATAGTGTTATAATTCATGGAAAAAGTATTTACTGTCACTACAATATTCCAGCTTCTGATTATTTACACAGCAAAGTTTCTTCAAATGTGATTTTAGATTTTTTTTATTTAAGTCAAGCATTTTCTGTCACTACAATATTCCAGCTTCTCATTGTTTACAGAGCAAAGTTTCTTCAAATGTGATTTTAGATTTTTTTTATTTAAGTCTGATTATTACTATCAAGAAATTATAAAGTCATGTCTGGAAGACGTCGTCGTTCGAACATAGGTCGTAGTACAGTGAATGCCAAAAGAGTACGTTCAGCAAGAGATGAAGGATCGTTAACGGAACGTGAAGCTCGCCTCAGTCAGGCCCGGGATAGATATAGAGCTGAGAGAGAGAGAGAGAATCATCAGCACGAGTTACTAATTCATGGGTAAATAAAGAAAATTCTGCCATGAATTACGATCCTTCGATTTCTTACAAGGACGATCGTATAGTATCAATAGGTACTATGTCAGTATTGTGTGAACATTGCTTGGCATTGAAATTCAAGGACGAATCGAAAGGCATGTGTTGCTTACAAGGAAAAGTCAAATTAGAAGAAATTCTTCCTCCACCTGAACCACTTCACTCTCTTCTTACGGGTGATCATCTATATATATAAAAATGCACTCAAAAAATAGTATGACCCCGCAAAACTCGAGAACGGCTGGACCAATTTTGATGATTTTGTTTTTTTTTTGTTGTACTCATGGAGTTACAGTCAGGTACATTTGGATCCGGTGGGTAGCGCTGTTGTCAAGGTATAGATAGTTTTATGCCATTTTTAATTTTTTTTTGAATTTGGTGCATAATATACTGAACCGATTTTTTTTTAAATGAACAAATGATTCTTAAAGTTGCTTAGGTTGTAATAGAATATTAAAATATATTGTAAATTATTAATTACACATTTTACAACAAAGCTTTTTATAAGAAACACCCAATTAACGCATAGGGGGTGTAGCAACGCACGCCGGTTAACGCTAGTAAATAAAAAATTTCAGTTCAATGAATTTTAATGAGTTATTTGCATGGAAGTTGTTCCACCTATTGATTCGATTTGGCTCATTCCAACAAGTGTACAGTTCAATATTGCAAAAAACAAAATAGTTCTTCTAATAATCTGAATTTTAGTTGGGGTTTGTAGGGGATGTACCTTATTAGTTGTACGATTTGGCTGATCCCACCAAATGGATAGCGCATATATCAAAAACTTGTAGTGTCTAAAAATCAGTTCACAACTACAAAAATGCAAAAAAGTTTTTCTGATGAGAAAATGAATTTGAATGGGGTTTTTGTAAGGGAGGAAACCTCCAAGTGGACTGATTTGGCTGATTTCAACAAATGTATACCAAATGTTCAGTTCAATACTGCAAAAAAAAAAGGATTTATTATAATAACCTGAATTTGAATGGGGTTTTGTATGGGAGGAACCCGCTAATGTTACAATTTGGCTGATTCTTACAATTGTATAGCATGTATATCAAATACTCATAGTGTCTAAATTCCAGTTCAACAGTGCAAAAAACAAAAAAAGAAAAGCATTTTTTAATAAAATCCTTGTGCTTGTACTTGTTGCTTTACCATGTCGGCGTCGTAGTCACAAGCGCACACACTAATTACAATGTTTTCCTTATCTTGGTTTTTTGTTTGCTGTTGTTTCGATTTTTTACTTTGTTACTTTATCCTCGTCCCCAGTTTTGATCAAGATCTGATGCGAGTAATATGACCGTTGCGGTTAGAGCTTCGTGATCTACTGAGCATACACAATAGGTATGATGTCTTGTCTGAACCTCTAGTCTTCCTGTGTGGATTGGAGCTTCGCTTTCAACAAGAGTGTTTGGTGCGAGTAGAAAGATTGGTGGGGTGGTATGAGCCAGTTTGATAAGTTTTTCTTATACATATTTCGGTGAGAAATTGTTAGTATTGTTATAGTGTGACCATGCTTGGCCAAATGTTTTGGCAAGATCGGTTTTATATTTAGGTACGTTTTGGGGAATTGTCGGGATCGAATTTCGTAGCAAACTTAATAGAAAATGGGTAATGATCGCTGCCATGTACATACATGGTCATTAAAAATGGACCAAGTACATTTGTGGGCAATAATTGGGAATGCCAACGTGATATCTACTTGGGTGAATGTATTGTTGGATGAGGATATAAGTATATATGACGCTAATAGGGCTATTGACATTGATTTGTAAGGCGGAAGAGAGAAAGTTGGAGTTAATTATTATGTGCTAATGGGGGATGTGACGTTTAATAAGCATGCCAACACCTTGTTTGAATAGGTCTTCTGCAAGCATAATTATCGGAGTCTTGGTCATTTAATAAAATTGATACTCCATAATTGTTGAAAATGTCACTTATGTTCTTAATAGATATTTACACTTAAAATGGGATGTTTTATGTTAACAAGAGAGACCGACGAAAAGGAAAGGAACCCATTGGTTCGTCAGAATCAAGAGATTTAAAAGAGGTAGATGAGATTAAGATGATAGAATCGTTTGATTCATTTAAGGAGTTTGATTTTTTTGAATTGTTTTATTTGGTTTGTTTCATATTAACTATTGTGGAGTTTTTGTTATCAGGAATCTTTGTGAGCGTTGTTGCTATTGTATTGGATCAGAAGAGTTGGTACCGCCAGTAATTACCGACGGAGAAGGGGAATGGGAAAGTGAGTAAAAATGTTTGTTGGGTTTAACTTGTTCATCCGTATTTGGTGGTTTTTAAATTTGTGACTTGTTGGCCACAGAGAGCGAAGAGAGGTGAGTAACTGGGACAGCTGCGAATCTAGCCGGCAGGCTAACTGTTGTTGATAATTGTTGTTGTTTGAAGATTCTCTCATGCTGCACATTTTCTTTCTTTTTATTTTTAGCAATTCTCTTTGAAATTTGATATTTAGGGCAAGAAGAGGAGGAGGCGGAATGGTCCCCGTTTCAGTTAGCGCAGACAGTGCGTGTGCATTGTTCAGGTGTGTTAGTGGGAAGATAAGTGTTTTTGGTAGGGTTGGGGATGTATTTTCTGACCTTGACTGAATGCCAAGAAATGCTCAGTTTGTTGGGTAGGCTGTAAAGGTCAAAAGTGACTAGAATAACACCGGTTGGTTTGGGACTGCCGTCTGTGCTTTTAGTAAACTTAAAAATGGAATGCGTATTTTGGCATTTAAGTTCTTCGACTATTTCACCATCGGGGATCTTGTTAATATAAGGAACGTCAATAATCTTATTACGAAGTTGAGGCAATCATGGAGTTTGCAGGTTGTCTTCAGGTAATACCTTTGATGATATTAATAGGTATATTGCATCTAGGTCTAAAAACTAAGTGTGCCCCCCAAAGCGTTTCCTGAAGTGTGCAATAATTAATTCTGGCCTAAAAATATGGTTGTTCATAAATTCAAACATAAGAAAAGATTCAGATCTAGTCCTATTATGCTGCCGGTTCAGTCTAGTTCGGTTCCTGTTCCTAGCTCGGCTTCAAAAAACTAATTTTCTGTCTAGAGGAGATCTCTATTCATTATCAAAATGTTAGCGGACTATTGTCCAAGCTAAACAAACTATCCCTAGTTTTCACTTTGAGGCCGATGTTATTGTTTTTTCTGAAACATGGCTTACATCTAATGTTCTTGATAATGAAATTCTCGGAAATCATTTTGTAATTTATAGATGTGATCGCCGGATGTGTGTTCTTATTACAAGAAAATCAAATCTACGCTCCGAATCTCTTCCAGTTGTTTTGCCAACTGATATTCAATTTCTTAATGTCAAATTAGACTTTCTTGTTGTCACGATTTCTTACGTGTTCTTATATTTCTCCTGGTTCATGTTTGGAAACTTGCATGCATCATTTCGCAGCTATTGAGTACGTTGCCAAACTTACTCGGAATCGTGATTTGTTGGTCGTGTTAGGTAATTTCAATTTACCTCATATATCCTAGTCCTTTTTCGGCCCGTTCTATTTTCTTTGTTCCGTCTGGTCACCATGAATTCGTCGATAGTCTGCGTGATCTTTCTCTTTACCAAATGAATTTTGTATTTAGCTTTTTCGAAGGATGCAAAACGATGTGGGGGTCACCGGTTCGGGTCTTTTGAAGAAATCGAAAAATGGCTCAATGATTGGATCGAGGCCAGAGAGGACTCATTTTTTAGAGATGGTATTCGAAAATTACGAGTGATATGGGAAAAAGTAGTCGCTTCCGGCGGACAATACTTGGAATGATGTATTTTTTACTTATTGTCAATAAAAAACACTTTTTTGAACACAAAAAAACGGACCGAATTAATTTGTACTCCCAATATAATTGTTCGGACATGTTAGTTTCCACTAAATTTTTCCAACGTTAAAAACTGAAAGTCTAGACCCTAAAACAAATTTAAAACATCTGGATTTCTCTCGATTTTAAAAGATTCCATGTTGCATGATCTACGTTTAACTCCCTCAATAGTCGTTGCTACAGAAATTATTTTACTCACCGCAGGATACAAATTTCAAGTAATCCTAGACAATTTTATGACTTTGTTAGTGCTAAACGCAAATACGCATGCTACTGATGACTCTGGAATATCTGACTTATTTGCATAGTTTTTTCAATCGACCTCTACTTCATTGAGATTTTCTAAAGCCTTCTTCTACTCTGTAAATCATGATCTTCTTTTGTATAAACTGAATATCGGAACACACTACAGGCTAGATGATCTAGATGTCGCATATTGATTCACCTATCCTGATTGTTTTTTCACAGGTTCGATTAATGTCTCTGACCACAGTTAGCTAGTTAAAAAATTCCCCCACCGGGATTATTATTGGATTAATTTAAACGTTTAGTTTACTGTTCCTTTATTAAGTTTTTTGTTCTCCTTGTTAATTACATAATTTAGTTTTAAAATGACTTTCTTGCGCTCGATGTTCAAAAATATATACAATAATTTCGTACTTTTAGTTTTCGTTCATTTTACTTTTAAGTTGACAGTACTTTGCCATTGACAATTAAATAAATAAATACCAGGCAATGAAGTTATTTATATAAATTTATCCGCTATTCGCTTCTACACAAAATGCATTCATTCATTTGGTTTTCATAAAAGAAATTTCAATATAAAGTAAAGCAACAACAGTTCAGCATAGTGCCGTTTCATACGATGATTGTTATTGACATATTTCTGTCTAGAGTTACGAGTTTGTAGATAAGGGAAACACGAGGCTGGCGGGGTAGATTTCAATCATGTACTATGCCTGAAATATTGTTTTTCTCAAATTATCATCTCTGTTTTCTGTCCATATTCGTAGTTTTGTCATTTTCGTTTGGTTTCGTAGAATGAGGGTGGATGAAATTGTATTGTAGAAGCAGCGGTATATCATTGAATGTGAACAAATTTGCTTCGCGACCGAAGTAGTAGAATAATTTTTTTGTTTTGCATCTATTTTGTTGGTTTCTTCTAATTTTGTTGTTTTTGTTTCTTTAAATATACTAATATTTTGGTTTTGTAAAGAGATCATTTTTATCATTCTTTTAGTTAAATTTTTTTTGTTTGTTTTCTTTCTGTTTTTTTTCGCACTTTTCTTTTATCAATCTGGTTTCTTAATCTTTTTTTTTTTCTGATTTTTTTTTTTGTTAAGTGAAACTTCTTTAGCGAAGGTAGGTAAATCCAAATTTGTGAAAACGAAATGTTAAGAAAATCATTGTGTTTGATATGATCTGTTTCGTACGTACGTATGTAGATCGATGAGTCTGTGATCTTATGCAGATTTTTCTTTGGGACATCAAGCTGCCGCTACGATGAGTTTGCTGATAAATAAATATTTTCACTTTGCTCATTATTTGTGTTTCTTTTTGAATTAGTCATACTTCAGTTACGACAAGAACTTCAACAACAGATACAACAACAAGAAGTACAACAATGAATGCAACGACAATAACAAAAACAACAAATGTGGCAGCTACAGGAAGAATTGGTCTTAACACCGAAAGACATTTTAAAACATTTTAAAACGACAACTGAAGTCTCTGGACAAAGATCATACGTGCCGGTAATCGTAGCTTTGGTAGAGGCTGTAATGTCATGTTGCCCAACGATTATTGTATAATTGAGGATATTAGCGATCCAATTATCATGAGAAAATAGCTGGCACAGTTGGTAATTCCGTTAGGGAGCTCGGAGCAGAGGCCACATGGGCATTAGTCCAAATTGAGGGACCATTATAAAACAAAGTTTGACATATGGTGATGTATTTAGTAGGTGCCGTCACATTACAATAAATAACTTAAATAAATAAATGTTTAGGTATTTTCAAAAATTGAAAATAATTCAAATCGAATATATGTAGTTATTAATCTGGTTAATAGCATTGATGACAAAAAAGAGTTTAAATGTACGCTATTTACGGCAACGCAAATTGCTTATAAAGCGTGGAATAGTGTCAATGCAGCTTGTATTCAAAAGTGCTTCCGTGCTTGCAATTTTAATAAAGATACCAACGAAAATTTAATTCAAGACGAACAATTGAATATAGATCATCTATGGAATCGTTTATCTGAGAACTCTGAAAATGTCGCCCTTTTCGATGATTATGTGAATGTTGATAGTGACGTGGCTGTATCCGATATGTTGACAGACAATGATATTTTGGAAGTAGTTACAGTTATTAATAATGAAAGTGATGACGATGATAGCGCCGATGAAGAAATTCTTATAACGAATAAACAAGCTAAGCCATTCAACAAATTCGATATTATGTTTCAAATCATGATGTCCAAAAAAATGTTTTTGATTGCTTAATAAGTTTGGAAAATTCAATTGAAGAGATAGGTGAAAAGAACCTCAAGCAATCAAAAATTACAAACTTTTGTAAACCTTAGTCTTTCTCTTTGTAATTATTTTATGTTTCTGTTTTTATTTTTCTATTAAATTAATAGTATGTAAGATGTAAATACATATGTAAATGGAGTTATTATGTTCTAATAAAGTTAAAAAATAGATGAAAATCAACTGAAATGTAAAAGCCCCGTTAATTCGTATTTTTCTCTTTTTAATCTCGATAAATCGAAACCTCGATAATTCGAAAACCTCAATAATTCGTAGAAAATGCTGTTAATTGTTTTAACCAATGACGATTGGCCAAAGGAGGTTCCATCGAATTTTATTTAGTATGTTATATTTTATTTGCATTAAAAGAGTAAAATGTCATATAGTTTCGATACGATTTCATCTTAGTGTCCTTCAGTAAAAAGGTTTAAATTGATAAAGGGACTTGTCCCTAAGAAGTATATTTTCTTTCATTCTCCGTTTCAGTTTTTTTTTCTAATTGTACACAACATAAATTTGGGGAATTTTTTGTTTTTTTTTTTTTGTTTTATCGTATGGTAATGTTTTATTGTTGTCTCCGATGTCTCATTCTGTCCGTTACAAACTTCATGACAAACTTATAATGCTATAAACTGCGTGAAGAGTGTAAACATAACTCTGGTTGCTAGTTGTTATTCTCCAGCTTAAGCTGCTCATACGAGATGCTCACAATATTATTTTGTTTGATTGACCATTTCATCTCTCAAGGCTGCGGGCACAAAATTATAATAGTTTCTTTGGCAGTGTAGTGCACATAACTAGAAAAAGTCGTCTCCGGTAGCAGTACGGCAGCATCTTCTATGATACAACAGTCTTTAAGAATGCATCGGTATCCCTAAAATGTAAGTAAATGATTAATGAAAAGAAAAATCATTTTATATACAGAACTGTCTACATACAATAACCATATTCTTACCAATATTAACAAAGGAACCAATTACACAATATGATCACCGATACCTATGTATAGGAAAGATGGCTATGCCTTTACTAAATTGTTTATATGCTAGACTCATTACAGCGTTCTTACTAATAACAGAATAATGTTCTCTATGAATATTGGTTTACTTGGCTTTTGGTATAAATATTGCACCGTTCTCATGCATACACATATTATAATACAGAAAGAAAAGAACGTATAGCGCAACATTATTGTGCGTACTCAGTTATAATAATTAGCGATGTCCTGCATGCTTTGATACCCTACCGAAATTATGTTAGTGCGCGATTTGCGTGGTGCAAAATAATTTAAAATAAAAATTAAAATTTTTTTGATCCTGTAATTCGATTTTGACGTAAATGTTGCTCTAAGTAAAGATTCTTATCCTTTAGCGATTCAGTTTTGCATTAAATCTGTGGGGTCAACGTCAACCGCGCTGAAACATTTCAAAGTCTCCTATTTTATTAGTCGAGTATGTATTTTTTAATTTAGTATATTACAATATATGTATACGTCTGTGATATGATAAAGACGAAACTAATGGCACTCTGGATACATCGAGATTTCTGGTAAAAGTTAAATCAATACAGGTACATATTGCCTGGCGCTGTTGGAGAAGTTTCGATGTAAGATAAATTAAACTCGTTGAGCAGAAAGACGGGCAAGAAGCAAAATTGCGAGACATTAACATTTAAGTCTCCGACCATAGTAGTGGTGGTGTATTTATATCAATATACAAATTACAATAATTATTTTAACTCGTGTTAATTTTTCAAACTTTTATTAATTGCTGCACTGGTGCTAACAAGTTAATTTTAATTATTGA
This sequence comes from Amiota minor, assembly GCA_037043295.1. Classification (NCBI taxonomy): domain Eukaryota; kingdom Metazoa; phylum Arthropoda; class Insecta; order Diptera; family Drosophilidae; genus Amiota; species Amiota minor. Next base: position 12,486 of record JBAMAW010001537.1, on the reverse strand, counting down.
GCCAATTATGCGCGCATGTTACAATGACTATCTTAACTTATTTCTAAAAACCAAACCCTATGCTACCGCTGCTACTCGCGCCTGTTGCTGACACAGCATCTCATGTAAGATTTTGAGTTGCTGGTGGAGAACAATCTTGACAGGAATTCTTTATTTTGTAGATTTTGGCATTTGAAATTTAAACAACCGCGATATCAGCAAAAAATCAACATTGTTGTCGCAATGATTATTTTACTTCTTGTTGCTGTTGTCTTTGCATCGCCTAAGAAAGTGAGTAAGTATGTGCCTTTTTTTAAGTATCACGAAATCACCAGTTAAATTGACGACTGCAGGATGGTCATTTATAATGACAATTCCGTCATCTATTTTCTCTAACGTTTCGAAATGATTGAAAATAGTCTTGCAATGTGCAACGATTCCTGAAGCTAAGTGAATCTACTTTCCCACACAATTTTTATCGAGTACCGTTTATTTTTCCCGGCACAGTTTAAACTCAATACAATTTTCACTTTTATAAATTAATTTTTAATGTAGCCACTTATCGCACAAAATATAAAAATTTCCACTTACATGAATTTCATTTTGGTTAAAAAAAAAGTTTATTGTAGTTGTTGATAATGTAGCTTCTTCCGTTACGTCTTCAGTTGTTTTAAGTATGTTGGCGCGCAACAAAAAAAGCAGAAGTCAGTTGAAAATTACCAAAAATTTCCCAACACGTTATATTGTAGAATTTGGAATTTTGAAATCTAAGCAACCGCGATGTCAGTAAAAAATTTTAACATAGTTGTGTTAATGATTTTTCTACTTGTTGCTATTGCCTTTGCATAACATACATACACATTAGGGACGTGCAGTAGCAAATTCACATTGTCAACAAGGGTTGTAATTGGGGTTGTAACGGAGGCCATTTTAGCGATGACGGAGGTGGGTTAACACAGAAAAAAACAAAAATTGTTTCGAAACAACAATTACGAACAACTGATGCGCAATTGTTGTTACAAAAGATTAATAAGACGAATTTATTAACAGAGAGATAGAATTCTCTTTCCAGGGCTGGCCAACCTGCTTGGTTTCCTGAACAACAACATTGGAAGAAAGTGTAGTAATTCGGTCTACAAATAAATTGGTGAGCAAAAAAAGAAAAAAAAGTCCTTAAATCAAGTTGGCGTGCAAAAAATAAAATAAATAAAAAATCGGCAGGTTTCGCATCGTTTGTATGGGAGGTAACCCCATACCATCCACCAACTTTTGTGGTTTTGTTTTCTACCAAATTAAAACTTGGATAATATAATATTTAAGAATAGGCGCAGTACACTTGTCGGAAGCAGACGAATCGAACCGCTAGGGGGTACCTCCCATACAAACCATCAATTTAAAATCAGGTTATTATGAGAAAAACTTTTTTGTTTTTTGTCTTAATGAACTTAAATTTAGATACTAGAAGTTTCTAATCAATGTCCAGGAAATGCGTGACTTTCAAGTCCCTAGAGTTACTGGATCGTATAACTCCCATACAAACCCAAACCCAAATTTAGCTTTTTATTAGAAAACTTTTTTTGTTTTTTGTATTATCGAACTGAAACTTGAACAACAACCATATAGGTTTCAAGACCCTAGGATTACTGGATCGTAAAGCTTCCATACATATACCATAAACATAAGTCAAATCAATTATTAAATATTTCTGAATGCTCTATCACAGAGTGTAGGCAAAAACGTTTTCTAAGGGGTGCGTGAACTTCGGCATAGGCTAAGTTAAACTTCTTTTTATTTATTTTTATTTTTGTTTTGGTATTTATTGTTGTAACTCCGATGGAACTACACAAAAATTTGTCAAAATTTCACTTTCTACCTATTACGGATCATGAGATAGAAGCCGAGGGTTCCGAACCCTAAAAAGGTATTCGCTTTGTTCGCTTCCTTGTCTTCTTTCGAATATTTTCCTTATGTTAACTGAGAAATGTGGCGTCGCACGCAATGAAAATAGGTAAATACTCCTTCGTTAAAACTCCGTTAAAAACATGCGGAGGCGCAGGTACACTGACCTGCGGATGATCCGCATTTGCGGAGGAGGAGGCACAGGTACAATAACTTGCAAATGTTCCACATTTGCGGAAGCGGAGGTGAAGTTCCTTTACAACCATAGTTGTACTTCATGAATGTATACTCAAATTTAAGGTACGTACGAAATTTTGTACGTGTTTTTTGTTTTCCGAAAGAAGAAGTGAATGCATTTTTGCTATATTCAGTCTAAAACGAATGGAGTGAGTTTGTGCATACACATTGGAAACTATCAAAATGGAATAATTATTATTATTTATGACGTATTTAAAACTTAAAGAAATTATAAACACAGTCTATTCACAAAGTTGATTAACAAAGGATTTCCATCTGTCTCTATTGCGTGCTAATGTGCGAAGTTCGCTCATAGATTTTCTTGTTTCAGCCACAACAGTTCGTCTCCACGTCAATTTCGGTCTTCCTCTGGACCTCGTCCCTTGAGGGTTCCATTCCAATATGGCATGGGGTATTTCGTCGTTATTTTTGCGAAGGGTATGTCCCAGAAAGCCGTTCTTTCGTTTCCGTATCAATTTGGTCTTGCTCGCAGATTTGCCAGAGTCGCTGATTGCTGATAGTTCTTGGCCACCAGATTCGCAGAATAGTGCGTAAACGTTGGTTGATGAACGTTTGTAGTTTCATCATGTTTGTAGTTCTAGTCTGCCAAGTCTCACAGCTATATAGCAAGACAGATTTTACACAAGCGTAAATTTTTTTTATTTTCGTCTTCTGGTGGACATGCTTAGCTCTCCACAAGTTTCTTAGTCTCTCAAATGCGGTCTTGGCTTTTTGAATTCTTTATTTTATATCGATATGGGTTCCCCCGTTTGTTGTTATTTACTACCAAGATATTCAAAACACTCAACATCCCCGATGTCGTTACCTTCGATTATAAGATGGGTGCTTGTAGTGGTAATTTATCGTATGCTCTTGGTCTTCATGCAGTTACTATTCAATCTCACTTTTTTAGACTCCACTTTTAAATAGTCGATGAAGGCTATGTATAGTGAAACATTAAATTCTGCAGATTGTTCAATCAATATGCGTACTGTGTTGATAAGATCAGTGCACGATTTCTCTGGACGAAACCCGGCTTGTTTTTTCCAAATAAGCTTGTTTACGTGTTCTGCAATTCTACCCAGTATGATTTGATTCAGTACCTTCATAAAAGTTGGTAGAAGTGATATGCCTCTCCAATTGGAGCACTTTTTCTTGTTGCCTTTTTTGGGGATTTTAATAATTATGGACTCTTTCCACGTCCTAGGCTCTGCTTTAGTGATCCAAACTGTTTTTAAAATATCCACCAGTTTAGTGGCCATAAGGCGTGTGTCTACTTGAAAGCATTCTACTGCAAGTCCATCGTACCCACTTACTTTGCCTTTTTTGAGGGTACGGATTGCTTCTGCTATTTCGTCTATTGTAGGAGGGTTCGTATCTATTTGTCTACTTGTATTGTGCTGATCTCGGATGGTTAGCTGTTCTACACTTGCAAGGGATGGCGTATTAAGCGTATGCTCAAAGTATTCTTTCCATATTCTTGCTTGCTCGTCTTTGTATGTAACAATGTTACCGTTTTCATCCTCAATGGGGCTGTTGATTTTAACGTTCCCTCCGCTAATAGTTCTAGTGAGGTCGTAAAAAACTTTCGTGTCACCTTTTGAGGCGGCCTCTTGTGCACTCTCTCTCCTAGTTTGTCAAAATACGCCAATTTGTCGATTCTCGTCTGGTTCCTTATTAATTTATTTAGTGCCTTATATTTAAGGGTATGTTCTTCTATGCGCTGTGGATTATTCTCATTAAGCATCTTGGTTTTTATATGGTTTCTTTCTGCAATTCTTCTCCAAAGAGTTACTGACATACACTCTTCCTTTGTCCTGGCTTTTTTGCCTAATATATTGTCAGAGACAGTATACATAAAGCTACTAAGAGTTGCCCAGGATTCCTTGCTATCTGAGTTATCTATGACTATTTCGGAGAGTTTGGCTATAAATTCCTGTTTTGTAGCATTGTCAGTTAATTTCCTTACGTCAAATCTTTTTGATGGAGCAGGTCTGTTCCCATGTCGATACCGCAGTGTTTCTAGGCTGATCTCGGCGCATATTAAGTAGTGGTCACTGTTAATTTCAGTGTTCCTGACTCAAAGGGCCCGTCCGTCCTCGCTTCATATCTCATAAACTGAAATAGCTAGAGGGTTGAAGTTTTCACAGAATGTGTATCAGCGTGGGCATCAGCAACAAATACTGAAGCTAAAATCTTTTCAAAACCTTAAAAGGGTCCCCTCAAGAAACATTACGCAGCTATACGATCCAATAACCCAAATATCTTGAAATTTGGGAGGTTGGTGGCTATTCATCAGAAGCTTCTATTGTCGAAATTTCAGTTTGATGAGATCACTAGGGATGGTACCTCCCATACATAAAATTCGGGTTCTTATTAGAAACACTTTTTTGTTTCTTGTCCTATCGAATTTAGACACTATAGGTTTTTGATATAGGCGCTGCACATCTGTTGGAATCAGCCAAATCGGCCAACTAGGATGGGTACCTCCCATACAAACCACCATTAAAATTCAAACATTATGAGTTTCTGATAAAGAAGCGGTACATTTGTTGTAATCAGTCAAGTCGGACCACTAGGGGGAGTACCTCCCATACAAACCCCAATCTGGTACAGAACCCTCAGAGACCCCATAATGTTTATATAGTCCTGATCAGCTCGACGAGACGGATTGGATAAGCCATGTCCGTCTGTCTGTATGTATGGAAACTAGTCCCTAAATTCTTGAGACATTTTTTAGAACTTTCTTTTACTAGACAATCAAGTACAAAATATTGTATTGTTATAATATCCCAATACAAAAAATTCATTTTATTTTATTCTTTTGTTTTTTATATTTTGTTTATTATTTAAATATTTCTGAAAGCCATGACAGATGATGGTCTTAATACTAAGTATTAATAATAATAATTATTATTATAATAATGTTACAAATGTTATAAGTGGTTTGTGGGAACTTAAATCCGATAAAATATTCGTGTTTCTAACGAATTCAAAAACCGACTAAAAATAGCATCTATTGTTGTTCCATGCTCTGTTGTGCATTTTGTTAGATAACTTGAAATTTTTAAACAATTTTTTTCTTAAAAAATTTGATAAGTGGTGTTGAAGATTCTATTGCGAATTTATGTTGAAGTCTCTTCCAAGAATACACACTACGTCGATCCGATCGTCGTAGTTCGCTAGTTGCTATCATAAATGGTATAATGTGTACCCTCTCTGAAACTACGATACTCGATAAGTTAATGTCAAAGAAAGTTCTTCTAAGTGCTCATCAAACAGCAAGCTAACAGGTAGTTCGTTTCTTCAGGGGCGATCTTCGATCGGAACCGAATTATTAGCACTAAAGAAGGAACTATTAATACTGATACCATAATTTTGGTGTAGTGGTGTTAATATTAAATGTTGCAACCAAGCTTGCACCATTTGCTTTTTTACTTTGCCAGCAAGATAGGACGATATGTGTCTGTTTTTTTCCTTTTGATGTATACGTTAATAACGTGTTCGTCGTTCAAGTTTCGCAATAGTTTTGATACCATAGTATTAATATCTACTGGAATGTTTATTACTTGCTCGTATACCTATATCGTACTGGCCATGAGTATGACGCAATCTTCGAATTTGCATAAACGGTAAACGTGGAGACCATACCTAGGGGGAGATCACTTGGATATTTAAACCATTTATATACGGATAGATTGGGTATAGGCTTTTTCAACAATGCTTTTTTACATGTTAAGCATACATAATATTATTATTGTTATTATCTGCTAGTATGTTATTTATAATGTCATGATATTTAGCCGAAGTAGGTGACAAATCATTTTTAAACCACAAACACACCGAGAAAGTATAAACAAATGGCTTGTCTACAAATTTTTTAAACATTTTTCTTGCCCCATCAAGCAACTGAAATTGGTTGTGGCACATTGGAAGAAGAATTATTTTCATATAGTGAAAAAATTATATAATTTTGTTAGCCTAAATAATAAATCTAAAAAACAGTGAAAAGATATTTCAGAATTAACAAACCATCAATGACGTTTACCGTTCTTAGATTTCTTACATTGGGAAAACGATCACGATTTTCACGTTGGTTCCGTCGCATTTCACGCATACGTTCAGTTGTTGTTTTGTTTGTTCGTGGTCATCCTGCATTTTGCCGTAAACCACGTTGCGGCCTAATTTCTCATAGGAGCTCATCTCATCGTAGAATGTTCTGTTGACATTCTGTATTCTCATTTCTTATTTTTGTTTATTAACTTTTTTACTTTACAATTCACGGTAATAATATGACACTCACAGTAAATGCAAATTTATGAAAACCAAATGACAAGAACACAGGGTAACTATAAAAGCTTATATTTTGTATAGAAAGAAAATAGTTACCTTGTGTTCTTATTTTGTCACATGGTTTTCATAAATGCAATTTCAATATGAAGCAAAGCAACAACAGTTCAGCATAGCAAACCCAAAGCAACTGTCTCTCTCTTGAGCCGCAATTTCTGCTTTGCTTTGTGTTTTGTTTGCTACGCTGAACTGTTATTGTTTACTTTGTTTTATGATAAGTATGTGAGGATGTTTTGCTTTGTATTTGCATAGGAAAACAAATTTGAAACATCCAATAGATTCAGCGGAGCAATATGAAGCAAAGCAATGAAACTAAAAGCAAAGAAAGAAATTACGAAGAGCGCAATACACGCTTAAAGAAAGGAACAAATGCAACAATAACAACAACAAAATAAAAATTCAAGAAGAAGCACAGAATAAGCAACAAAATATACACATACGAAATTTTATTGCATTGTGCTTAGCATAGCTCACTCTCTCGTAAAATTTCGTTTTCAAAAATTTGGATTTACCTACCTTCGATAAAGAAGTTTTCATTCTAAACTTTTTTGTTTTATTTTTTTTTTTTAACCGAACTGAAATTTGCACATCATAAGTGTCTAGCCTATATTCAACAACTGCCTATAATGCAAAACCCTAGGATTACTGAATCGTAAAGCTCCCATACAAATATTTCGATATTAGTGTTGAAATGCTGTACACACAGCGTCAAAAGAAAGTGAACACATTAGTGTTTTGAATTAAAAGTTTTATAATTATGTATTAATGAATACAAAATAAAAAGTTAGTATGCAGAATTCAAGGCTTACATTTTAGGTGTCGATTTCAATTTAAAGTGTAATCAAAATCAATACACAACCAAAAATAATTCACATTAATTAAAAAAAGTCCAAATTTTACGCGTCAAAAAAAAATGAACACTTCACTTTTTTTTTATTTTTTTTTTCTATATTTCGGGGTATAACCAATTGGATCTTCCAACAAGATAACGATCCAAAACATACAGCGAGAATTCTGAAGGAATGGCTACTGTATAGGACCCCTAAGACATTTGACCATCCGCCACAATCTCCAGACCTCAATCCCATTGAGCATTTGTGGGAACACCTGGACAGGAAGATCAGGCAGAGGACGATTTTGAGCAAGGAAGACCTAAAGAAGTGTCTAATGGAAGAATGGGTCAAAATCTCTCCTGATGTGACAAAAAACCTTGTCCAATCGATGCCAAGGAGACTTAAGGCGGTTGTGTAATCTAAAGGGAAAAATACAAAATATTAAAACTTAAAAAAGTGTAATATTTTAACTTAATATTTGCCACTTTGCATATACTGTTCACTTTTTTTTGACGCGTAAAATTTGGACTTTTTTTAATTAATGTGAATTATTTTTGGTTGTGTAATGATTTTGATTACACTTTAAATTGAAATTGACTCCTAAAATGTAAGCCTTGAATTCTGCATACTAACTTTTTATTTTGTATTCATTAATACATAATTATAAAACTTTTAATTCAAAACACTAATGTGTTCACTTTCTTTTGACGCTGTGTGTATGTGTACTGACTATACTCTAAACGTAAATTACAAATTATTAATCAAATATTTATGAATGCTCTATCACAGAGCGTAGGCGAAAACCTGGAGAGTATATCAACTTCGGCATAGGCGAAGTTAAACTTATTTTTACTTGTTTTATATAGTATTTGAAAGTTAGATATCAGATCCTTACTGCAAAGATTTTATTTTCCAAAAAAAAAAAAATATTTTGCTTTGACAATAGAATTGTTATTAAATTCAGTGGACTTACTTTCCGTTATGTTTTCATTTAATAATGAAATTAACAAATCAAGAAGCATTTTTCTTGTTTCGTTTTATGGTCATTATAGTATTAGGAGACATAGTATAGGGAATATTATTATTATGGTTTTTCATTTATTTACGTAAGAACGTTTTGTCTATGTAAGTGTTTTTATGTTCCGTCGGTCTGTCATATTCTGTTTTATTTATTGTTAGATTGTAACTTATAAAAGGAAAAAGACAAAATTGTTATTACTTATTTCCATATAACGGACCATTTAGAGTATAAAGAACCATTTAGAGTAGTCAAAACTAAATTTTGTTTCTAATCTTTGCATATATATAATTATTCTATTGTAGTAATGTAGTGTGTTTAGCATTTAGTTTATAAGTATCATCAAGAAGAGAATAAGACAAAAAACAATGAGTGCAATATAGTTTAAGAGGACAACATGTTACTCTCTCATAGCACATACGCTTTTACATTAATAATTGTAAAATAGAGATAAGAATTGTAACAAGGAAACAAAAGGAACAGAAAGAAAGATTCAGTTAAAATCTGAAATTGAAACTAAACAGATTAGAGCGCTCTAAAATTCAGAAGTGGGATCGCGCCTAACAAGTAAACAACAACAGTTACGTTACCATCGGTTGGTTGTTCGAAAATTTTGCTTGGCCAGTGAGTAAATATCGCATGTTTTTCCATACCCAACAAAACAACAAAACGACGATGAAAAAAGAAGACAGCGTTGGACCGCACAAAAACATAATCAGAATGAATATGTGAAAGAATTAGAAGCAAAATTCTTCAGCTACAACGGAGAAAGCTCTATAAACTTGAGACCACTTCTCAGCAAAATAGCTGCGCCTCGAGCTCTGCCATTTGGGTGATTTTTCCTGAATATCTCATATCCATTTATTTAAAAGAACGATTTTTTAATAGTTAGTTGCAGAAACTAACAGGGCATCAATGCAATTGGTTTTTATAAATTGTTTGACCTCAGATCTACTTTTACACAAACCGTTAGTACTATGCGCAGGCTTACTTGCATAGCTTGGTTGGTAAGCTAGTGAGCATTTGAGTTATGACTGTAAATTCTTTGAACATTTGTTCTAGAAGTTGATTGACTCTCTTGATTCAATTTTGGCTGATTACTATGTGGAAAGGGAATTTGACGGTCTCTTGTTGCCGTGGCGAAGCTCTGACATTTGCATTGACTGCTGTATTTGGAATTTTTTGTTCATTAATTTGTTTTACAGTACTTATTTTTGGCTTCGGTCCATACCATTGTTTGGCGATCATGTCACTTATTACAGTATATAGGTTGGGGTTTGATGACCATAGGCTTTTGTTTTTTGGTTTGCTAGGCATTCTCAACAGAATTAGAAATGTCTTCATCCAGTGGTAGCTAGCAGTTCAAAGCGATTGGCGATTAGAAGTCGAGAAGTTCTGGTTTCCATTAGAGTTTCCGGAGAGATGCTTCTGGTGAGGTATCTTTCGTTTGAATTCACCCTCTTCAGTATCAGAAAAACTTCTCGCGAGTACGCTTGAGGCAGAACTGCCATCAATACTGATTTGTACCTTGGGTATCTTGCATGACGTGCCGTCAACAACGCCAGCAGCAGTATAGTGAATTGTACAATCACACACAAAGCGGGCTGCGCGCAGCTTTGCAAAAAACAAAAAGAACACACCCGATGCGACTCAAATTAAAGTTTCAAACGGAATGCAAAAGATAAAAAGTCTAAAAATATACTTTTTACCGTTTGAAATTGCAGTTTATGATACTTTGTTTTAAGCGGGCGATGTTTATCACACGAATAAACGCAACCTGCCGCGACGAAAGTTGAACAGAAACTAGCTAAAAGTTAAATATTAAATCTAAGAAAAGACAATGAAAATAAAAATGTGATCAGTTTCGCCGAAGATTTCATTTGAAACACTGAAAGAATTTTTGTCAGTGTACGATGGTGACGCTTACTTTGACGCCTGATTAATACAACTGTAGTGTATACGTCAAAATTACAATGTCGGTGACAACTAGTTGCCTGCCCTAGTCTGCAACAAACTGAAAGTTAGGCACAACCAATGTTGTGCTCAAACCCGATATACAATATATCATTGAAGGGGTCGATTGTCTCATTCAGAATATGAAAACTACAGCAACAATCGAGGACACGTTGCTGCTGATCATCGTAAACCAAAACGACAAGATAGAGTATGCTTCGCATGTGCGGGCTTTCGATTCTTGGCTAAGGACTAGTTTTGGGTAAGTATTGCTCAGTTTGTGTGAACATGGACACTTGTTCTTTTCTTGAAGTAAATCAACTCGATCACATTGCCCATAAACTAGGCGAACAATTCTCACGAACATCAATTGCTACAAAAATTCAGAAAGTGAACATTAAAAAAAAATAAAAGAGAAAAGTAATACAGTTGTGGCCTTGGTGGTTATACAAATTTGCTTAGAGTAACAAAATAAAAACATTCTATAAAAAAACAAGAAAACACAGTTTGTAGATGAAAGAGTGATGCGTCAATTCACCCACACCAAACTATTGAAGGAGTTGGATGAAACCTCACCCGTGGATTTGAAGAATTTTCTTCGAATGGATTTTTTTTATGTACACTATACTTACTGTTTCTATTTTTATCGTCGAACCGAAATGGAAAGGATTGAAACCATCAGCAAAGGATTTGCAAAGGATTCTCCTAACCGTGTAAAAAATGCAAAGCCTCGATATATCATATGTCTGGTATATATATGTCATCAGTACCGGCCCCTTACTTTTCTCTCCTTTTTATTTTATTTAGCTAGCGTCTGTATGAAGCGCGCAGTGAATTTACTTTTTTTAACCATTTCCATATTAGCGTCTTCATCGAACTCTTTATACTTTTTTAATAGGTTCACCCACGACTTGTTTCGCAAAATTTTATATTCCTCATTTTTATTTTGCCAAAATGCTAGCTTATTTTCAAAGCATTCAATTAATTCGGTCAAAAATTGTTTGATCATTTTGGCCGCGTCTTCACTCTAAAAATATTTTTTTCAAATGATGTTCGTGCAATCATTGCCATCCACGTTCGAACATGTTGCGACAAACATACGCAAGTTAGAAACATTTCTATTCTTCGCGAACAAAACTTCGAACTTTCGTGTTCGCAAACATCCCCACTAACGTCAAACTTTTCATCGAACACAACAAATTCGACGAACAAATTCGCATGTGGATGTCCTGATTTACTTATGAATTGCAGTTGCTCATGAACAACACATATGTTCATATTGATATTTCAGCATGATTGATTATTAACAAAATAAAAAGTGAAACTTCTTTAGCGGCGTTGGGCAAAAATTTATACTAAAAATTTGTGTGAAAAAATACAAATCGTCACTTTTTTTTGATTCTGTATCTTATGAACCGCACTAAGTAGAGACTAAAAATTTTCACAGAATGTGTATTTCAATTGTTATGTCCCCAACAAATAATAAAAAAAACTCTCAATAAAGAGATTACAATTATACAACAACATGCAGCTTGTGTGTAAAAAAAATGTTTATGACAACAACATGCAAACAGCTTGTGTGTGTACAAACACCAGCGAATGTACAAAGAAAAGACAACGAGAAACACACAGAAGCACGTTGATGATCTAATTTATGTGCAAAAGGGGACAGACGGCAAACGTAAACAAATTGTTTAACACAACAACAACAATTACAGACGCCACATAAACTAATGCAATATACAGACAGACAGACAGATTGACATACAATCGTGCCATGACCCTTCCACCCACACGTTGTGGGAGTCGACAAGCAAAATGAAATTGTACAATCAATCGCATAATGTGTGTCGGAATTACAAAGTTCTTGACAAACTTATAATATTGTATTGTATGTTGTTGTATTTGTTTTATCTCTGTCTGTTTTTAAGAAGTTTTAAAAAACGAAACATATAAATTTTTATTACCTACTTCATTGGGAATTCTTTGATAAAAATGGAAGTTTCGTTTCCTTTTACATTGACCCTTAAATAGAAAACAAAATATTATATACGATCTACGAATATACTTATTTGATAATTATTGCTCACATGTTATTATGCAAAAACATAAGGTTTGGCACATTTTTTGGCTCTTATAGTGTTCGACTTTTGCGTATAGTTTGCCCCGCACTTGAAAATATGCGCTCGCATGGCGCAGATGTGGCTACATAATGAG
>JBAMAW010001536.1:0-39845 GCA_037043295.1 Amiota minor | reverse complement strand
TGACTGGACTACCACCACACAATTTGCAATTGAAAGTTGGTGTACCGATTATAACGATTCATAATATTAATGAACCACAGCTTTGTAACGGTATCAGGCTTGCAGTTAAAAAGTTCATGAACAATATCATTGAAGCAACATTTTTAAAAGGGAAATTCAAATATCAAGATGTTTTGATACCACGTGTACCAACTTCAAGCGTCTTCAATTTTCTGTTTGTTTGCTTTTGGAATGATAATCAATAGAGCGGAACAATATCCCGTGTTTTCTCATTAACAACTATATGTTGCATATTCACGTGCAAGAAAACCATCAGCTTTGTTCACTTTTATGAGAAATAAAATAATTAAAAATGTTGTCGATCATAGAGCACTACAATAAATAAAACTTACTTAATCTTAGAATTTACTTTCAATATCAAACGAGTTAAGTTATTATAAATCAGTGTAAACGTCGTGCTCAAAAACGATACATTTTTGAAAATTTTACGAACTTAACTGACATACACTTTCTTAGTATTCTTAACACGACAAAATACACAACAAAATGCCATACAAACGCAAGGATCAAGATGAAATGCTTCGTCAGCGAATCGAAGTCGTAGCTCAAATTCGCAAAAACAAAAGAGGGGAGATTATAGACAAACGGCGTAACATCCCAAATATGGATTCGGACACAGATGGCTCCTCACATATTAATATGAATCTCAAGAAACTTGCTGGTGCCGCTGGGGATTCATCGCACCCAGAACAACAATTGGCAGCTGTGCACGAAGTGCGTAAATTGCTTTCGTCAGATAAAAACCAACCAATTAATTGCTTAATGCAACGTGACCTTTTATACGCTCTTGTGAATTGCCTAAAGCAACATAATCATGTACTGCTACAGTTTGAAGCTGCTTGGGCCTTGACCAACATTGCATCGGGCACATCCGAGCAAACAAAGCAGGTCGTTGCAGCTGGTGCTGTACCGCTCTTCCGTGAACTGTTGTCCTCACCCGCACCAAATGTTTGTGATCAAGCTGTCTGGGCTCTTGGTAATATTATTGGTGATGGCGCAGAGCTACGAGATTATGTTATCCAACATGGAGTTGTACAACCACTGCTTTCCTTCATCAAACTGGACATACCACTCTCGTTCTTACGCAATGTTGCATGGACCATTGCCAATTTGTGCCGCAAGAGGGACCAACCCCCACCACCTACAACAATACTTGAGATCCTTCCCGCACTTAACATGCTGATCCATCACCCAGACACCAATATTCTTCTTGACACAGTATGTGCTATAGGTAATTTGGCCGATTCTAGCAGTGATCAGATCCAAATGATAATTCAAAGTAGTGTCGTGCCGAAATTGATTCCCCTACTTAGCTACACCGACGATAGAGTACAAATGGCTGTTCTACGTGCTCTTGGCAACATTGCAACTGGTTCCGATGAGCAAACACAAGTGGTGCTAAACTATGATGCATTGTCACACTTCCCAGCGCTGTTGACACATGCTAATGAAAAAGTACGTAAAGATGCCGTTTGGTTCATTTCAAACATCACAGCTGGTAATGAGTCGCAAGTGCAGGCAGTCATTGATGGTGGTCTCTTGGCAAAAATTATAGAAAACCTCAGCAAGGGTGGATTTCAAACACAAAAGGAGGCGGCTTGGGCCATTAGTAATTTGATACTAGCAGGCAATCGTGACCAGGTCATTACGCTAATAAAAGAAGGTGGCATTGGCCCTTTCTGTGATTTATTGCCGTGCCAGGATACAGAAATTATTAAGGTTGTGCTCGTTGGTCTCAATAATATGCTTATGGGGGCCGATTCACATGTTCTGGATGCTGCTAATTTAATAGAAGAATGTGGAGCTTTGGACAAGATTGAACGCTTAGCAACACACAAAAATTTTGAGATCTTTAAATTAGCCTATGATATAATTAAGATATACTTTTCCGATAAGATTGAACAAGCTGAGCTACAACCAGGAACAACTGGCCAAGAATTCGAATTTTGACCCAAGTACGACGAATTACCAACAAATACATATAACTTTTAAAAATTTTTAACTTTAGTAACCGAAAAAAAAAAAAAAAAAACACAATACAACCAACCTAAATATAATTTGCTCCTCCCCTTATAAATTATACGAAGAGAACAGACAGAACAAGAAGCACGTCTGAAAGAAACAAAAACCATAATATGGATAAAGTAATACATTAATTTGAAGTAATTATAGAAGAGTGAGCCAAACCAAATGGAGGAACTCCAATATCAAATTTCAAGATAAACAGATAAAAAAAAGATCAACGAATTTTGTTAAAATTTCATGTCATATGTTACTTGCAAACAGGTTTTGTACCTGAACGAATGTTGCAAAACAAGAAATTGATGAAGCAAAATAAAAATTGTTCATCTATTTTCAATTCCCTGATTTATATTCTTATTATCTGTTACACATTTTTTTTTTTTGTTTTCTTTAAAAGAAACCAATTACACGCATCAATTCAACTGAAGTACATAAATAATTTATCCCAATTGTTCTAAGCAACCCACATCTTTCTTGGTACAGTGATAACGTTTAAAATTTCTGGTCGACAAAGGAACATGACAATTATTAGGTAATTACCCGTCTTCTCTTTGCTTCTTCTATATACTGTGCACCAAACAATTATTCGTACACCTTTGATGGCAAATAAAAATGATCAGTTTAGGCGCTTGGGTTTTTTATATTTGAAAAGTTTTTTGTAGAGACTGCAACATCAGTATATTCTCTACAAAATGAGTAAAAGAAAAGAACCGTTATTCTGCTTTGATTTGAAATATTCCAGACAAAATGGCAGTTAGGCAGATTCACGCCAAATAATTATTCGTACATGTCGCAAATGATAGTGTGAGTGCAAAAATTAAAGTAATCGGCATGTCTGCATTAGTTATTCTTTGCATTTGGCGGCGTTTTAATGTCATAGCCAATTTAAATTTTGTTGGAGTTGGACAAAATGGGTCAAAGTGTTGATTTGTCACTTGTTATGCGAAAATTTATAGTAAATATGTACTTGGAAAACAGATCTCTTCGAGAAATTACAAAATTAATTGGTAGAGTGCACTCGACTGTTCACAGCATTATCAACAACTATGTTAATTGTGGTGAATTTACACCAAAACATACAAATGCTGGTAGGCCTAAAATACTGACAGCACGAGATGAGCGCCAAATAGAAGGTTCTGTGGTTAAAAATTCAAGAATTGAAAATCACAGTGATACACCACGCACAGCAAGAATGTGGTCCTAAACAAATTTCTACCCAGACTATATGCAACTGCTTGCATTCAGCTGGTTATCATGGCAGGACCTGCACGACGGAAAACATTCATGTCGGAGACCAACAAGATTCTTTTTGGAATAATGTGTTGTTTAGTGATGAATCGAAATTTATTGTTTTTGGACCGGATTGCCCTTCAAAAGTTTGGCGAAAGGTAAATGAGGAAACGCATCAGAAAAATGTTATACCAACAGTAAAACATGGAGGTGGTAACGTGATGATTTGGGTATGTATGAGTGGTCCTGGAGTCAGCGAACTGCAGTTTAACACTGATAGGATGGATAAGTACATGTATTGGGACATCCCAAAAAACAATGTTCATTCAAGTGCCACAAAATTTGGGCTTGAAAGAGGAAAGTACCACTTTCAACAAGATAATGACCCGCTGATGAATGCATGCATCATGCGCGAATGGATTTTTTACCACTGCAAAGCAACTGAAAACACCCCCAATCACCAGACTTAAGCCCCATTAAGCATATGTGGGATTTATTGGGAAAAAGAATAAAAAAAACCGGGATAACAATGAAGACTTATTTAAAGCAGCCATAAGCCGCGAATCGAAGAAAATCACCGCTTATGACACAGGTGTCCTGGTAAGAAGTATGCGCCGTCTCTTGGAAGTCATTAAAGCAAAAGGAGGTCCGACAAAATATTGATTTCTTTTTTTTTTTACTTTTTGATACAATTTTTTTTAACTACAAAATAACAATTTCATTACTGTACGAATAATTCTTTGGCGTGATTTTGGCTGTTCTGCCGTTTTGGATGGAATATTTCGAATTAAGTAGAGTAACGGTTTTTTTTTTTACTCATTTCGTAGAGGATATACTGATGTTACAGTCTCTACAGAAAAATTTTCAAAAACAAAAAAAAACAAAGGGTCTAAACTGATCATTTTGGTTTGCCAGCAAAGGTGTACGAATAATTGTTTGGTGCACATTATATAGAAATGAGTTGCTGTTCATATGTTATCAATGGATTCGGAAAGCGCTGAATCAATTTTGCATATTATATTTGCGTTCGCATGTCTGATATCTGCGTCATGCTGTAGGCTATTAAATGATTCAAATTATTTTAAAAATGTAGTTAAGATCTATCTGTATATATAAACATTATTGACTGTTCATTTCTTATCAAAGGACACGCAATGCCATCTTTTGCAAAAAAATAAAATAACGTGGCAGGTTGACCATACATAATATGCCAATCAGCTGCTTTTTGAAAATAAAAGTCAAAGTGAAGTTTTGCAAAAAAGTTGCAGTTAAATTTTAGCACAGTTTTTGACTTTACTTAGTTTTATATTTTAGTCAATACTTTTTTCGACTTTCGGCATGCGGACATTACTATTTTTACGATGGATGAACAGGTGCAAATTGAACTATTATAGCCGACTACTATGGTTTTACCCAATTCTGATTATAAAAATAATACACCAAAATACTAACTAAAAGGTCAGAATCACGAAAAAAGTGACATTCATAATTTTTTCATATATTTAAGACCCATGTACGTTATTTATTCGAAATAGTTCATATTTTATATCACTTTAAATTTAATTAAGTTGAACTGCTAAATGAAAATATAACTGTTCCCATATGATATAAAAATGGCATTACTCATACGTCAAGGTATAAATTCAATTAAATAGTAGATTATGCAGAGATTGCACCTTTACTTATTTGTTTAACTAATTTTGACAAAATCTGTCAAGGAGAAAGTAAAATTGTTAATTGTTATTATTTTTTATATAATTTGTTTAATGTGTTTAATTACTAAGAAATTCAAAATTATGCAGCTGCATAGTAATTCTATTGATTGAATGATTTTGTAAAAGGTAATCGATATGATTTATAATGTTTAGCTACATCAATATATATATATATATATATATATATATATATATGAAATATTATGGCAAAGAATTGCAACGCGAACTACTGGTAGTGAAATGCCAAGAAATGTTAGACCACCGAGAAAACTTCATAGAAATCGCCGAAATCAAAGGCGAAAGAAATTCCAAAAGCCATTCGTAAAATCAATTATAACTATAGTAAGTGTCGTCATAAGACTCATCAACAATCATCACATCATTTGAAGGGAAAAAAAAATTTCAATTGTCTTTCTGACGATCAACAGCGGTATTTCCAATTTAGAATTTAACCAAGCGAACAAAATTCTGCCAACAACTAGCAGGATCCAGTCACCAAGAAATTGTAAAATAGAAAGGAATTATTTCCCGAGAAAACGACAACTTAACCCAAAGGAAATGCCGCTATCAGAGGTAGCGTCTTGCAACGTGCCATCAACTTGCAGGAGCCAACCACCAAGAAAATGTAAAATGGAAAGGAATTAATTCCCGAGAAAACGACTACTAAACCCAAAGGAAATGCTGTCAACAGAGGTAGCTTCGTTCAATGTGCCATCAACTTGCAGGATCCAGCCACCAAGAAAATGCAAAATAGACAAACATCGGACATTAAAAACAAAAAAGCCGTGATCAAAAACAGCATTGAAAAGGGATTTGAAATTTAATTTGAAGTATAAGGCAAAGACTGCAACTTGCAATGGGACAATTTTAGTAGTCACTAAATGGCGAAATGTTACAGCATAGTAAGGTTACTTGATAACCAATACAATACAAACATTCATAGTTAAATCAAGCGTCAAAATCGTATTAAACACATAACTAAGATCTTGTAGGTAAACTAGAGAAATAAAAATTATATTTGTTAATATTTTAAAGATTCAAGTACTTGTGTGTAATTAGAATTGGGTGGTTGCTATTGGGAAATGAAATTGGGGTTAGAAACATCAAATGTACGAGAGTGAAATCATACTGTAAAAGCGCATAATGAATATGTTGCTCTTCGCACTGTTAGTACCCATGCCGATTTTATGACCCCATAAAAAGTGAGCTTTCTCCTAGTATTGAGAATAGTGTCTCTGCTTGCGAACGAAACAACAATTTCTATTCTGATATTGCTGTCCGTTGTACATGTTCCGCTATAAGCTAAGCTGTTGTCGCTAGAATTGCTTTGAATTTAATGCTTTTCGCTGTCGAACAAAAGTTCTTTACTGAGCATGTTCAACCGTCAAAGGGATCAGTTGTCTGCTCTTCTCATTCAAGGCACTTTAACAGTACCTAATACTACTTATAGATATGTGTATAAAATCTAAAATACTGCACCATGTACAATACAACACAATTACACAATTTTCACCGCGACTTAAAAGAATCGGACGTTTATTATTTATATACTTACTTCTTCTATTCAAAGAACCTTGCTCAAGGTTACCCCTAACAAGTCTTTGCAAATGTTTTCGATTTGTCTGAATGGAAGATCTAAGATGTGCAGCCTTTTCAGGAAGGGCATTTGCTGCTGTTGTCCTGCAGATTAATTATCAGGTGGTTGACATGGTCCTCTAACCAGACAAAGTGTCTGTTGCTTTGATTGATAATGTGTTGTAAACAAGTTCCGACAAGCCACTGTGCACCTGCAATCCACCGAGGGAGTTTTTTCCGAAACCTTTGGAGGATTTCTACATATCTTGATTGCAGTACCCCAAATCTGTATGCCATGAGTCCATACCGGTTTCAGTATGGGCATGTTCAATAGCAGCTTATTCGCAGATTGTGCTCTGAATTTGACTTATAGAGTCAATATATATTTTTTCAATTTTCTCTTTCCAATTGCTTTCTTTTCCACCAACTTGGCATTGTTTGATGAAAAACGAATTACACAAATCAAAATCGATCAATTTTATTTAAATAATTTGTTAACCAAAATGATCCATGCAACCCACATCTTATCTTCCTAACGTTTCCAATATCTGATCTACAATACATAGGAAAATTATATTGAGTTTGTACTTCATTTCTTATATTATAAGTAATATAAATGATAATAACTTGGACTTTCCAATCTTTTAAAATTTCTTAAACGTGTCTGAAATAGATAATTGTTCCAAATTTTTGACAGAACGTCAGTGTCAAAAGATAGCATCACTATAAATAGAGATCTTGAAAAGTCTTGGATGACCTTGTATATATTAAACTCTGGATTTTAATATAATTATACACAATCTTTCTAACTGAAAATTGTTAGTTTTGGTTCTGTTGTGATTTGCTACTCACATTCTGTATTTCTTGGACATCTCCTGCACACAGACATAACTCATGTTCAGACAATACACTAAGGGTATGTTGCGCCACGGGCCATAAGTGTCTAGAAATCCGATACATCAATCCGAAAGCCTAATGGAATTGGTCAATTGTACCATAAATAAAAAATTCTCAAACTCTATAATAATCACAAATTTCGAAGACATGTTCATTTTGCTTTGCAACCATTCTTTCTTATTCCTACTATTTATTTATTTCTTTCACGTTTTTACATAGTTCTTCGGTCTGCCATGAAAGCACTATTATGTACAGTCCACTGATTATGTTTTTTTCCTTTTTTGTTCTTTTCGTGGTTCGTTTTTATAAAGCAAAAATATTTTAATAGTATTTTTGTTTTGTGTGAACGGTACAATTAAGTCAAAAAGAAAAAAAAATAATAATAATAAAATGTTAACCGTTTATTTTCTTCTTTTCTTTGTGTTCTTTTGTTTAGGAATACAATTGATCGAATTATATTTCCTTTATGGATCTGTCTTGGATACCTTTAAATTAGCATTGAATATGCTTTCCGATTTTGTGAAACAATGTAATGAAGTCTGTAAACCTGTCAAAATCGGATGATATTGATGAGGATACTAAAAATTGGGCACACGAAACATACTTGTATAACAAATAACACAAAAGATACTACGATGAGTTCATCAACGAAAATAAGACAATTTTACAATTATAATTTTTAAATTACGAGAACTGGCACTTGTTCATGGAAGTCTATGAAAACAACCAACACAAAAATCCAACAAGACTTGCTCTTTCACAACTATTTTGTACTAATACTGAGGCTAACCAGGCCGTTATCGTTTAAGGCGAGTGTATTGCCAAAACTTACAAATTTTCTGTTTTCAAATTCATGTGCTCAACTAGAAAATCTTAACTTCAATGGATTCAAGTTAGCAGATAGTAATTTCCACAAATCCGACCAAGTAGACATGATAATTGGTTTGGTGATACTCAAAGCAATATAAGCAATATAATTTTCGGTTGGATCATCAGCGGGCCCCTTTCTGAATCCTGTATAACATCTTCATCATCATTCCTACTATTGTATTTATCTATTTATTTAAATTTTCATATCTTCACTTATAATGAAGACGGGTGAGGGTAAACTTCTCAGCAAAGTGTTTCTATCATTTCCCTGCAACTGACAAATCAATTCAATTCATTCGTTTCTAGTAACGGATACAATATCTTTTGAATCGTCTTAGGAATTGTAATTATATTGTTTCTTTTGTTTTATGTAAAATAAGTAAGATCCAATAAATTCATTTATTCTTATTGTTCAATTATACAGTATTTAACAAGCATAGACAATAATAATTTATTGCTCAGCTTGTATTTGGATTTCATGCATGCTTAAACGCAAGTAATACAATTCATTGTGGATTGATTCATGCAATAATATCAGATTTTGACAGTTCAGTTCAAATGAAATTCCACAAATGTAAGACAAAACATTTAACCCTTTACTGAGCTATTGTACCATATCCATAGAATTGAGTACTACAATATTACAATAAAAGCCTTTGTTCAGATCAATTCTTCGCCCACTCATTGAATCCTTCATTTATGGTAGGTTTTACATCGTTTATTTGTCTGCATTTGATGCATTGTGGGTTCTATCTATTTATCTGCCTTATCATACTGTCAATCTGCATTTGTGGCCTTCTTTTTGTTAGTCTTTCTATATGTTGTGATGGCATGTCTACTATTGAATTGTAACTCAACTCAACCCAACTTAGTTCAATTTGACACTTTATAAATCAATATCAATAACACAATTGATACGTAAACAACCCAACAACAAAAAAAAAGCCGCAAATGCACAACAAAATAAGCATGGAAACAAAACTTTAAATCCTTAGTGGCACCACTAAATTGACAAATATGACATAAAGAGGCAGAAGTTAACCCATGCACCCTTTCAGGTAGATGAGTCTATTATTGTAGTAGTATATTTTAAAACAGAAAGTTCTTGCTCTTTTGCAAATGTTTATTTGCTCACTTCTATGGGCAGGGATATATTCTGATGATGAAAGAGTATATTAAGATTGTGGAAATGTTTGTAACACCCATTAAAAGAACGGCATTATAAAATAAAATAAACACATGTAAATGGTCAGAAAATGGCAATTCAATTTGGCAACTCTCTACTACAGAATTGTACTCTGTAAAATTCTCATTTATGTACTCATTAGTGGTCCGATCAAACTGAAATTTCGACTGTATAAGTTTTTACTGTATAGCCACCAATCACGTAAATTTCAAGATCGTGGAAATACTGGATCGTACTCTCTTAATATTACGGTTGATGAGATATGACTCGAAGGTGGACGGACAACGATGTCTCTGCAATGGGGTTCCTTTTGGTACCCTTTGGGTCCAGAACCCTAAAAAGAAGAAGTTATCAATACTAAAGCGTCATCTCTCGGGTTTTCATGGAGTAACAGATCGACCCTGATATGTAATAGACTTTTCTTTCTGTTCACTAATCTAGAAGACAACAGAAACATGACGATGTTAACGTTAATGATCAAGTTATCAAGTCCTATCATCATAATGAAAAGTTCCTGAAGCTGATGAATCTGTTTAATATGTAAATTTAGGCTTTAAATCTTTTAAATCTACTTATTATTACTCTTACTGGGGTATACCAGCATCCGAAAATGTGGAAATGTGGTTGAATACGCAGATGTAATTGCTCAAGCCACTCCGTTCCAGCCAGCAGTATGTGAAGCAATCAGAAATGGTGTAACTATTCCAGCAACAACATGTAGCATTGAATGTAAATAAGGCACGTTACGACGTGTCAAGACATGGAATCGCTTAAAGATGGGAAACGCGTGGCTAAGAGGCTAGAGGGTAGAGGAGGATACTGAACTTAGTGACAAGGTGATGAACAAATTTGAACAGCAACCTAGACGCTTTCAGATCTGATACAAACAATAACTTAATAAAAAAAATTTAATTTTTTCTATATAATTTCTTTTATTGGAATAAGTACGTCTGCTCAGTTAGAGGTTTAAGGAAGAAGTAAGTTTAATTCTTGTAGTAAAATAGTGTATACAATATGTGATAAATTAGGTAGTTTCCAGATTGAAAATTATATTACAACATCTTTCCTGCCAGGGAGTATGCACGTGAACGAATATGAATACTTTGGGAATTAATGAATTAAAGAGTTGACTAGAGAAGATAATAGTATCAGCTAAGTTTGGCATCTCTGGAAAATGTGTATGTTTCTATGGTTTTGAGAGTAAAAACTAAGACTAAGTGAAAGTTCTGAGATATTAAAATTAAGTTTAATTTTCTCTCTGAGTTTCATTTGATAATTATACGAATGATGATTAATAAAATAAATTATTTCTTTTGAATACTTACTCCATTTATAAATTCTCTGAGGAATTGTGAATTGTAGGAGGCTTTTCTCTTTTGTAGAATTTTTTCCTTTTAGAAACAAAGTTAGCTAAGAGAATTTGGGGTATAAAAAAGTCTGAGCTGAAATTATATACTTCAATAAAATCATGAAGCATTCGAAAGCTGTAATTTTGATCTTGGTCTTAATGATAATCTCGAGTTGTTGTGGTAATTATTATAATACAGAAATTAAATACACATTTCTTTCTTAAGAATTCTCATTATTACAGGATTTCCTACCAGAAAACCAAACTTATTGGAAACTACAGTAGCCTCCAAGTACCGTGGTACACTTGCAGATTTAAATGAAGATGGTTTTTTAGATTTTGATAATCAAGACGAGGAATATGAAGTACAAATGACCTGTAAAGGTCGTTATGAGATGCAAAATGCGAAAATTTTTTGAATAGTCTTAAGTGACATACCCAAACAGCCGCAATCAAACTGATCAAAAGATCAGAAAAGAAGTTTTGTTATATTTTTCTTATTTTTATTTTTGTTGAAGTTTTTATCTAACAAAGAAATATCCATAACTAAATATGTAGATGTTGATGAACAATAAAAATTTAGAAACTATTAAGTATTAAAAATTATGTGTCGTTTTGTGTTTTACAGGTGTGTGAGAAATACAAATAGTGCAAATTTGTTGTCATATTTTTTCCCCAAGGCATCCATCCATTATGTGGGCTTTGCCTGAACCACAGAAGAGCTCAGGATCAATAGATGAATGGTTGGTTATATGCTTAGCCTCTATGCCTTCGAATTTAGTCGAGTATTAGATCTTTGGGTTGATCTAATTCGTCGAGAAGAACCAGGCAATCTACTACCATTCTTAAAGATGTTAGGCATATGAGAGTTGTGAGTTCGAGTATATGTGACTAAGCCACATTCCACACAGCAAGGATAAAAACAGGACATAAAAATTAGTAGCCATCGAAAACATTTAAGTGAAGTCAGAAAGGGTGACTACAAAGGATGGAAAGAAAAAGGGGATTAAAAGAATGAAGAGGAAGTTTTCGTTATCATTGAGCATCGAGAAACGTAAGTTGCTTGGCTTGAGTGATTTTTTTTTTTTTGTCATTTATTCTCAGGGCATACACCAAGGTATGCGTATGCGTAACATGCGCAAGCTAAATGCCAACAGCGTGCCATTAATGTTGTATGCAGATGGTAACATTGCAACAGAAAAAATTACAGCAAACAACATAAATAAAAGGATAAATTGGAGGATAAGATACACAAGCTGGATACTGACTGATTGACTGAGTGGTTGTGGATGTAGATTCTCATGTACAAATGTTGACTTTTTTACTGAATGCGTGGACATCAGAGAATGCTTCAAAAAGAAAACAAGATGAAAAAGAAAAATAAAACTAGAAGGCATCACATTCCATTTGGCTTAAATATCTTTTTGTGTAGTAGTGCCGGTCGCCGGATTTGTGATTGATTTCAGACCGTTTGGTTGCCTTTATCGTCACAATCATCATCATCATCACAATTACAGTTGACACCATCTTGTTTTATTGTTTCCGCTTACGTTTCCGTTGTTGGTTCCACCATTTTTCGTTTGTATTCATTTTTTGTGTTCAATTCATCATTTTTCATTTAACCTTTCAATGACTTTCTCTACTTAAATATTGTTTGGTCTCTTTATTAGAATTTGGAAGATTTTTATATATTTGCATTGATTTTCAAACACAGAAATTGAATCAATTTGTAGGTGGATCCATCCACCATAAGTTAGTTGCAAATCAAAAAAGCACACAAAAATGAATTGAATGAAATTGAATTTTCACCAGGCACAACAAAATGTAAAACAATATCAAATCGATTTGAATCGTATTGATTGGAATGTGTTGCTTTCATTTGTCAGTGACTTTATGTAATATACTCGTATATAGAATTTAAGAGCAAAGAGTTGTTATTGTGAATATGTAAGTATCTTTAATTATATTTCATTTTTAAATCTTGACTTTGTCTTTTATTTATTTATGGATGATTTTTTTATTTCGTTTATTTTCATTGTGGAGAAAAACATTAAAAATTTATGAAGTCTAAAATCAAATGCAGTGCATGACTTAAAACGTCATTCGTGCTTCATTGACTACATCAAGTGATTTGAGCCACTTCGCTACCGCTTTCACCAATCCATTCACTCTATGTCTGCCTTTTCTTATCTTTGTCGTAGAGTTCCTTGTTATTCTGTCCTGTTGCATGTTTTTTTTTTTTTGATTAGTAGATTTTTTGTTTCTTTAATTTTCCTTTAATTAAAATTTGCATTTCAATAAACATTTTCCACCAGAATTAACTTGTTCTTCACGATTTTGCAACATTCAGTCAACGGAGTAACTCTTACTTTTTTTGTTTTGCTAACAAGAATCATCGTCACTATCTCCACCATCACCACTATATAATACCACCAATGCCATCACAATCACATCACCATATCCATCACTAAACTAGTCATCTGCATTATATCATAAAAAGACTACATCGCACACAATTATCGCTTCATTGTGCAATTCATGATGGCTCTGTTCACTCATTAGGCATCGTTCGTATCTAATAGGAAGGACTGGGTATAGGGATACTACTTAATAAGAAACATATAAATAGCAAGGATAGAGTAGTAATAAAAAGTAGATGTTAATGTCGGCAATGGCCTTGAAGGCGACATGGGCATAGCGAAATGAAAAGCTTCATACTCAGTTATTGCTATTATTATCACCATCATCATAATCATTATTACCATCACTGTTATCATTACCATTGTAGCAATCATTGATGATGTTTTCAATTTTACTTTTATTCTACTAATTAGCAGCTGTTGCACATCCAACAGCAAAATTATTGCAAATGTTAAAAATAAAAGAAAGAAATAACTGCAATGCTCAGTTTCAAATTGTGTTCTCATTTCTTAGTTATTCTGTTCCACTCTATTTCATTCCACTCCGCTCCACTCCAATTAATTGTTCAGTACACATAAATGAATGGGGAAATGACAAACATCAACGACCCTAATTGGAGTATTTCAATCAATAAGAAAAAAAATCAACAAAGTTCGAGTCAGACTCGTACAAGGAGGGTTCCGTACCAGATTGCGGTTTGTATAGGAGGTAGCCCCTAGTTGGCCGATATAGCTGATTCCAATAGATATATAACGCAAAAAACACAAAAGTTTCTCTAATAAGGCCCTTTGGGTCCGGAACACTAAAAAGAGGAAATATGGATCATTTTGGTTGAATTCATTTGAGTTCAGTTAGGTGAATGACAGAAAAATCCTGGATTTTATTAATTAACTATAAGTTGTAGTACACTACAACTAATAGTTAACAACTACTACTAATAAGTTTAAACAAGAGTTCGCTCTAAATATGATTCCTAATGCACCATTGCTGCACACAAACGGCACATTCTATAATTTCGTCCGCAACTTCTATTCTGAAATTAGCCTTATTTTAAACGTCAGTCTTATCAGATTTCTGGTATGGAGTAGTACACACCAATCGAGCGCGCTGAAAATGTGCAACTCTGCATTCAAAATAACTTCTCATTATCGCAAACAATCGTCATGAGTGATGAGGCGCATTTTACGTTAAACGGAACCGTAAACAAGTAAAATTGTCAGTTCTACGCCCACATTTATGGAACGTTGCTGGTTTCCACAAGATAGCGCACCAACTCATGTGGCTCCTATCCCAAACGATTTTTTGAAGCAATTGTTCCCCGGTCGCTTGAAGTTAAAAAAATAAGTTAACCTGATATGACACTGCCGGATTTTTCCTGCTGGAAATACTTAAAGATAACTATCTGTGTCAACAAGGCAAGGTCTAGGCTAGAAGAATTTAGGGTCAACATCTGGCATAAAGTTACCGAGATATTATCCGAAACATTACCAAATACGATAGAAAATGTCAAAAAATGGGCATAATACGTCATTCGAGCTCAAGGCGGGCACTTGCGCGATATCGTCTTCAAATATTGGGAGTACAAATTAGTTCGGTCCGTTTTCAAAAGATGGCTCCACCTGCAAGTTTGGCCGATTTTGGAATCGATTACTTATTCCATTGAAAAGGTTTGACATCTGTCAACAATATTTAGTGTGTATCAGCGTCTGTTTCTGACAACAACACTGTTTTTTGCCTCTTCGAAAATGTCCGGATTAGTGTTAATAAACAGCATTTGCGGGAAGTTTTGATTTTGAAAAGTGCAGCTGAAGCCCATCGAATGCTTGAGGAAGTTTATGGTGAATCTGCTCCGACCGATAAGTCATGAAGAGAGTGGTTTCGACGTTTCAGAAATGATGATTTTAGTGTCGAAGACAAAGACCGTCCTGGCCAAGGCAATTTTTCGCTTCGGAACTGTTTCTTGAAAGACATCAATAGTAATGCAGTCAAATCTCCTTAAATAGAGGAGATAAGAAAATTATCAGCATTAAACTTAAAATAGAAAATATGCAGTGGTTAATTAATTAAAAATCAGCTTTCCCTGTAGATTAAAAAGTGCTCCACAGCTATGCTGAATCTCATATGGATGTGGAGATGTGGTAAACTCGTACACCTACAAATGTCAATAAACTGCAGCGAGGTCAGTCTAAAGCATTAAGAAGAATGGTACAGAAAAATGCTACCATCAAAAAAGACATAAATACACCTACTGTCGCTGACTAAGGCTGAGCAAAAACTACATGCGAAAGATCAAAGACCATCCTAATATGGATATTAGCCAAATATTTTTTTTAACAGAGGGCATACGAGTACATCCTTAAAGAAACAAGAATCATTTAAAATAACAAAATTCCTGGAAATGAACGCGTTATCCAAAACTGCTTAATACGAGATAAATGTACTGCATCTAGTAAAAGGTAAAAGAAAGGACCGTGCGAAATTTCAACATGCTAGCTCAAAAAGTGAGGGACTTGTTTCCATACATACAGACGAACTATTCACTATTTACTGAGTGAAGAGTATAAATTCAAAATATTTGTGAAAGAAAATTTTTAACTTTTGGCCCTGAGCTAACTTTAACACATATTATATGAAATGGAATCATAAACAATCATCATCTTCATGGTGGAGACCCATAACATTTGGAAATAGCATAAGGTATGATTCATAAATTTATCAGCAAACCACCTCGAGCCTGTCATAATGTAAGTATTTACATTTGTTTATTTTGTTGCAAAATTTTAAGTTTTTAAATCAAAATGTGGATGAATATGAATAACTAGCCTTCATTACAAACATCATCTGACTTGATCTCACTAGGGACTGAAAATAATCAAACAAAAAACAAAAACAATATGTACTTGTAATGGACCAATAGTATTCAAGGTAAGACATACGATTTCAATATCCAATTAGAGAACAAAAATGAAGCCAAAAACAATTGAAGCGTTTATACAATATTTAGTTTAATTTGGTATTGTTTCCCAGTCTCTCATGGTCTTTTGTTTCTCCTGGGGTCAATCACTTAGTCTAAGTTAAAGTTGATGATACTCATTCAAATATGAATCTGATAAACAGTCTTTAGTACAAAAAGAACAATTTATATGTTACAGTTCAATGGACTAAAAATAATCTTATTAGCCAGCAGTTTCAACATTGACGTCACGCATCGCAATAGCAACCAGTGGGCTGGCAACAAATGCACACGCGCAGAAAAGAAGTCCCGATACGTGAAACTGTACATTAATAACAAGAAATGCCTTTCTTTACAAAGCAATTTCTAAAACAAACTCAAGTTTTATTTACATTCTTAATGCAAGAAAAAATACAAATAAATCGATTAATGGATATTCTCATATCAAATCTTAAAATGATGAAATTTTTTCAAAAAGTTTTTTACTTTTTTCAAAAATCACGAAATTTTCCACTATTAATAACAAATG
The DNA here is from genome assembly GCA_037043295.1 of Amiota minor. Classification (NCBI taxonomy): domain Eukaryota; kingdom Metazoa; phylum Arthropoda; class Insecta; order Diptera; family Drosophilidae; genus Amiota; species Amiota minor. The sequence goes on along the minus strand of JBAMAW010001536.1, from coordinate 23,039 downwards.
AATATAGTGAAATGTTGATCAATTGTCTTGCCCTTTCTGACCATATCATTATGATGTTGCCAGCTTATTCAAAAAAGTTAAAGAGTCTAAAGTGTGTATTTGACGGTTCTTAGCTCATTTCTATCTTTAATTTTAACTCTTTTGCGATTAGAGTATTTAAGAACGGATTTGAGTTCTCTCAATCCGCAAAATAGATCTCCATGATTCATTTCTTTGAGTCTGACTGCATTTCTTTGGCAGACTTGCCACAGTGTTATATGATAATCTTCAGAAAATTTGGGGACTATATGTAGGTAATGTGGCTGCTTTCCTACCTTTGTCAAGTTGTCTTCCCCTAAAGTACCTGACTTGAGATAAAATACTCTAGTGCTGAAGATATTAAAACTTTCATTAGAATGTATCCCTGAGATAATTTCTCCAAATAACTGATAATTGATCTTGTCGAGTTAGTTTACTTGATTGAAAATTAGAAGTATTTCTTACTATTGGTAGTTTTATTTACCCTCCCACCATTATTAAGATTCCGAAATCAGGCAAACCAGAGGACCATGTCACATCGTATAGACTCATAAGCCTTCTTCCAATATTTTCCAAAATAATTGAACGAATGTTCTTAAGTAGAGTGTTGGAAGTGAGAAAGGTCCAACGTATCATTCCAAATTATCCTGAACAACTTTACACTGTTGTCCATCACATATTAACTGCAATTGAAACGAAGCAATCTTTTTGGACCTTATGCAATCCGTTGACAAGGTTTGGATAAGCGGCTTACTTTGTTAGAGTCCGCGACACTGACTTTAACACTAGGCGTATCATTGCTGGAGTTCCTCAAGGTATCGTCCTCTCTCCATTCCTTTACTCTCTATATACTGTGGATATTCCAATGCCGGATAAAAACAATATTCTGGTCGTAACCTATGCAACTGACACTGCCATTCTTGCGAATTCATCATCTCCCGTTGAGTGAGCTGAGCTAGTCCAACGGTATACGTAGAGCTTTAATGCCAGGACCAAGCATACTACATAAATGCCTCCAAGTCAGCAAATTGTACATTTACATTAAGGTGCGCCCATTAATAAAACTTGACTCCAGCATCTTACCACAGGTTGATGAAGTTCGATTCCTTCTTCTGATCCTGGACAAGCATTTAACTTGGCGCACCCATGTAAAAAACTATCACTGCATGTTGCGAAAAATGAAAATAAAAAATGGAATGGAATGCTGTGTGAGAAAAGAAATCTCCGACTTAGGGCGCCCCATGGATCGTCAGAAATTCGATGTTACATCGGGACATGAAAATGCCTACAATACTTGAGCAAATTTCTTTAGCAGGCGTTATAAAAATCGTCTGCTTCAATACCACATCCCCATAGCAAGAGCCTTAATACACAACAGAATTCCGTGACGGCTAAAACGTATCGTAAAAAAAAAAAACGTAAATGCCTTTGAGGTCAAATTCTTCAAAGGACACGAAACTATGCTAAAGTCTATACCAATGATTAAAAACTTTAGACGTTTTTATAGAGTAAAGAGACAAAAAAACAAAAGTTTTATTAATCAATCTCAGGAAGCCACTTTAAAATTATCAAATTTAAATTTGAACCTTCAACATCTTCTATATATTATTTTCATTTTCTCAATAACAGAAAAAAATACTAAAAGAAAGGTGGAGGTATTTTTAAATTTACAATATTGAGAGTATTATGTCGAATCAAACTATATTAGAATTAGTCCGCTATGCACTGGACTTGTTCAAAGATGGTCTGACAGTGGATGACTTAATTGACTATGTAGAATGCAAAACACTTGTTCAACAGGCTCCAGATACAATCAAACAATCTGTCATGAAGGCAATATTGAACGGGCTACGTCGGAAAGAGTTCATTAAGAAAAATGGAATAGTTAATTTAAAGAAACGACAAAAAGTTCCATTCGTGGACGTATTTTATTAACACTGCACTTGGTTAGGTAAGTAAAATAGTAAATAATATCATAGGAAATTCAATTTAAACTGGTTTGTAATGCAATGGTATTTCATCAGGATCTTAGTCTCTGTCGAATACAAATTACCTGGAACATCGTCTCCATCATCCTCTTCTTCGTGTGCTTCGTGACAGCGATATTTAATATACTCAAAAACAAGAAAGTTCGACAAATTAATTACATAACATATACAAGATATAGTTCACACAGGATTTACATCCATGAGTTTAAGAGTTTTAAGAGTTTAGTAAGTCCTTAGTTTGTTTTGTTATTATGAATTATAAACACAAATTAAAATGTTCATATTTATATCAGATTTTTGTAGCGTTATGAATGTTCTTGTTCTACAATAAGAAAGTTAAGAAGTTTAATTATTTTTTCGATTAAAAATTGTTTCACACTGGATATGGAAGTATACCTGTACCTATATATTCATTTCTTAGTTTACAAATTGGTAAGTCCTAAGTTTATTTTGTTATTATAAACAAATAATATAAATTGAAATGTTTCTATTTATACCAGATTTTTGTAGCAGTATGACTGTGCTTGCGGTAAGAAAGACGAGGAGAGTTATTACATTTCCGGTTATGAAATTGTTTCTGTTAAATTGATAGATATTTGCAAGTGGATTTAGTATGTGACTGATAAAAAGAAAATAAATTAAGTAATTAAAGAGAAATACATTTTTATTTATTTTATTGTTTTTATATTTATAAATGAATGTTTGTGTGTGCCTAATCAATGCCCAGACCAAACAAAGACAGTTAGATTAGTTATTAAACTAGATACGCAAAAGACAGTAAAAGTTTTACCTCACTGATGTGTGAATATATCTAAAAGAGAACCAAAACTGGAAAATTAAGAATGATAAAATATAAGAAATCTATCTGATTGTCAATAACTGGAACAATTTTCTATAACCGAACCGTTAAATAAGTAGTCATGGATGGACCAAAAATAACAGATGCAACTTCGTTTGCCGTTGTTTACGGATCGAATACAATAACATCGGTTGGATCTATCTTATATTTCTGGTCTATGTTGACTGCAGAAGCCTGTGCTCTTCTCCAAGCAGTACGCTTTCCTGCTAATATGCCATTCATCGTCATTATTTGCAGAGACAGCAAGTCAGCTATCAACTACGTACATAATCTCAACAGCAACAGTATAATTACTACTACAATCCGTGACCAGCTTATTCAACATAAGCGTATTAAACTTATGTGGGTCTCTGCTACTACACATAGTTCACATATTTGAAAAGGCCGACATTCTTCGCTTAGTTAAATCTCATATTCGGTAGAAAGACCGAATTTCATGGGAATACGTAAATCACCGCTACAAGCAAATAAATCCAAAAGCCATCCCTCCAATTTATCCTGCCGAATGCCACCGTAATGCAGTAAAACTATTCGTATGCCACCGACTCGGTCACACCTCCCTCACTCATCAATACCTACTCTGTAGCCGCAACGACAATGCAATCCCTCTCTGCAATGATGTTGCAACCGTTGCAACCTGCTCTCAGGATGAAATGCAATACAAAATCTTCGTGTCCAAGCCAAAATTAACATGCCAGAGCTCATGAGAAATCCAAATCTTAGCAACATAAACTCGATCTATAATCTATATAATTAAACGGCAAACACTGAAATTGTGAAGAATTTCCTGCTTACACCAGTGAACCGATTTTGACAAAAAAAAAAAATACCATTTGAATGGCAATCTTCGCAAGATGTGCACCATCTCAATTTTATCAAAATTAGTTTAGTTTCTTAGATAAGAAAAGGTGTTGAAGATAACATACTATACAAAATATTTTGGAAATGCAGAATAAAAGAATTCAAGAATGAAATTGTCAAAGCTGACGTAAATTATGGTGTAGGTGTTAAATTGTGTATGGGCACATAGCGTGTGCCTGTGATGATGTGAAAAAGGGAACAAGAGAAAAACGAAATAGTAGTTAAAAACCAGATATTTAGTAAAATTGATGTTATTAATTACACAATTGAATTTCAAAAACGTGGTCTCCCTCATTCACATATTTTGTTGAATTTGAAAAATGATGATAGAGCTGATAGCATTGAAATTATTGGTAGAATTATTTCTGTTGAAGTTCCTGACCCTCATACTTATCCAAATTTACATATCTTCTTTACTTACTTAGTAATATGTCATATGATTCATGGTTCCTGCGGTGTTCTTAATCCTAATTCAGTGTGCAGGCGAGAAGGAAAATGTTCTAAAAACTTTCCTAAAGATTTCTCAGAACGTACTCATGATAGTGTGAATGATTATCCAATATATAGACATCGTGATTATGGTGTTTCTGTTGATGTGCGTAGTGTTGATAATAGATTTGTAGTCGGATTGTATATCCGTATCTTTTAGCTAAGTTCAATTGTCAGTTTGAATGTTGAAGTTTGCACGACTGTTAAGAGTGTCAAATACATTTATAAGAATGTTTATAAAGGGTATGATTGTGCGACTTTAGCATTTGGTCTTGAGAACGTTGGGCCAAATGAAATCGTGATAGATGAAATCTGAAATTTCTTAAATGGTAGATTTGTTGGTTCCACTGAGGTTGCTTGGAGGATATTTGAATTCCCAATGTATGATCAGACTCATATAATTGTTCGGCCTAATTGCCACCTGCCTGGAAGGCAAAATACTTACTTTGGAGAAGGAAATGTGGAACAGGCCGTAGCTAATTCTCCAAGAACCAAATTATTAGCATTCTTTGAATTGAATACAAACGTTGCTTCTGCAAATGAATTTCTGTATATTGAAATTCTAGATCATTTCGTGTGGTAAATCATAAAAGTGGACTGTTATACAACGTGGGGCAGAGAAAGTTATTTCTCGGATGTATGTTATTTCATTTACGATTACTTCTATTACACGTTCCTGGTGCCAAATCTTTTGGGGATTTACGATTCAATAATGGGGTTGTGTATCCTACTTCTGTGGAAGAATTTCACGAGCGGGGGATTTCATCGAATGACAACGAAGGCGTGAATGTTTAAATGAAGTAAAACAAACTAATTCCCCAAGACAATTGTGTGAGTTAGTTGGGTTTATTTGTGGTTTGAATGTTCCAGCGAATGTGTTAGTTTTATGGAATGAATTTAAATATTATATGAGTGAAGATTTTCTTATAGACAGTCAAAATTACCAATACCATTATTAAAAAATTCAGCTTCAAATATCAGTCCTACCAGTATTTTAGGGGAGAATAGAGTTCAGGAGATAATAGAGACAATTTATTTGGGGGGAAAACAATTTTGTGATGCGGTCGATGGACCAGATGGGTTTCGATATTACTGGCGTGAACTGCGAAAGGAACCCCTTGTTTTCTTTAAGAGAAACTATGGTGGCGGGTCAGCTCAAGAAAGAAGAACGCAGAGTAACCTCGTTTTTTTGTTTTTTTTTGGATCGACAACAGAGAAGCGATTATGTTTTCATGGTCGACAACACTCGATTGGACGCAAGACACCAAACAATTGCCATTTTGCAAGGCTGCTCTGTGCAAGTCATGGATTGCATGGCATGCTCACTCCATAAAAAACGTTTGTGCAGGGTTAAAATCTCAAGTTTATGCTCCAAATAAAAGAAATTGCGTATGTGCCATCGTACACGTGATAAAAGTGAACGTTCTTGAAAACAGACCGAGGGAGATCATCTCAATACATATACAACTACATACAATATTTTAAGTTCGTCAAGAAGCTTGTAATGCCGGCTACACATTATGCAATTGATTGTACAATTTCATTTTGCTTATTGCTTTTCACTCCCACAACGTGTGCGGGGAAGGGTCATAGCACTATTGTATGTCAATCTGTCATTCTGTCTATCTGTCCAGCTGTATATTGCTTTTGGTTTCTGTGGCGTGTGTAATTGTTGTTGTTTTGTTAAACAATATGTTTACGTTTGCCATTTATCCTCTCTTACCCAAAAGTTAGATCAACTGAGAGCTTCAGTGTATTTCTCGTTCTCTTTTGTTCGAACATTCGCTTGTGTTTGTACACATACAAGATAGTTGTTTGCACATTGTTGTTATAAACATTTTTATAACACACAAGCTGCATGTTGTTGTTGTATAATTGTAATCTTTTTATTGAGACGTTTCCGGTGGATTTTCCAAAAAATTTATTATTTGCTAGGGATATGGAAATAGAAATACACATTCTGTAAAAATTTCAATTCTCTAGGTAATGCGGTTCATGAGGTACAGACTCAAAAATATGTGACGATTTGTGTTTTTTCACTAAAATTTTAGTATAAATTTTTGCCCAATGCCGCTAAAGAAGTTTCACTCACTACTACTAACAGACCAGCCAGAGCTAGAAACATGAATTGCGTGCTCAAAAATTACCTTGAATCATATCAACCGGGGAACGCATACACAGTATTACAATTATAAACCAGTTATTTATCCCATAGAATTACAAAAATTATATTGATATAACAAACTTTTTTAGTTGTCCCCCTCACTTTTCGTCAACATACTTATATCTAGAAAATATTATGATTAATCTTATAATAAAATTACAATGAAACCAAACAGGATCCTACGGGCCTCTTAAAGGTGACCAATTTCTCCAATAGATTTTTATGTAGTATTGAGTTCAGTTAAGTTTTTGATGTCTATGATGTCAAATTTATATACATTTAACATTTTATAACTTCTGGTCGATAAAGTTTCGTCACTGTTTTTTATCAATAATATTTAATCAAAAAATTCGGAAGATATGTTTTACTATCATGTTTATTTATAAAGACGAAACGAACAGAAAATAAAAACTGCCTTTTTGTGGTTGATTTTAAATCTTTGTCCGTCCAGGACTTCCCTGTGTTCTTACATTCGTTAATATTTTACGCTTTATTGACACATTTAATGAGGCCAGTCAAAGTCATTCGCCTTTTCATTTCTTCGCATGTCATTTCCAAATCAACACGTCAACATCGTTGTTTGTAGTTGTACTTGTTCTATCGTTAGTTGCTTATTAAATATTAAAGCTCGAGTGTCCAAGAAACGAAATAAAAAAAAGAAAAACAACATAAGGAAAGATCTAGAACTCGTCGATTTGACTTTTTGGGCTTTTATTTTATATGTGTAAATAATATGTATGTAGTATGTACTACATACTTTCATGTTGTATATCTTAAACCTTAAGATATGATGTAGTATTGGATGTCATTGTTGTCCATTTACTTATCTGAAGTGTGTATAAAAAGACAAAAGATAACCACCAGATAAAAAACTAAAAACTGTGACTCTACATTTCTTGTATATTTGTAATTGGATTAAGTTAAATCAATTCTGCTCGTATAACTGAGTATTTGCATATTGTACGCATTACAAGCATCATGCCAAAGTGACTAAGTCTACTCACATTAAGGTAAAGGATATACACACAACAAGAAGAACTCAAGGGACAAGAAAGGCTTGTAAAGTCTTAACATTTGAATACTTCAACTTTTACTTTAGAGAGACACAAATGCTCTTAACTGTAATTGATGAAGTCGACCCAGTTCTAAACCTATAGTAGAATTTGTAAAAACCATAGTCTTATGCTTGGCAAGTCTAATTCATAATTGCATACAAATTGGATTCACTTAGGATTCCCGCCAATGAAAAAAGAAAATATTTATGATTGAAATTGGTTTTATTGTTTTTCAAAATATTCTCCACATGCGTTGGAACTAATTTTCAAAGCACTTTTTCCATTCCTCTAAAACACTCGTTTGAATGCATTAATTGCTTCTTCGGGTCGATTGCTATAGTGTTTTGGTCTCATATACATAGATCTACGATTCGTCAACGGTGGAGATGATTTACACAGCCTTTGATGCACTTTGAACATATTTTTTAACATTTCCTTGCACCAATCGACACGAGCCTTTTTCAAGCGTTTGTTAGATCATGCAGGATCCAAAGAGAACAAATCTTCTTTAGGATAAAATGTTCTTATTGATGCTTGTCAAACTAATGTCAAAAGATGCTTCCATCTCACGGTATATCACATGGCGATCTTGCATTCCTAGTTCGAAGACTGTCATGGGATTCTTCCTGGAGCGGACATCTGCCACAATTGACTTCGTTAAACTAGTTTTTGATGAATTTTTCAATTTGTATTAATCACTAAAATTTCTAAAATTGCAAGGTTGTTTAAAAACGTCAGCGATCGCCTAGCAACACTTACAACTTGCCAAGGCCAGAAATATATGTATAAAGCAACCCTTGAATTTAATCATAAGATTTTCAAAAAATATTTTCCATATTAAATGGTTAAAACTAAAGGATTCAATTTATTTAGACTTGGGGAGTTTTTAAAGTTTAATGTAATGTTATTTTCACCAATAGAAGTAACAATGTTTTGAGAGTAAATTTGTGTTGTTCATCGGTTTCTTGTGGTCAAATAAAATGTGTTGAAATGACGGATGATTTCATCTCAAACTAATATAATTTTCTTGTTTGCATTACAAGTGACTGATCTCTAGATCTCGTTACATTTTGGTCAGAAAGTATACTCGTATCTAATTGAAGTAATCAATGGCATGCGTAGTCTGGTTACTTATTATTGGAAAATTGACAAAGGCAACAATTAAATCATTGTGCATGTAATTTAAATTTTATTCCAACAGAAAAGGAGTCATAATAATTTTATTTGGAACTTATTGTGTAATTTTCTTAAATTTTCCATGTCACCAAAGACAAACATTTCATTATTATTATTTGCCATCATGCACTTAAGACCAATTTTCCTTTAATTGAATTAAAGAGTGGATAGTTGTAAAATTAAAGGCGTAGCTCATTTTGATTTCATTTAGTCAACTTTAAGTGTTAAAATCCATTTAAGATTTCAGAGTATTAATGCAATTGCATAGGATACCAACCACTACTGGACTCTTATATTGTAGTTACCGTAATGCACTTACCCTACTACATATCTCAATGTCGTCTCTAACATTCTTTGGCTCATTTTCTGTGAAACTTTTTGCAATGTTCTTTCCTCTCTTTTAGTTGGTTTGTGGATATGTCAGTTCGTTTATCTATCTGTCTTGCCTTCTTTCCAATTACTAGTTTTAATTTCATGCTTTTCGCAAAGCAGATCTTCATGTCACCACCACCATCAGCCATCACTAGCAGCCACCATCATTTCTTTTCTTTTCACAATCCGGACGTAAATATTTATAATTTCACTGCAATTTACTACCTCAAAATCTAATCCCTTTTCTTCTTTTCTACTCCTACAATTTTATACAAGTTGTGTTGTCAGCATGTTGTGTAGTACTGAGTCATATGAGTAGTTTGTGTGTTGTCAGCTGGTCGCTTGATTCCCTTTGCTTTTCTTCTCCAGCTAAATTTTTCATCGATTTCATTTTGCTTTTCATTTTGAGTTTGCGAATGAAATGACCAAATTTTTTAACTGCAATTGATGAAAGTGTATAATGATAAGAAGAGGGTGTATGTGTGTTTAGATTGCAAATGAATCAAATAACCATACAAAACAATTTTTTCCTCCTAAATTTCGTAGAAATGCAAAGAACTAAATTAATTTGCTATTAAAGTGAAATTGTGAATTTTTTTTAACAACTTTCATTTAGTTTTTTCTTTTTGGTATTTGAAATATTAATCAGGGAGACTTCGTATGCAATCTTACATTAATAAATTAATTTTAAAATGCTGTTTCAAAAATCTAAACATATTTTACTTACCACCAAAGAGAATAACAAAATTTGTTGGTGTCTTCGCTGTATATTGCCTTGAGAAATATACATGGAAGACTGGAAGACTTAGAGGATTGATGGTTAGATATAAATTTGACTAAATGACCAAGGTACTACTCGTATCTGCAACCTGAAGAACCTTGAATCAATACGAGTACAACAACTACCTAATCATGCTAAGACTTTTCTACGGTTTGAAACATAAAGTAAGAAGCATAAAAAGTACTTACAACAACAAAGCGAGATTAAGACAGTTCACAATAAAAACAATAAAGTGATCATTGGAAAGATGGTGTTCCGAATCCCGACGGCAGCGAGGGATGATGAAGTTTAGCGCTGTGGGTGATATCTGAGGCGAATTTATTATATAAAGTTAGAGTTATCCTACGATGCATCAGAGATGGAAGATTAATAAGAAGGTGCCTATCAGAGTAAGGTAGCAAGCGAGAATTTGGATTCCAGTTTAGACCACGAAGAGAAAACAAAAGGAATTGCTTTTGAACAGACTCAATTCTGTCTTGATGCTTTTTATATGGCGGTGACCACGAGCGACATATAAAGAATCTTTGTGGTACAAAGGTCATTGAGTTCCTTAGACCAACGTTTAATGAAAGAACACCAAGGTCGTTAAAAGAAGAGACACGTTCAAGTTGGACGTTATAAATTGTATAAGTAAACAAATATGGTTTACTCCTATGATAAGTCATAAACTTACATTTCGAGCTATTTAGAATTAGAAATAATTAATTAAGAACCAAGAATACAATAAGTTAATATTTTCTGGCAGTACAAGAGGAGAGGCAATGAAATGAAAAGTTTTACATCATCAGCGGACATGACCGCACGAGAATATAAAATGGAGACAGGAAGTTCAATGATAAATAAGTTGAAAAGAAGTGGTCCTAGATGACTACCTTGAGAAACTCCGGAAGTAACATGAACAATTTCCGAGAAAGAATACATAAACATTACTTTTTGGGAACGATTAATCAAATAGGATTTGATCCAACTAAGAAAATGTAGTGGAAAGCCCATAACATTCAGTTTATACAAAAGAAGATCAGGGTTTACTGAGTCAAAGGCTTTAGAAAAATCAGTATAAATAACATCAGTTTGAAATCTTTTAATGAAACCACGATTAGCCAGTGAGGTAAATTCAAGGAGATTAGTTATTGCGGACCTACAAATTTACAAATGTTGTATGCTCGAGATATCCGATTTATTACCTAATAGGCGGAAATGACGCTACCTGAAGCGATAAATTGAAAAGCCTCAATAACGGTTTACACAGGGAACCTGCACATTGTATTAAGATACAACTAGGGACGTTATCTGGACCTGCAGCATAAGAGAACTTCAGTGATTATATACACTTTTTACTGCAGACATCCCTTCGATCCTTCGATCCCTTGCTTGTCTTGCTGGGATCATATGCACATGACCTATGCATTCTGTTAAACCTGCTTCGACAACGGAAGCGGTAAGGATGAAAAACAATTACTTTGAGGTCAGAAATCATTCCGAAGCTGGATTAAAATAGGTACCTCTGTATAATCCTGGACAAGCGACTCACCTAGCTGGTATATGTTTATGCGTCATGACATGTTGTTACGAAAAGTCGCGGAGAATTACTTGGTAACTAAGAGGCACTTTTATAGGCAAATAGTGGCTTACGCCTTATACACTTGGGAACACACTGACACATATAAGGAAAGAACATCCGTGCCAAGCCACATTTTATTTCGCTTATTTGTACATTCACCTCACTTCATACTTTCCACAATATTGAACAATGACGTTTCAAATATGTTGCCATATATGATTACGTACCATGGGAAATCACCAAGTAGTCGTAGAAGATGCCACTATTAATGATGCTTTGCTGATGCTTGCGAGTTCTTGGGACAAGTTGTCGCGTCATGCCAAAGCAAAATGTTGGGAAAATGTACTCAGCTCAGCAGATAAGAATGCTGTTAATACCGAACACAATCACGATAACAGCATTGAGAAATGAAATGACAGAAATGGATTTCAGATTGTGACATCTGAAATTAGTAAATCGCTCACTCGATAGTGATGATAATCCCTCTGAAGTAGACAGCGAAGAGCTCATAGTTGAACATTAGGGAGCTATGGAAAGTTTTGTGCCCGTATACAATGGTCGGAGATAAATAAGGTTGAATTGGACAGTTTGGGCCGTTCTAAGAACGCCAGAACAGCGTAAAAGTAAACAATATTTTAAAATATTCAAAAGCGACAGAGGCCTGCTGATGGGAATGTTAAGAAGATAAAGAGGAAATCAGAAAAGAGCAGGACCAGACTTGCCTTGAGCGGAATACAAACCCGCGACTCTCGGGTTGTCAGCCCAGCGCACTAAACTCTGAGGCAACGAGCCAGTCCAGAAAGGGTTTAAATGTTTCTTTGATATAGATGAATAATATTTTTAAATGATGTCCCTTAATAATTTTAATATGCGTTTGGCAGTCCTCAGTAATCTGAATTGAGTCGGATGTATTTTTTACTTTACTTGCTTTTAACAAATAATGTTGAATGTAATGAAGATTAGGGCAATGTTGAATAGTAAATGACTTAAAGTTAATATTTAAATTGTTTCGTGATGATGGTAACAGTTAAAAAACTTCTCTTACAAATGCATTATATAGTAATAAATACTTATGTGTATCTAAGCAATGCCCAGACCAAGCTGGCGGTCCAAAAAATGGGGTAGGTTTTTTAATAGAATTAAAATAAAAAATATCAAATATCAAAAGATACCTCGATTTGGTAAGCAATTTTTCATATATATTTGTTTGTATTATCCTTGACTCTGCCACAGAAAATTATATGTTTAAGATGTATAGGTAAATCTATATGTACTTACTGCGCGGATCGATGCCATGCCAGCCGGACGGACAATGTAGACGAGCCAGAACGCCAGCTGGCGTTGGTGGCCAACAGAGTATTGTGTCCCACGTCCCATTACAAAAAATTCATGAAAATTATTTAAACAAAGTATAATTAAAATTGAGATAACTGAATACGAATACGAAGGATGATATATGATAACAACATGGCCTGCGTCAATGAAAGCACTGTTTGTTTGATATAGGTAAACATTATAAATCATATCGATTATCTTTTAGAAAATCATTAAATCAATAGGATTACTATGCAGCTGCGTAATTTTGAATTTTTTAGTAATTGAACATATTAAACAAATTATACAAAACATAATAACAATTCACAATTTTATTTTTTCCTAAAGCAAAACAATAAGGAGTTAGGAGCAAGAAGAATTTATCGCCAAACAGAAATCTACGGTCATTTACTGAAGATCTGAAAAATCTTTTTATTTGAAAATAAGCAAGAAATTCGACAAGAGTTTAGTTAAATGGCTAATTAGCAATAATTGTATTGTATATAAGAGAATTGTATATTTATTTCGCGTATACCGGAAATGGATATGGAAATGGATCGTATAAGACCTCACTTAGCTTCTTATGCGATAGACAATAATTCATTGGCGCGCGTTTCTACAATACTTTCAGAGACCGATGAGTGAATTTTAACCCTAAATTGAGTTTCAACGATCACATTTCATCAACTTTTAATAAAGCTAAGAGTGTTTTCGGCTTTATTAAAATATGGTCTAAAGAATTTAATGATCCATTCGCAACTAAGACTGTTTTGATCACTCTAGTCCGCCCAGTACTTGAATACTGTTATAAAAAACATCATGACCGTATTGAGTCAATAAAGAAACATTTCCATATCTTTTCACTTCGTTGAAAAATCGCCGAATAATTTTTGGTATAACCTTTCATTGCAAGCTTATTATCGGTACTCTGATTCGCCAGTGCTTTTGAGTCAACTTAGATTTTGTGTCCCTAGTCATACAGCTAGAAATTTTGTTCCCTTAATATAGGTACATGCGCAACTAACTATGCCCTACATGAATCTTTCCGAGTTGTATGCACTCATTATAATAAATTCTATCACGTCCTCTCGCCTGAGATCTCGCCCTCTGCGATTAATATCATCCTTCTTCGTTGCCTTCAGGAATTGGAACAAACTGCTTCTAGATGAAGTGGACATCGCTCATTGGCTCACACATCTCTTCTGTCTCTGACCACAAATGGCTGTGAGTAGGACATAGCTTGAAAAAAATCCTCCAATGGGTCAAAGACGGGTGGATTCCTTATATATTACCTCACGATTAAGTGCAAGTGCCGCAAAATTTGGGCTTGAATGAGGAAAGTATATGCCAATCAGCTGATAGCAGATGGACGACGGATTGCTTTGCACTTTTGGGATAAAACATTAATGTATTTAACTTATATTGATGAGTGTAATTGTTTTTCTTCGAAAATAAATCAGGGAATTGAAAATAGATGAAACAATTTTTATTTTACTTTATCAATTTTTTGTTTTACAAGTGATATATGATATGAAATTTTAACAAAATTCGTTGATCTTTTTTTTATCTGTTTATCTTGAAATTTGATATTGGAGTTCCTCCATTTGGTTTGGCTCTCTCTTCTATAATTACTTCAAATTAATGTATTACTTTATCCATATTATGGTTTTTGTTTCTTTCAGACGTGCTTCTTGTTCTGTCTGTTCTCTTCGTATAATTTATAAGGGGAGGAGCATATTATATTTATGTTGGCTGTATTGTGTTTTTTCTTTTTTTTTTCGGTTATTAAAGTTAAAAATTTTTAAAAGTTGTATGTATTTGTTGGTAATTCGTCGAACTTGGGTCCAAATTCGAATTCTTGGCCAGTTGTTCCTGGTTGTAGCTCAGCTTGTTCAATCTTATCGGAAAAGTATATCTTAATTATATCATAGGCTAATTTAAAGATCTCAAAATTTTTGTGTGTTGCTAAGCGTTCAATCTTGTCCAAAGCTCCACATTCTTCTATTAAATTAGCAGCATCCAGAACATGTGAATCGGCCCCCATAAGCATATTATTGAGACCAACGAGCACAACCTTAATAATTTCTGTATCCTGGCACGGCAATAATTCACAGAAAGGGCCAATAACACCTTCTTTTATTAGCGTAATGACCTGGTCACGATTGCCTGTTAGTATCAAATTAGTGACGGCCCAAACCGCCTCCTTTTGTGTTTGGAATTCACCCTTGCTGAGGTTTTCTATAACTTTTGGTAGGACACCCGCATCAATGACTGCCTGCACTTGCGACTCATTACCAGCTGTGATGTTTGAAATGAACCAAACGGCATCTTTACGTACTTTTTCATTAGCATGTGTCAACAGCGCTGGGAAGTGTGACAATGCATCATAGTTTAGCACCACTTGTGTTTGCTCATCTGAACCAGTTGCAATGTTGCCAAGAGCACGTAGAACAGCCATTTGTACTCTATCGTCGGTGTAGCTAAGTAGGGGAATCAATTTCGGCACGACACTACTTTGAATTATCATTTGGATCTGATCACTGCTACCATCGGCCAAATTACCTATAGCACATACTGTGTCAAGAAGTATATTGGTGTCTGGGTGATGGATCAGCATGTTAAGTGCGAGAAGGATCTCAAGTATTGTTGTAGGTGGTGGGGGTTGGTCCCTCTTGCGGCACAAATTGGCAATGGTCCATGCAACATTGCGTAAGAACGAGAGTGGTATGTCCAGTTTGATGAAGGAAAGCAGTGGTTGTACAACTCCATGTTGGATAACATAATCTCGTAGCTCTGCGCCATCACCAATAATATTACCAAGAGCCCAGACAGCTTGATCACAAACATTTGGTGTGGGTGAGGACAACAGTTGACAGAAGAGCGGTACAGCACCAGCTGCAACGACCTGCTTTGTTTGCTCTGATGTGCCCGATGCAATGTTGGTCAAGGCCCAAGCAGCTTCAAACTGTAGCAGTACATGATTATGTTGCTTTAGGCAATTCACAAGAGCGTATAAAAGGTCACGTTGCATTAAGCAATTAATTGGTTGGTTTTTATCTGACGAAAGCAATTTACGCACTTCGTGCACAGCTGCCAATTGTTGTTCTGGGTGCGATGAATCCCCAGCGGCACCAGCAAGTTTCTTGAGATTCATATTAATATGTGAGGAGCCATCTGTGTCCGAATCCATATTTGGGATGTTACGCCGTTTGTCTATAATCTCCCCTCTTTTGTTTTTGCGAATTTGAGCTACGACTTCGATTCGCTGACGAAGCATTTCATCTTGATCCTTGCGTTTGTATGGCATTTTGTTGTGTATTTTGTCGTGTTAAGAATACTAAGAAAGTGTATGTCAGTTAAGTTCGTAAAATTTTCAAAAATGTATCGTTTTTGAGCACGACTCAGTGTAAAGATTTATAATAACTTAACTCGTTTGATATTGAAAGTAAATTCTAAGTTTAAGTAAGTTTTATTTATTGTAGTGCTCTATGATAGACAACATTTTTAGTTATTTTATTTCTCATAAAAGTGAACAAAGCTGATGGTTTTCTTGCACGTGAATATGCAACATATAGTTGTTAATGAGAAAACACGGGATATTCTTGCGCTCTATTGATTATCATTCCAAAAGCAAACAAACAGAAAATTGAAGACGCTTGAAGTTGGTACACGTGGTATCAAAACATCTTGATATTTGAATTTCCCTTTTAAAAAAAGTTGCTTCAATGATATTGTTCATGAACTATTTAACTGCAAGCCTGATACCGTTACAAAGCTGTGGTTCATTAATATTATGAATCATTATAATCGGTACACCAACTTTCAATTGCAAATTGTGTGGTGGTAGTCCAGTCAAATCTAGTGAATTCAAAAATTCGATCAGATAATTCACCACATCCTCCTCATTCGTAACGGTGTTCACTGATTTGTATGAAATCAATTCTTCTGGAACTTTGAATTGAATAGGCAAATTCAATTCGTTGATGTCTTCATTCTTGCCTACTAAGATTGCGCTACCATTAATGATTTTTGTAATTTCGTGGTATGTTTGGAAAACCACGTTAAATTAATTCTTCATTGGATTCGGTGAAATGGCAAAAATACTTTGACAACGTTATGATCCCAATATCATCGAGTGGCATTTGTCCATTTCCAATTTTCAACAACTGAGCTGCCAAATGATAATTTTGCAGTTGAACGCGATATTTCGTAGTGTCTCAATATTGTTGCAAATCTCCACAAATGCGAACATTGGTCAAGGAATTCCTGGCAATGTCTGTCTGAAGACATCAACTATCAATACCAAACACCACCAAACAATGCTAGTTGGACTCCCGACTAATAAAGTTACTGCAATAGCAGATGAAGCAAGCGCCAATGCAACTTTATTTTGTGACCGAATCGTTGCCAAAAATAGTGAAATCAAAAACGTCTTTCCCGTACCACCAGGCGCATCCAAGAAAAAACATACCACCGCCATCATATGCCATTCTTTGCTCAACATTTAATTTCGGAATATTTGCTTGATGAAATCTAATCAATTCATTGCGATCATATTCTTGTTCACGATGTAATTCCTGATCAAATTTATCATGTGTGGTACGATTAGGTGAAGTTATTCCCAATTGTACAAATGATGATGATACATTTCTGTTGTAAAGTCCAAATGTTGATTTGAATGAATACGAAGCACTCGATACAAAATGTCTTCTGTCACATGCTCTGGATACTATGTCCATAATTCAATCGGATTTGCAGTAAAACATGTGATGTGGCTACAATGATTGCAAATAAAATCCGAATTTATTGCGGATGAGCCAACATTGATGCATTGGAAATGTGTATCATCCAACAATTGTAATCATTGACTGCAGCATACATTAATGTTTTAGCGAAATCATCGACCATGATATAACCTAAAAAACGCAGTTAATGTTTTATGTGATGGTGATCAGATCATGGAGAGAAGAAAAGACGGTGGTCGTGAAAAAGTACAATACAATCACACGAGCTCGCGCAATCGACACATATTAAACAACCACAACAACAAAAGCAACATTTGTTAAAGCATACTTATGTTCTAACAGGCAAAAGAAAGCATTAAAATAATGAAGCGAAAAGAAGTTTGTTTGCCTCTTGTTTTTTTTTTTTTTTTTTTTTGTCTTTGGACATAAGTGGTGTTAAATAACATCTACCTCGAAACATTTTGTGATCCCGACTTGATAATACTGAATGCAGCCAACCTCCATTAGTTGTTCCAGTATCGTCTTGAAAGGAATTCAATTGTGGTGTGTGTGTTTAACTGACGTGCCGGTAAAACAGTAGGATATCGAAACGACGCTCCGTCAACATATCTCTCGATCCGAACACTGTTACCTGTTGAATGTCTGTGTGTTCCAACAGGGGGACTATATTCGGACTCGTCTCAATACATAACATGACATTTAAACATTATTTGGGGAAAGTAAATGGAGACTCAATACCTTAAAATATGTTATATTTAATATACAAAGACTCCACTGGAAAACCAATGAATTTTAAAAAATGATTATTATGAGTAAGAAGAAAAACAACTTTTTATACAACAGTTTAAAAGTCAATATTTCTTTCGTTTTGTGCACTTTTTGTGTAAATATTGTAATAACTTATTAATTACTACATGATGATTTAACTTAGTTTTACACTTTAGTAACTATTTTCTTCGACTTTCGGCGTGCGGACATTCCTGTTCCTTAAAATGGATGAACAGATGCAAATTGAACTATTACAGCTAACTACAATGGTTTTTCTCAATTCTGATTATTGTATAAAAATAATACACCAAAATGCTAATAGATGGCATTAACAGGTCAGTTACTAATCATACCCTCTCAATTTAACTGTGCAGTTTATTACCTGTAGCATTATGTTTATTGAAAATTTTCTGATCACTTAAAGAATCCTAGTCCCATATTAACTTTGTGCTCACCCATGTTTACAAACGCTTCACAAATGAAGCAACAAACGCAATTTCTGACAGTATGAATGTACACGGCCCACTTGGTTACCCTCAATCAATCAATATCTTCATGTATAATAGTAAGTATATACATATAGTCTATACATTAGTCCAACTATCTACTTCTTTCGCCATTTTAAACTTAAGACAAAAAAAAAAGAATAATCAGGGGACTGAATCAAAGTTTCTGTTACAGTATTAGCAGTCAATATACTTGAACATGGTAGTCTTTAAAATTTCTATTAGTTTGCCCTGGATATGGAAGTATATATTTCAACAACGCCTAAGAAATGTAAGAGATTGGTAAGGGCCAAGTTTATTTTGCTATATAAGCAACTAGCAGTCCTGGCGTGCTCTGCTTGGCCCTGGCATTTGTTGTTGTTTCTGCAGCTCTTGATGTTGAGGCTCTGTTTCACTTGTTGCTCTTGCTTTTGATGTTTCTCTTCTGATTGTTGCCTTTATTGGTTCCACGATTTTTATTTTCGCTTTGGTGTTATGGTTTAACTTATTTATTTAAATAAACTAAAACATTTGCTTAACTTTAACCGCACTTATTTCGCAAATATTCACTTTGTCGCCACTTAATTTATTTTCTGCAACAGATGGTGGGATTGCGAGTCCATTATTTGTCTTTCATTTTGTTGATTCCATGATAACTTACAATATGATTGTAAAAGCCTGTGTAAATCAAACAACTTAAAAGAGCCTCTCTATTTTCGGGAACGTCCATCGTAGATTGTTCTGTTGACATTCTGTATTTTTAGCTTTATAATTCACTCACAGTAGATCGAAATTTATGAAAACCAAAAACCAAAGAAGAAGACAGGGTAACTAAATAAGCTTATACTTCTTACAGAACGAAAATAATTAATTACCTTTGTTTGGTTTTCATAAATGCAATTTTAATATAAAGCAAAGCAACAACAATTCAGCATTGCGGGTCTGTTGTTTTTGTTATCTTGTGCTCTAAATCAAACAGCAACAACTGTGATTAAATCTACAGTAGAAGACTGAATTTGTACATTGACTTTGTTTATACTTTCCAAAATAAACATTCAACTCAACATCCATAATTGCCGTAAAGTTTTTCTTAATTCAAAAGTATTCCCGCCGCTTCATTTCGCGATACAAGCTTTTCGGTTCAATTATCCTTAATTGATTTCAAAGTTGTAAGAACTTTGTGCCATGAATCTCATAAACTTCTCCATACGTCCTCTCTAGCTGGCCAACATGTCAGATTCACTCAGTGTGTCGAGCTTCTAAGAAAACCTTAATTTCCTGTAGCATCATGAAATGCATGAAATCCGCCACTGCAAGCACTATCGCTAACCACTTCCACCATTGCCAACCACTTCGTATTCTTCGATATCGATAGTCATCGATCGCTGCACGAATGGTATCGCAACTCATTTCCAAAAGGCGTCAGTCATGACGCCATATTGATAACAAACGAACAGCAATTCATTTTTGTAACTATAGATATACATTTTCAAGGTATTTTTTTATTTTTTAATTTATGTAGCCTACGGCATGACGCAGATATCAACCACACGAACGCAAATATAATAACCAAAATTGATTAAGCGGCATCCGGGTCCATTGATAACACATGAATATAAATTTATATTTATATAAGGAGAAGATAGAAGATAGAAAAATACCTCATAATTGTCATGTTCCTACGTGGACATGATATTTGAGATGTGGCTTATAAGTTGTTGAGTGTAATTGGTGTTCTTTGAAGAAAACCAAAGGTGTAAAAGATAATAAGAAAATAAATCAGGGAATTGAAAAAAGACAAAACAATTATTTTTTTTTTACTTTATCAATTTTTTATTTTGCAACATTTGTTCAGGTATAAAAACTGTTTGCAAGTAACATATGACATAAAATTTTAACAAAATTCGTTGATCTATTCAAACACTTTAAATTTTTTCTTGGTTCTTTTCTGTTTATCTTTAAATTTGTCGTTGGACTTCCTCCATTTGTTTTTGCTCTCTCTTCTATAATTTCTTCAAAAAAAATGAATTACTTTATCCATATTATGGTTTTTGTTTCTTTACAAGGACTCAGATAAAACCAGACGTGCTTCTGGTTCTGTGTGTTCTCTGCCTATAATTTAGAGTGGGATGAGCAAATGATGTTTTGGTTGGGTGTGATGTTTTTGTTAACGGTTATTAAGTTAAAAATTGTTAAAAGTCGAATTTTTTCGTTGGTAATTTGGCTGACTTGAATCCAAATTCGAATTGGCCATTTGTTCTTGGTTGTAGCTCAAACAAGCTTTTATCCTCATCGGAAAAGTATATCTTAATTATATCAGATGCTAATTTGTAGATCTCAACATTTTCGTGTTGTTCTAAGCTTTCAATCTTGTCCAAACCTCCACATTCTTCTATTAAATTAGCAACATCCAGGATATGTGAATTGGCCACCTTAAGCATATTATTAATACCATCGAGTACAACATAAATAACTTCTGTATCCTTGCATGGCAACAAATCACAAAAAGGGCAAATGCCACCTTCTTTTATAGCGTAATGACCTGGTCACGATTGCCTGCTAGTATCAAATTACTAATGGCCCAAGCCGCCTGCTTTTGTATTTGAAATCCACCCTTGCTGAGGTTTTCTATAATTTTTGGCAGGGCACCCGCATCAATGACTGCCTGCACTTGCACCACATTACCAGCTGTGATGTTTGAAATAAACCAAACGGCCGCTTCACGTATTTTTTCATTAGCATGTGTCAACAGCGCTGGGAAGTGTGACAATGCATCATAATTTAGCACCACTTGTGTTTGCTCATCTGAACCAGTTGCAATGTTGCCAAGAGCACGTAGAACAGCCATTTGTACTCTATCGTCGGTGTAGCTAAGTAGGGAAATCAATTTCGGCACGACACTACTTTCAATTATCATTTGGATCTGATCATTGCTACCATCGGCCAAATAACTTATAGCCCATACTGTGTCAAGAAGTATATCGGTGTCTGTGTGATAGATCAGCATGTTAAGTGCGGGCAGAATTTCGAGTACAATTGTAGGTGGTGCTGGTGCATCCTTATACCGGCACAAATTGCCAATGACCCAGGCAATAACTCGTAAGAACGAGATTGGTACATCGGGTTTGATGAATGAAAGCAAGGTTTGTACAACTCCATGTTGGATAACATAATTACGTAGCTCTGGTCCATCACCAATAATATTACCAAGAGCCCAGACAGCTTGCTCACAAACATTTGGTGCGGGTGAGGACAACAGTTCACGGAAGAGCGGTACAGCACCAGCTGCAATGACCTGCTTTGTTTGCTCGGATGTGCCTGATGCAATGGTGCTCAAGGCCCAAGCAGCTTCAAACTGTACCATTACATGATTATGTTGCTTTAGGCAATCCACAAGCGCGGATAACACGTCACTTTGGATTAAGCCATTGATTGGTTTGATTTTATCAGACGAAAGCAAATTTCGTATTGCGTGCACAGCTGCCCATTGTTGTTCTGGATGCGATGAATCCCCTGCACTTCCAGCAAGTTTCGTCAGATTTATTTCAATGGGTGATGAGCCATCTTCATCTGTATCCGAATCCATATTTGGGATGTTACGCCGTTTAAGTACAATTTCTTCCCTTTTGTTTTTGCGAATTTGAACTGTGATATCGTTTCGCTGACGGCGCATTTCATCTTGAGTCTTGCCTTTGTTTTTAAAATTCTGTAGACGGTTTTGATCCGACGAGGACATTTTGTTGTGTATGTATGTGTAGTTGTGTTAAGAATACCAAGAAAATGTATGTTGCTAATGTTAGTAAAATTTTTATATTGTATATGTGTTGTTTTTAAGCACGACTTTTATACTGATTTGTAATATAATCTCGTTTGATATTGAAAGTAAATTCTAAGTTTAAGAAAGTTTTAAAACATAAAATAATAATAAAATTGGAGATCTGACATTGGAGGGACAGCAATCGAAAATGTTGTTGATATTCATCGTACTTCTGTCCCGTTATTTAATTGTACACATATAGAATAATATTTGTGTATATGTAAATCTAGATAATTTAATCAAAAATCCTTATTTTATGTTGTTCACATTGAATCTTGTGATGCAATGACAATTTGGATGACGAATATTGAAAAGAATAGAGTGGAATCCAATCAACCTGTTAACGACATTTTATAGAATTACTAGATGTCCCGGCGTGCGTTGGGTACATATATATGGTACATATGTAAGCCTTAACGCCGAGTAAAACAGTTATTGAATACTTCCGTAAAAACAACATTTCGAGTTTCATTTCTATTACCGAAATAAGAAAAGTTTGATTTTGTGATTTGCCGATTCGTGACAGGGCAACCTATAGCTGGCCATGAGAAAACACGTTACGGAGATTGTGATTTATTAATAGTAA
>JBAMAW010001535.1:0-17735 GCA_037043295.1 Amiota minor | reverse complement strand
GATTGCTTTGCACTTTTGGGATAAAACATTAATTAATTATTTAACTTATATTGACGAGTGTAATTTTTTTTTTTTATTTTTTTTTTTTGGAAGAAAAGCAAAATGTGTAACGGATAATAAGAAAATAAATCAGGGAATTGAAACCAGATGAAACAATTTTTATTTTCCTTAATCAATTTTTTGTTTTGGAACATTCGTTCAGGTACAAGAAATGTTTGCAAGTAACATATGACAGGAAAATTTTAACAAAATTCGTTGATCTTTTCAAAAACTATAAATGTTTCTTGGTTTTTTTCTGTTTATCTTGAAATTTGATTTTGGAGTTCCCCCATTTGTTTTGGCTCACTCTTCTATAATTACTTCAAATTAATGTATAACTTTATCCATATTATGGTTTTTGTTTTTTTCAGACGTGCTTCTTGTTCTGTCTGTTCTCTTCGTAAAATTTATAAGGGGAGGAGCAAATTATATATTGGGTGGTTGTATCGTTTTTTTTTTTTTTTTTTTTTTTGGTTATTAAAGTTAAAAATTGTCGGACTTGGATCCAAATTCGAATTGTTGGCCAGTTGTTCCTGGTTGTAGCTCAGCTTGTTCAACCTCATCGGAAAAGTATATCTTAATTATATCATATGCTAATTTAAAGATCTCAAAACTTTCGTGTTGCGCTAAGCGTTCAATCTTGTCTAAGCCACCACATTCTTTTATTAAATTAGCAACTTCTAGATCATGTAAATCGGCCACCTTAAGCATATTATTGAGACCAACGAGCACAACCTTAATAATTTCTGTATCCTGGCACGGCAATAAATCACAGAAAGGGCCAATGCCACCTTCTTTTATTAGCGTAATGACCTGGTCACAATTGCCTGCTAGTATCAAATTACTAATGGCCCAAGCCGCCTCCTTTTGTGTTTGAAATCCACCCTTGCTGAGGTTTTCTATAATTTTTGCCAAGAGACCACCATCAATGACTGCCTGCACTTGCGACTCATTACCAGCAGTGATGTTTGAAATGAACCAAACGGCATCTTTACGTACTTTTTCATTAACATGTGTCAACAGCGCTAGGAAGTGTGACAATGCATCATAGTTTAGCACCACTTGTGTTTGCTCATCTGAACCAGTTGCAATGTTGCCAAGAGCACGTAGAACAGCCATTTGTACTCTATCGTCGGTGTAGCTAAGTAGGGGAATCAATTTCGGCACGACACTACTTTCAATTATCATTTGGATTTGATCACTGCTACCATCGGCCAAATTACCTATAGCACATACTGTGTCAAGAAGTATATTGGTGTCTGGGTGATGGATCAGCATGTTAAGTGCGGGAAGGATCTCAAGTATTGTTGTAGGTGGTGGGGGTTGGTCCCTCTTGCGGCACAAATTGGCAATGGTCCATGTGACATTGCGTAAGAACGAGAGTGGTATGTCCAGTTTGATGAAGGAAAGCAGTGGTTGTACAACTCCATGTTGGATAACATAATCTCGTAGCTCTACTCCATCACCAATAATATTACCAAGAGCCCAGACAGCTTGATCACAAACATTTGGTGTGGGTGAGGACAACAGTTGACAGAAGAGCGGTACAGCACCAGCTGCAACGACCTGCTTTGTTTGCTCTGATGTGCCCGATGCAATGTTGGTCAAGGCCCAAGCAGCTTCAAACTGTAGCAGTACATGATTATGTTGCTTTAGGCAATTCACAAGAGCGTATAGAAGGTCACTTTGCATTAAGCCATTAATTGGTTGGTTTTTATCTGACGAAAGCAATTTACGCACTTCGTGCACAGCTGCCAATTGTTGTTCTGGGTGCGATGAATCCCCAGCGGCACCAGCAAGTTTCTTGAGATTCATATTAATATGTGAGGAGCCATCTGTGTCCGAATCCATATTTGGGATGTTACGCCGTTTGTCTATAATCTCCTCCCTTTTGTTTTTGCGAATTTGAGCTACGACTTCGATTCGCTGACGAAGCATTTCATCTTGATCCTTGCGTTTGTATGACATTTTGTTGTGTATTTTGTCGTGTTAAGAATACTAAGAAAATGTATGTCAGTTAAGTTCGTAAAATTTTCAAAAATGTATCGTTTTTGAGCACGACTCAGTGTAAAGATTTATAATAACTTAACTCGTTTGATATTGAAAGTAAATTCTAAGTTTAAGTAAGTTTTATTTATTGTAGTGCTCTATGATAGACAACATTTTTAGTTATTTTATTTCTCATAAAAGTGAACAAAGCTGATGGTTTTCTTGCACGTGAATATGCAACATATAGTTGTTAATGAGAAAACACGGGATATTCTTGCGCTCTATTGATTATCATTCCAAAAGCAAACAAACAGAAAATTGAAGACGCTTGAAGTTGGTACACGTTGTATCAAAACATCTTGATATTTGAATTTCCCTTTTAAAAAAAGTTGCTTCAATGATATTGTTCATGAACTATTTAACTGCAAGCCTGATACCGTTACAAAGCTGTGGTTCATTAATATTATGAATCATTATAATCGGTACACCAACTTTCAATTGCAAATTGTGTGGTGGTAGTCCAGTCAAATCTAGTGAATTCAAAAATTCAAATTCAAAAAAAAAAAAAACCCGATATTTCGTAGTGTCTCAATATTGTTGCAAATCTCCACAAATGCGAACATTGGTCAAGGAATTCCTGGCAATGTCTGTCTAAAGACATCAACTATCATTACCAAACACCACCAAACAATGCTAGTTGGACTCCCGACTAATAAAGTTACTGCAATAGCAGATAAAGCAAGCGCCAATGCAACTTTATTTTGTGACCGAATCGTTGCCAAAAATAGTGAAATCAAAAACGTCTTTCCCGTACCACCAGGCGCATCCAAGAAAAAACATACCACTGCCATCATATGCCATTCTTTGCTCAACATTTAATTTCGGAATATTTGCTTGATGAAATCTAATCAATTCATTGCGATCATATTCTTGTTCACGATGTAATTCCTGATCAAATTTATCATGTGTGGTACGATTAGGTGAAGTTATTCCCAATTGTACAAATGATGATGATACATTTCTGTTGTATTGTAAAGTCCAAATGTTGATTTGAATGAATACGAAGCACTCGATACAAAATGTCTTCTGTCACATGCAGGGATACTATGTCCATAATTCAATCGGATTTGCAGTAAAACATGTGATGTGGCTACAATGATTGCAAATAAAATCCGAATTTATTGCGGATGAGCCAACATTGATGCATTGGAAATGTGTATCATCCAACAATTGTAATCATTGACTGCAGCATACATTAATGTTTTAGCGAAATCATCGACCATGATATAACCTAAAAAACGCAGTTAAGGTTTTATGTGATGGTGATCAGATCATGGAGAGAAGAAAAGACGGTGGTCGTGAAAAAGTACAATACAATCACACGAGCTCGCGCAATCGACACATATTAAACAACCACAACAACAAAAGCAACATTTGTTAAAGCATACTTATGTTCTAACAGGCAAAAGAAAGCATTAAAATAATGAAGCGAAAAGAAGTTTGTTTGCCTCTTGTTTTTTTTTTTTTTTTTTTTGTCTTTGGACATAAGTGGTGTTAAATAACATCTACCTCGAAACATTTTGTGATCCCGACTTGATAATACTGAATGCAGCCAACCTCCATTAGTTGTTCCAGTATCGTCTTGAAAGGAATTCAATTGTGGTGTGTGTGTTTAACTGTCGTGCCGGTAAACACAGTAGGATATCGAAACGACGCTCCGTCAACATATCTCTCGATCCGAACACTGTTACTTGTTGAATGTCTGTGTGTTCCAACAGAGGGACTATATTCGGACTCGTCTCAATACATAACATGGCATTTAAACATTATTTGGGGAAAGTAAATGGAGACTCAATACCTTAAAATATGTTATATTTAATATACAAAGACTCCACGGGAAAACCAATGAATTTTAAAAAATGATTATTATGAGTAAGAAAAAAAACAACTTTTTATACAACAGTTTAAAAGTCAATATTTCTTTCGTTTTGTGCACTTTTTGTGTAAATATTGTAATAACTTATTAATTACTACATGATGATTTAACTTAGTTTTACACTTTAGTAACTATTTTCTTCGACTTTCGGCGTGCGGACATTCCTGTTCCTTAAAATGGATGAACAGATGCAAATTGAACTATTACAGCTAACTACAATGGTTTTTCTCAATTCTGATTATTGTATAAAAATAATACACCAAAATGCTAATAGATGGCATTAACAGGTCAGTTACTAATCATACCCTCTCAATTTAACTGTGCAGTTTATTACCTGTAGCATTATGTTTATTGAAAATTTTCTGATCACTTAAAGAATCCTAGTCCCATATTAACTTTGTGCTCACCCATGTTTACAAACGCTTCACAAATGAAGCAACAAACGCAATTTCTGACAGTATGAATGTACACGGCCCACTTGGTTACCCTCAATCAATCAATATCTTCATGTATAATAGTAAGTATATACATATAGTCTATACATTAGTCCAACTATCTACTTCTTTCGCCATTTTAAACTTAAGACAAAAAAAAAAGAATAATCAGGGGACTGAATCAATGTGGAATTGGTTTTCAGTTTTCAAAAACTTCCCTCTCTAGCAAAAGTTTCTGTTACAGTATTAGCAGTCAATATACTTGAACATGGTAGTCTTTAAAATTTCTATTAGTTTGCCCTGGATATGGAAGTATATATTTCAACAACGCCTAAGAAATGTAAGAGATTGGTAAGGGCCAAGTTTATTTTGCTATATAAGCAACTAGCAGTCCTGGCGTGCTCTGCTTGGCCCTGGCATTTGTTGTTGTTTCTGCAGCTCTTGATGTTGAGGCTCTGTTTCACTTGTTGCTCTTGCTTTTGATGTTTCTCTTCTGATTGTTGCCTTTATTGGTTCCACGATTTTTATTTTCGCTTTGGTGTTATGGTTTAACTTATTTATTTAAATAAACTAAAACATTTGCTTAACTTTAACAGCACTTATTTCGCAAATATTCACTTTGGCGGCTTATATTCAAAAAGCAGCTTGTTTACAATTTATATGTGTGGTCATGTTTTTTCTTAAGATTATGTGGTCATGTCGCCACTTAATTTATTTTCTGCAACAGATGGTGGGATTGCGAGTCCATTATTTGTCTTTCATTTTGTTGATTCCATGATAACTTACAATATGATTTTAAAAGCCTGTGTAAATCAAACAACTTAAAAGAGCCTCTCTATTTTCGGGAACGTCCATCGTAGATTGTTCTGTTGACATTCTGTATTTTTAGCTTTATAATTCACTCACAGTAGATCGAAATTTATGAAAACCAAAAACCAAAGAAGAAGACAGGGTAACTAAATAAGCTTATACTTCTTACAGAACGAAAATAATTAATTACCTTTGTTTGGTTTTCATAAATGCAATTTTAATATAAAGCAAAGCAACAACAATTCAGCATTGCGGGTCTGTTGTTTTTGTTATCTTGTGCTCTAAATCAAACAGCAACAACTGTGATTAAATCTACAGTAGAAGACTGAATTTGTACATTGACTTTGTTTATACTTTCCAAAATAAACATTCAACTCAACATCCATAATTGCCGTTTCCAGTTTTTCTTAATTCAAAAGTATTCCCGCCGCTTCATTTCGCTATACAAGCTTTTCGGTTCAATTATCCTTAATTGATTTCAAAGTTGTAAGGACTTTGTGCCATGAATCTCATAAACTTCTCCATACGTCCTCTCTAGCTGGCCAACATGTCAGATTCACTCATTGTGTCGAGCTTCTAAGAAAACCTTAATTTCCTGTAGCATCATGAAATGCATGAAATCCGCCACTGCAAGCACTATCGCTAACCACTTCCACCATTGCCAACCACTTCGTATTCTTCGATATCGATAGTCATCGATCGCTGCACGAATGATATCGCAACTCATTTCCAAAAGGCGTCAGTCATGACGCCATATTGATAACAAACGAACAGCAATTCATTTTTGTAACTATAGATATACATTTTCAAGGTATTTTTTTATTTTTTAATTTATGTAGCCTACGGCATGACGCAGATATCAACCACACGAACGCAAATATAATAACCAAAATTGATTAAGCGGCATCCGGGTCCATTGATAACACATGAATATAAATTTATATTTATATAAGGAGAAGATAGAAGATAGAAAAATACCTCATAATTGTCATGTTCCTACGTGGACATGATATTTGAGATGTGGCTTATAAGTTGTTGAGTGTAATTGGTGTTCTTTGAAGAAAACCAAAGGTGTAAAAGATAATAAGAAAATAAATCAGGGAATTGAAAAAAGACAAAACAATTATTTTTTTTTACTTTATCAATTTTTTATTTTGCAACATTTGTTCAGGTATAAAAACTGTTTGCAAGTAACATATGACATAAAATTTTAACAAAATTCGTTGATCTATTCAAACACTTTAAATTTTTTCTTGGTTCTTTTCTGTTTATCTTTAAATTTGTCGTTGGACTTCCTCCATTTGTTTTTGCTCTCTCTTCTATAATTTCTTCAAAAAAAATGAATTACTTTATCCATATTATGGTTTTTGTTTCTTTACAAGGACTCAGATAAAACCAGACGTGCTTCTGGTTCTGTGTGTTCTCTGCCTATAATTTAGAGTGGGATGAGCAAATGATGTTTTGGTTGGGTGTGATGTTTTTGTTAACGGTTATTAAGTTAAAAATTGTTAAAAGTTGAATTTGTTTCGTTGGTAATTTGGCTGACTTGAATCCAAATTCGAATTCTTGGCCATTTGTTCTTGGTTGTAGCTCAAACAAGCTTTTATCCTCATCGGAAAAGTATATCTTAATTATATCGGATGCTAATTTGTAGATCTCAACATTTTCGTGTTGTTCTAAGCTTTCAATCTTGTCCAAACCTCCACATTCTTCTATTAAATTAGCAACATCCAGGATATGTGAATTGGCCACCTTAAGCATATTATTAATACCATCGAGTACAACATAAATAACTTCTGTATCCTTGCATGGCAACAAATCACAGAAAGGGCCAATGCCACCTTCTTTTATCAACGCAAAGACCTGATCACGATTGCCTGCTAGTATCAAATTACTAATGGCCCAAGCCGCCTCCTTTTGTGTTTGAAATCCACCCTTGCTCAGGTTTTCTATAATTTTTGGCAGGACACCCGCATCAATGACTGCCTGCACTTGCAACACATTACCAGCTGTGATGTTTGAAATAAACCAAACGGCCGCTTCACGTATTTTTTCATTAGCATGTGTCAACAGCGCTGGGAAGTGTGACAATGCATCATAATTTAGCACCACTTGTGTTTGCTCATCTGAACCAGTTGCAATGTTGCCAAGAGCACGTAGAACAGCCATTTGTACTCTATCGTCGGTGTAGCTAAGTAGGGAAATCAATTTCGGCACGACACTACTTTCAATTATCATTTGGATCTGATCATTGCTACCATCGGCCAAATAACTTATAGCCCATACTGTGTCAAGAAGTATATCGGTGTCTGTGTGATAGATCAGCATGTTAAGTGCGGGCAGAATTTCGAGTACAATTGTAGGTGGTGCTGGTGCATCCTTATACCGGCACAAATTGCCAATGACCCAGGCAATAACTCGTAAGAACGAGATTGGTACATCGGGTTTGATGAATGAAAGCAAGGTTTGTACAACTCCATGTTGGATAACATAATTACGTAGCTCTGGTCCATCACCAATAATATTACCAAGAGCCCAGACAGCTTGCTCACAAACATTTGGTGTGGGTGAGGACAACAGTTGACGGAAGAGCGGTACAGCACCAGCTGCAATGACCTGCTTTGTTTGCTCGGATGTGCCTGATGCAATGGTGCTCAAGGCCCAAGCAGCTTCAAACTGTACCATTACATGATTATGTTGCTTTAGGCAATCCACAAGCGCGGATAACACGTCACTTTGGATTAAGCCATTGATTGGTTTGATTTTATCAGACGAAAGCAAATTTCGTATTGCGTGCACAGCTGCCCATTGTTGTTCTGGATGCGATGAATCCCCTGCACTTCCAGCAAGTTTCGTCAGATTTATTTCAATGGGTGATGAGCCATCTTCATCTGTATCCGAATCCATATTTGGGATGTTACGCCGTTTAAGTACAATTTCTTCCCTTTTGTTTTTGCGAATTTGAACTGTGATATCGTTTCGCTGACGGCGCATTTCATCTTGAGTCTTGCCTTTGTTTTTAAAATTCTGTAGACGGTTTTGATCCGACGAGGACATTTTGTTGTGTATGTATGTGTAGTTGTGTTAAGAATACCAAGAAAATGTATGTTGCTAATGTTAGTAAAATTTTTATATTGTATATGTGTTGTTTTTAAGCACGACTTTTATACTGATTTGTAATATAATCTCGTTTGATATTGAAAGTAAATTCTAAGTTTAAGAAAGTTTTAAAACATAAAATAATAATAAAATTGGAGATCTGACATTGGAGGGACAGCAATCGAAAATGTTGTTGATATTCATAGTACTTCTGTCCCGTTATTTAATTGTACACATATAGAATAATATTTGTGTATATGTAAATCTAGATAATTTAATCAAAAATCCTTATTTTATGTTGTTCACATTGAATCTTGTGATGCAATGACAATTTGGATGACGAATATTGAAAAGAATAGAGTGGAATCCAATCAACCTGTTAACGACATTTTATAGAATTACTAGATGTCCCGGCGTGCGTTGGGTACATATATATGGTACATATGTAAGCCTTAACGCCGAGTAAAACAGTTATTGAATACTTCCGTAAAAACAACATTTCGAGTTTCATTTCTATTACCGAAATAAGAAAAGTTTGATTTTGTGATTTGCCGATTCGTGACAGGGCAACCTATAGCTGGCCATGAGAAAACACGTTACGGAGATTGTGATTTATTAATAGTAAGAGCAAAACATGTTCTGACTGGAAACTTAACTCGCTTAAACTTAAAAGGTAAATCGGTTGAAATCATTAGTAACCTGAAGATCATCGTAGTTTCGCCTGCTGCTGGAACTGTTAAAATAGTCGTCAGTATAATATTACGGAAGAAACGCTTAGTTTGTAGTCGTGTACATTGCATTGATTGGGCGGCTTAAGGTTGCGTAAAAATATAATGGGTGTACCAATTTTCAGATTTTATTTATGTGGTAGTCCCGGAGAGTTAAGAGAATTAAGGAATTCTGTTGAGTAGTGAACAACGTCATCTCGATCTGTCACTGCACCCAAAGAGTTATATATTTTGGAATGTTAAAGTGACGATAGTTCGCTCGCAAAGCCAACTGGGGTTTTTATGCTGCAAATTTTCAATATCTGGATAGACCTTACCTATAAGTTCCTCAATTGTTCTAACGCAGATTCCTACAACATCTGACATGGCAATGCAGCCATCGTTTGTTATGAAGGAGGAACCATCGCCTCTTTTTAAGAGGTACTCTGAAAACTTATATGAATGATGGCGTCCATAAAGATGCACGCGAATATTAACAGACAATTTTAGTTTTTTATATATGGCCAAATTTCAGACTTTTTTAAGCACACGTTCAGAATATCGGCATGTGTACCTTTAGTAACCACAGGTAAATTCTGTCTGTTTGAGTGTTGTATTGACAGTATCAATATGAGTCTTTTGTGATATTGCGATGCTCTCTGAAGAACATTAGCAGTTGCACCGTATTTTTTTTTTTTAAGAGGTCATGAGTCTGTTCTGGTAAAAAACTTAATGGCAGCTTAGATGTAGAATGAGCTGTTCTCCCTCCCCACAGTAGAGTGGCTGCGATGCTTGTCAATTATCTTCCGTTAAATAATTCGTTGCACT
The DNA here is from genome assembly GCA_037043295.1 of Amiota minor. Taxonomy (NCBI): domain Eukaryota; kingdom Metazoa; phylum Arthropoda; class Insecta; order Diptera; family Drosophilidae; genus Amiota; species Amiota minor. The sequence continues at coordinate 7,893 of JBAMAW010001535.1, read as the reverse complement.
CCTGTTAATTTTGGTTCGTTTTATTATTGTATTTCAATATGTGTTTTCGCGGATAGGTTCTGGCAAACCGAAATCTTTTAAACAGTGTTCTCCATAAGAAAAAAAAAAAATTATTTTCAAAAAGAGTCAGTCCATCATTAAAAATGTTGTCATTAAAATCCATGTCATGTTGATTACTGACCTCTTTCGCGTGATTTAAAACATCTTCAAAAAATTCTTGTGTATAGTAATACCCATATTAGACGGTTGTCTCGTTTATTCTTATTGTATTTGGTTTCCACACTAAGAACGATCACAGCGACGAAGCGGTTAAGCCGATCAAATAAGTTATTAATTTAGTCAGTACAAAGAACTTAAATCGACTTAATAATAAAAAAAAAAAAAAAATGTTAGATAATAGTGCGTATTCTAAAAAGACATTAACCACTACACGTAAACCATAGACTGTAAGTGTAAGTATCGTAGAGACTATTGTATTTACTATTTAGTTAATAATTTGTAAATCACCATAACATTAGATGGATATTTCAACACCATAGCAATTAATTAATATCCTTCTAGGATGGATTCTACATCTAAGCTGATTAAAAATAATTTTGTAATCAATGAACGAAAGTAATTTAATATATAAAGATAATATTTGTTTGTTTGTTTGTGCATATGTTATGCCCTGCCAAACCGTTCATCTGATTGCAGTGAAATTTTTTTAATGTATAAGGTTGGATCCAACCTGGAATATATGATAGTTTTGGACCCGATATATGGCACTGTTGTCAACAAAATACTGGATCAAATTTCAGCTTTTACACCTATTTTAAAATCAATCAAGAAGCCTTTGTCAAAATATCTCTTGCTGATTTTGATTATTCATGATCATGCTGAAAATGATTTGCTTTACACAAATTTAAGGAAGGATTTGGTTGGCCGTGCGACACCGGGACGGGTGCGCTAGTATCTTATAAAATATGTTTATTTTAATATTAAAACCATTCTATCAAAACAATATATTATTTAAAATATTTGAAAAAATCTTAGCGCCTTATGTTTATGGAAAGCAACAATTTTGAAATAATCGAATTGGCATATATGCAATAGATTATATCATAACGATATCAGTGTATATTTAAGAAAATTTAATACTCTATATTCTGATATAATATATAAATGATTCTGTTAGGCAAGGCCCAGATAAGATCACAAAAGGTGTGATACCACCACACTATACTCTATCTCGTAGAGCCATTTTATTAAAGTTGGTCTTCTTGTAATTTTCTGAGATGCTGCTAAGATTGCCCAGTTCATGTTTATTGAACCTTAGATTATTTACTACATGCATCTCTGGAATGGGAAAGTTACTGCAATAGCCAGTAAAAATGAAATATTTTTTTGAGCGCTTTGTTTTGTTCCTTGTTTTCCTTCGAGTTTTGGCGCAAAATGTGTATATTAATGAGACCAGAATTCAAAATACATATATTCATACCGAAATGTGTTTCGAGGACATTCAGAAATATAAATAGTATAAACAAAGTTAAAGTAGAAAAAGCGATGAATGAGGACTGATGTCTTGAATTGGAGTAGAGTAAACAGCAGTAAAATGGCGACTAATAGACGACGAGAATGAAAGTTTTGGCGTAAGGCGTTGAAAATTATGCACCAAATGAACAAACCTATGGCTGCATAATTGAATGAGTGACTGAGTGAATGATTGACAAGTGAATAAATAGGAGGTGTTTTTAAAAAGTATCCGAACTAAGTTGATAACTCTGCGTCATAATGTTCGAGTGAACTCCGTGGAATACGAGTGTAAGCAGTGACTTCTCTGTGACTGTTTCAAAATGTAACAGCATTTTTGTCTATGCTGGGTCAAAAAGTGTTGCATATGCCCGGGGGCCAATTTCCGCAACTAACAATTTTGGCTAATTTCATCCGATCTGAATGGAGGTGGCATCCTTTGAAAGGTCATGGGTTCTAGTTTCATCTCATATTCTTTCTACCTTGCTGTGACCTTTACAATAACGTCAGAAAAAACATTTTTGTGATTAACCTAATTTGACCAACTTCCTAGTTCCGGATTAAGATCCCATGAGATTTATCAGATAGTCGATCTCTTAAACCTTCCAGCTGAGTAAGTTTGATCAATATCGGGCCACTCGTTTTGGAATTATAATGATTTGAAGTTTAGCTTAATGCTTAATTTCAAATTCAAAATGTAACAGCACTTTTGTCTATGCTGGGTCAAAAAGTGTTGCATACTCTGAGGGGGGAAATTTCCGCAACTCACAATTTTGGCTAATTAAACAGACAGTCGATCTATTCAACTTTCAAACTGTGCAGCTTTGATCAAGATCGGGCCACTCCTTAATTTCAAATTCAAAATGTAACAGCATTTTTGTATGTGCTGGGCCAAAAAGTGTTTCATCTTTCGGCTCGGGGGTAAAAATCTCGTTTCACAATACAGATGTAAAACAGAGTAAGACGACATCGGTGTGAGGTATATGTGCATTGGTGCAAAAATCGAAAAAAAATTTTAGAAACACTGAAAAAATAAATTAAATATCTATCATTAACTTTCCTCTCATCAAACAATGCCATAGGTGAAAATTTATCAGATGCTGTGAGTTTAATTGATCAATTAATATCCGTTAGGTCTACAAATGCTTCTGGACTCATAAAGTTGCAACAACACAAGCATATTTTTACTTGTAACCCTTTTAATCGTTTCATATTTACTGCGTTCCAATATGGACTTGCAATTCATCACAGAAGAATATTCTTGTGCAGCTTATGTTGTCGAATACGTCAATAAAAACAACAGGGGAATAAGCAACCTGCAACAAAACAATCTTAAAATTATGGATGAACATCCACAGTTCGACATAATTGAAATAATGAAACAGCTTGGCATTAATATGTTAAATTCCGTGGAGGTAAAAAGCCAAGAAGCAGCTTGGTATTTATTGCGTCAGCTCATGTCACACAGCTCAGTGAAAATTATTTACATCCTAACTGCATGGCGCACAGAACGTGAACGAGTACGGAAGACAAACGCTGAATTGGAAAGGGCAGACATAGATGGCGCTTCATATGATATTTTGAAGGAAAATATATTTGGTAAATATCAAAAACGTCCTGCCGAGATAGAGAATGTCACATTGGCTCAATTTTCTGCTCACTACACATTTTATAAGGGAGAATGGAAAAAACGCGAACATCCCCGTATTATACGTTATCGGAATTATTACGATAAAGGTGAACATAACAATTATTGTATAAAAGAGAAATTGTTGTGGTAAAACGTTCGTAATACATTTACAATCGTTTTACGAATGTAGAAATGCCTAAACGGCATTTTTAACCTGTGCATCTACTGGTAAAGCAGCTGTTGCTATAGACGGAACCACTATTCATCTATAGCAAGAGATGCGGGGCTTTCCTTTGAAGTTTTACAGCAGTTTCGTAGCCTGTTTAAATTTGTTTCTACTGTCATAATTGATGAAATAAGCATGGTTTCACCAGAAGTTAACGAAAAAGGTGATTCACGGTTTAGACAAATAACTGGAAGTGATATCACTTACAGTGGTAGGGATATGTATCTAATTGGAGATCTCCGCCAATTGTCACCTGTGTGTTCTACTCCCATCTATAAACAAACCCGACAATAAATCGGAATAAGACTTTTCTTTAAAAATGAGGACGATGTACAATATAACCATGTTATATTAAGTATGGCGCCTAATAAAGTACTATCAGTTGCAACGTATTTATTTTCCGGGTACCATACCGCACAACAGTTGGCATTTTGTCGTCAAAAGCTACATAACATGCCTATTTTGGAAACTGCTGGTTTGCCATATGAACTTACCCTTGTAATCAACAAACCATACATCATCACCACCAATATAGATGTCTCCGATGGTCTTGCTAATGGTGCAATTGGCGTATTATCATTCATTGAATGTACAAATCATACGGCTAATAATATTATGGATGAGGATGAATTGCAGCATGATATTGGCTCAATAATACGACTTTGGATTTAGTTTCCAGGCTTAAACAGAATTGGCGCAAAAATTAAAAGAAAAAGTGCACACCATGCAGCCACGTTTAACATTGATGCTGGTTTAGTTCCTATCGGTCGCAGAAACTGTTTAACACATTTAAATAATAACAGGACCATTTCTGTAAAGCGCAATCATTTCCCACTTATACCTGCTTGTGGAATGACCATTCATAAATCACAAGGCGCAACATTTGTTAAAATGGTATACCATTATGACAAAAGACATGATCATAAACAAGTGGTTTACGTAGCGTTGTCACGAGTCACTGCAATAGAGGGACTTTTTATAGTGGCTCCAGAAAATGGACAAATTTTCCATCATGGCAGAGGACCCACCAAACATTTAGATTCTCTGAAACAGGAATTTGCGCGACTTTCAACTACCAAATTGGAAACAATACAAAACACGGCTTTGCAATTCCTGAAATCGCCCAACGTAACAACTTTAATGACTTTTAATTGTCAAAATCTTGTAGCATACAGTGGTGACCTTCAAGACACAGTAACAAAACAGTGCGATATATTATAACTTACAGAAACTTGGCTTGAAGACGAAACCACAATTACCATTCCATCAAGACAACGATCTGGAGAAGTGGCGATTTACAAAAATTGTCAAAACACTGAGAATGGACCTACATACCAACTTAATCCATTGACATTACAAACAGCTCTTTCATGCGGAAATGATACAATTGGAGATATATGCTGCACTGAATTTCAATTAAAATCCGGTTTGAAAGTGCATTGCATTGTTGTCTATATGTCTCCTGATCAAACAGTACAAATATTTTATCATTTCCTCATTACGTACTGTTGTTGCCTTACACTGAAGCTGCAGCACGAGAATTGGGTAACAATCGCCATCTAATGCCAATTATTATACGTGGAGATTTTAATACAAAATTCGAAATTTTTATTTGACATTTTTCCATTTAAATGTGAGCAATTCTCCACAAATCCTAACAACTAATAATTCCACTACTATATTATAGATGCAGTTTTTTATAGATTTTTAAGTACAGTAGAGTCGAAAACTTATATATCTTACTTTAGTTACCATAAGCGAATACTAACCATTTTTAATTAATACATTTACAAATACAACTTAAATAAAATAAAACAAATAAAACCCGCATATTCCATTCTATTTATCCAATACTGAAAGTTTAGATACTTTAAATTGACAAAAAAAAAATTATACTGAACGCATAACTACTTGCAACTTACAAAATTCTTCAAGTACTATAGGTTTACACATCTCCCGTGGGATCCGACTCACATTGGTTTTTTTTTTTTTTATCAACATTTGGTAATCCCACCAACGAATTCTGCATTCAAGTGATGCAAAAGGCCTTTGGGGTTGTATGGTTAAGACAGAGATAAAAGAAACATGGCATACTTTTGGGAGACACTTCGTAAATTAACATGAGTATAACTCACAAATAAAATACATTAAAATGGTGAAGAAGCAAAAGTTTCGGGAAACAAATTTAAGAAAGATAGGAAAAAGAGAGAGCAAAAAAAATGAAGCATTTGAAGTTGAAGAATATTAAGATGATGAAATGAAAGTGTGATGCTAAATGAAATAAATTTTGCAGAGCAAAAGTTAATGCTATGTAACATACGGCTTTGTACTTATAAAGTGATCTTAGTGACTATTAAATGATTGTCATGAAAGAATGGAGAAAGCAGAAAGTCTAAGCAAACATCCCTTTTCTGTGGTTTCCATGTTTATACAAAGTCATGACTCAACAAAACAGGAAAGGAACATGGCATCAAATTTCACAAACGTCGTCAGTTTTTTATCATCATCATCATTAATAAACACCTTCTCTCAATATTACTGACAGACTGAGCCCCTAATAGTTTCACTGACTGACTGACACCCCTCTATAAATTGCGAGACAAATATTCACTGCACTTGGGACCTTCTGCATGTAAAATATAAAGATATGTTGATGCCTCTATCTGAGTGCATGCTACTTTTGTGATGATAGTCTCTACTCAGTTGCTTGCTTTTTAAATGCTTATAATACATGAGTGTAGGGTGGCAACATGTTAAGTATTCGTCATGCCATCCATGTACAGTGTTTGTTTAAAATTAAGTATTTAAAAGAAATCCTTTGAGCATTTAACATGTCTTTTGGCTTTAGGTCTTGTTTCCTTTTATACTTTTTATACTTATACTCGTACTTGAACCATATGAAACTCATATATTCAGTAAGTAGATGCACCATTTGCTATAAACTATGGTTCTGCTTTTGCTTTATAGCATAGTATACTCGTACAAGCGATGAATCTCTCTAATGGGGTTCTTCTCTCTACTATTCCCTCCTTATCACTGTCATCACATACCATTCTGTTGTGATCTGATTCTGGTCCTGTCACATTGTCATGTTGTCACTATTAAGGAACATTGACTCCCTTTTTTCAGTTCTGTTTTTTCTTTTGGCCTTTACATTAAATTAACTACTACCCAGTGACCTAAATGCATTGAAAAATTACTTCTTAAACCAATTATAAACTTGACTAAATTCAACTCCTAAACAAACATAAAAATTGTTAGAAAATTATCTGTGGTTTGATATTAAGAAACTAAAACTGTCCTTACTTTGTAGATGGAACTACAGTAAAGTTAATTAAAAAATAAAATTGAAAATTGAGTGTCAGTTAAGCTTGATTTATGCTGCTGTAGGTAACATTCTTAAATTAAGTCACATCTCGGCAAAATACACATTTATAAACAGACATACGAGTAAAACATTGGAAAAAGTGAGAGAAACGTCTAAATTTTATATCTATTCGCAGTCAATCATTGTCACGCTCTATGATAAATGCAATTCATTTAGAATGTAGCGCTATTTATGAAATATTGATCATCATCAACATCATCATTGTGTATCAAAAATTGAAGCAAGAAATGAAATAAAATCGAAACGTCCCCGCAGACTTACAACTTGAAATACTACATACTAATGAAGTAAACCTAGTACTTTTAAACCAGAAATAGTATTTGCCATATATCACTTTAAAGAAGACAACATTTTTAATATTTAATATTGCTTTCGATTGGAAGAGACAAATAAAAAGCTTAATATGTAAGAGTTAGTGTCCTTTGTGGCTTATTTTCAGTAATTTTCAGGTGCGTTTAATTAATAGAATCTATCATTGAATTGCCGTGATGGAACACAACTTCTTTATGATTAACGAGCTTTGAACGTTTCCTTATTATGTCATCACTTGACTCAACCATATTGTTTTTTAAAAGACTTGTCGCTTCCAATTCCACCAGATTAGTAATACCATTTGCTTTGGAGGTTAACCGTCCTTGTACTACTATCCAAATATGAAGCCAAGTAACATCAAATAGGCAATACACACTTTTAAAGCAGTAGCAAGTTTCTGAGCTATTGAATGCATCAATTCTTTGTGTTATCGATGTCACTCTCGGAAGCTCTTTTGGAGAAAAAAGCATCTTCAATTGAAACATTTACCATTACGGAGAGGCAACCAGTATTGTGTCCGTTTATTTTTTTTACTTTTTGTTTTGATTACTTAACTTACCATAGCTTGTCTCAAACTAAAGAAATAATGTTGCCAGAAAAACGTGAAATACCTAGTAACCCTAGGTTGGGGTTGGCATAAAAATATTGTTTGAGACGGGGTCTGCGGACTGCGTAAGCTTATTTTTAATCAAGTATAATAATTTCAAAATTCCTTAAATATGAAGTTCAAAGCAAAAGTATTCAGTTTGTAGTATGGTAGAATATTCTGTAAAACTAAAGTCATTTTGTTCAGATTATACCTAAGCAACCTTTGAAGTTGAAAAA
>JBAMAW010001534.1:612500-881714 GCA_037043295.1 Amiota minor | reverse complement strand
TACGAAATTTCAAGATCGTGGGATTACTGGGTCGTATAGCTGCCATACAAACCAAAATGTTTCTTGTATTGGGACCCCTTTAAGTTTTCGAAAATATTTTAGTTTTAGTATTTGTTGCTGATGCCCGGATAGAACTACACATTCTCTGAAAATTTCAACCCTCTAGCTATTGCGGTTTTTAGGACATGACCCGAACGGCGGACGGACGGACGAAAAAAAACCTATCCTATCCTATGTCCGTCTCCTAGTTCTAAGCTACCTCCCCACCAATTTTCAGCCAAATCGGTTCAACCGTTCTTGAGTTATAAATAGTGTAACTAACACGACTATCTTTTATATACATACTAGCCTTACCCGGCGTGCGTTGCTACGTCCCCTGTGCGTGCCCAGTTATTAAAAAAAAAACGTTGCTACGTCCCCTGTGCGTGCCCAGTTATTAAAAAAAAAAGAAATGGGCCAAGTGCAAGTGAGACTCGTACACGGAGGGGTTTGTATGGGAGGTACTCTTCCTAGTGGTCCGATTTGACTGATTCCAACAAATTTACCGCACCTATGTTAAAAACTTATAGTGTCTAAATTTCAGTTCGATAGAACAAAAAACAGAAAAGTTTTTCCAATAAGAACCTGAACATTAATGGGGCTTTGTATGGTCCGATCAAACTGAAATTTCGACAATATAAGTTTCTGATGTATACCCACCAACCATCCAAATTTCAAGATAGTGGGATTACTGGATCGTATAGCTGCCATACAAACCAAAATGTTTCTTGTATTGGGACCCCTTTAAGTTTTCGAAAATATTTTAGTTTTAGTATTTGTTGCTGATGCCCGGATAGAACTACACATTCTCTGAAAATTTCAACCCTCTAGCTATTGCGGTTTTTAGGACATGACCCGAGGACGGACAGACGGACGGACGAAAAAAAAACCTATCCTATCCTATGTCCGTCTCCTGGTTCTAAGCTACCTCCCCACCAATTTTCAGCCAAATCGGTTCAGCCATTCTTGAGTTATAAATAGTGTAACTAACACGACTTTCTTTTATATATATAGATAAATCCAACAAGACAAGCACTCAGCATCCCGCCAACTATCAACAGGAAAGAATGTGTATTGTATACCAGATTCAGACTAGGCCACACAAAGTTTTCACATGAACATCTTCTCAACAAGACTCCAGTATCAACTTGCAATTTTTGCAACTCAGGTACACTAAGTGTGGGCCATCTCACTAACAACTGCAGTCGAGTTCAATCCCTGTGTAACTCCCTTCACATCCCACCACTTCGCCATCTACTTACAGAAACCAGTCAAATTAACTTAAAAAATTTCATATTACTAATAAATAAATTAAATCTAAATCAGTTAGTCTAAGTATGATACAAAAAAAAAAAAAAAAAAGAGTCTGATCTCATCTAGCTCAAGGCCTTTGTTGCTTCAGCTTCAATATTGTATTTTAGAATTAAGTTTTCTATTGTACAATAAATAAATAAATAAATTAATGTGAATGAAAGAGGAAAAGATATCCATCCATTACGATTCATTTGATGCTACCCCATTCATAGAATTGAAACTGAGATTCAATTACATCAGATCAATGCTTAACAATAGAAAATGATATCACTTACTACAGTGTATTTATTGGTGATGTTCTGAGTAGTGAAGAATTTCGGAGCCCCGTAACCCACTTTAACAGCCATCTATATATTATATTTACGGTGTAGGAGGTTTCCAAAAGTAATTGAGGAACCGGTGGTATATTGACAATGAAACACTATACTTGCTGGATTTGAACTTTACTTTTATTCTATTAACTAATTTTGTTCTCGAATTTAATTTGGGTAAAAAACCTTCCAGCATCAATAAAGTAAAAGAGCCAAGCCAACTGCTTAAATATTCGAAGAAAGGCTTAGCCAGAAAACTGGGTCAATCAATCAAAAGATAGGAGAATAGAATATGCAGCATGGGAGTGTTGAATGCTTTATAATAATTCTTCAACTCCACCACGGACGGGCCTACGATTCCACATGTACTCAAAAATTTCAATAAAGACCTGAAATTTTGGTAAATTAAGTCTGTTTTTTTCCAGAACAGTTCATTGTTAAGTACTTATACCTACATATATGTATAGCATAAATACATAAAATGAATAAGATTCATTGAGTACAAAAAGAGCACTTTCGAAAAATTCATTTTGTTGGCACTGCCATACCCATCCAATGTCGCCGCATATGAGGGTATGTTTTTTTTTTTCGAATAACAAGATGAGTATGTATATTGGTATGCTTATTTTCAAGGAACAGCATTCACAGTGAATGAGAAACATTTTTTAGCAGTCTGCCAGTAATGTTCAAATAAATACTTTGTTCCTCTTCTATGTATCACACCGCAATTGTTGTTTCTTTAATTGTAAAAAAAAAAAAAATTCAGTGATATTAATTAATAACATTTTAATTCTAATTAGTAATGGCGATAACACTATGACAGCTCGTAAGAAAGGGCTGCCAACTTATGTCTAATCAATTATGCCCTGAAAAGTATGCAAAGCTTTTGACATCGGTCTGCTAAGGTTTTGCAAGCAATTTATTGCATAAAATAAAGAAACGGAGCATGTGTTACAACAAATTTCGTAATATCATTTCATACGTGACTAACAAACATGACCAAATTCAAAATATTTGCTCTAAGTCCCACAGTTCTGCTTGAAACATAAGGCAATTTCATAGTAAATATAGTTAAATTTTTTTTTCATGTTTTTAAAATCGATTTTTGCACGAATAAATTTTACTCAAAAATGAGCTCTGCCGACGTTTTCCTTTGTCCTTTGTTTCTCGAGTATTTCGTTGTTTGTTTATTTTACCGAAGAATGTAATTGTAATTTTTAAATATTATTATTATCTTGCAAAGAATAATATTTTGTTGATTCTTCCAAATATAAAAATATATAAAAAAAAAAAAACACAAAAAAGCGAATATAGAAAGTAAAACAAAAAGAAAAAAAAAACAGAGTGAAAGTGAGAGTCTTTTTGAAAAAGCTTTGAACAATTTATAGAACTCAGAATTAGATAAAACTAAAACCATGAGTGGTTTAAAAGAGGATGCTGGTGTGAGGAGCGCAGGATATGCTGCCGAATTTAAGAGTCCTACTATTCCCAATAGTATTGCAGATCCCGGAAATGGCAGTGATGGCAGTGATGGCAGTATTTTGCATGTGGTAAATATTTATTTATTTTTCGAAACTAAGTACAATATATTTATGCAATATACTCGTACCATGTGTTAATTATTGCTTCAGTATTTATTTATATAATCTTTTTAGAAATATTAAATAATTGCATATTACATTATGCGTCTACATTAGCTCATTATACACTCAGATAATAATAGGAGCATCTTTATGCATTACTTTAATGTCCATTGGTATAAAATTTGCGTTAAGGGTCTTTTCAGCAGACATCGGATATGACGAATGGTTCGAAACAATACCACACACACACACACACACACACACACACACACAAAGTATTACTAACAACTGAGTTGTTAGGGTTGAAAATAAGCCAGTGTGGACCGGGGTGGTTTTAGCGCACCGTGGGCTGTTTGTCCGGTGAATCGTGATCTAGGGATCTTAGAAGATTTACACCTCCATGGTGAAAAAAAACATACACCAAAGAACCAGGACGAATGCATTGAAAAGTTCTTCTAGTCCGGAAAAATAAAATTTAGACTGGTTTAGCCTTTAGAGGGGCTTGTTTGAATTGATTCATAACAGGAAGCCAAAAAAAAAAAAAAAAAAAAAATTGTGCATAATCAATCAAAATACTTCGACGGTGAGTGTCCGGTTATGGAAGCTACACTCCGCTTTCACCTAAGAAATTGCATGAAGCTGTCCTGTGTTAATGCATATAGATGTCCGTATGATTGTGAATGATGAATGATTCTTTCAAATATGTAGACTCTTGTTCATTTGGGTAATCTACTGGAATATAGGAACAAGAAACCGTGAACAATACAATATAGGTACTACCTGTATCCACCATGCCGAGACAACAACTGGGTTAACTGGTAGTTTGCTTCGCCATTCTTCATGCTCAACTATGTTGTAATGCCCGGTATAAACGTGAAGGTCCATCTACCATTCTCAGTGTTTAACCAAAGCGAGTTTAAGGTGTGTCATTCTCTTCCTCTTGTTTCTTTGTCTGGTCGGTCGCCCTTGATAAGTCTCTTAGTCTTATTTCTTCCGAGATGGTTTGAAAACTCGATATCTTTCTCAGCGCTGAGAGCATTCTGAGCGCTGTTGTCAAAGGAGTTCCCGAGTACGTTTTAGCTTTCAGCAATTCGGACCAAATGCGAGCACCGTATAGTATAATGGATGTTACGATTCTTGATAAAAATCTGTCGTCTGTTGCCTTATCCTTAACGTACGATACATACTATACAATAGCATTATACCTAAGTACTTTACAGCTTTCTTAGACCGTACCGACCACAAGGTCGCCAACTTGTACGGAGTAAAATGTTAAGTGCTTCCTTGTTGGGAATCTGTGCTGCTTTCAAAGTTTGCGTTTCGAAAGTCTTCTAGCATACGTGGTAACAAAACCTCAGGAATTTATACATGAACCCAGTAGCCAATTACACCATACTGTGAATCAGCTTTGTTTACCAAATAAAGTAAATTGTCGTCCATGTCTTTTATAGGTAAAAACAAAAATTTTGAGGCATATGGTGTGAAAATAATTTCGATACTTTCCAGAGAAATGCAATCGGGCAAGATTTATGTAGTGAATTGCTGCTCATTGGTATGGGTTACGGAAAACTAGGCACCGCACGTTTCACCTGAAGGGTTTTGATGCTGCGATTGTTCTCCTCTCAAGTTTGCCAAAAATTCTAGTATGTCAATAAGAATTACTAATCTGAAATCACGGGATGGATCCCGTTTACTCATAAAGCAAAACATAATAAACTTACAATTTAAGCCCATGGTATTGTAATGTAAATGTATCCATATTTTCATTTCATATTTCACTGGATAGCAGATCATTATTTCCATCTTCATTTAAGTAAGTTAGGAATCTTAACATTCAGTTTACTTTCGGTTGTCTATATTCATTGTTTATATTATTTTAGACAGACAGACTAATTATTGATATTTGTTTGTTGTTGTTGTTGCACATTTCAAATAGCAAACGACTTCGGCTTCAACAAAATCAGTAGAAATAGTGTCTGCTCCACGTGTCCAAGTCCAAGTACCAGCCGCTGTACACTACCTAGCATGCTTCCATCAAATCTGCATTGTAACTGCTTTACTTCCACTTGCCACGCTGTTCGTTTGTTTTGTGACCGCCTACGTCTTCCAATATGACGATGTTCATGAAACGCATTGTCGTGTAAGTAACAAAGAAGGACAACAAGTTGACAACATTTTAAATTTTATCCTTATTCTCATTCTCATTCTCATATGCAGGTCTACAATATTGTTCCGTCAATTAGTGCAATAACAGGTGTCAGTCCGCAGCGATATTTTTGGCGTTTAAGTATTGCATTCCATGTTGGTCCACGTGTACCGATTGCCTTCGTCTACAAGAACTACTACTGCAGTCTAATGAAGGATGTGGCTCCCGAACAGGCAAACAAAACGCGTTACCTCATACTATTCATATTTATATTGAATTGCATTGAGATTGCTTCCCTCGCTGGCGTCACTTATATTTCGAATCGAGAAAATTATCGTAATACATTTTCAAACTCTTCATAGAAAATCTAACTGAACTTTTTTTATCTTCTTTTTTTTCCCCACTTGATTTTTGTTTTATTTTGATTTTTAGCCATTCACGAGAAAATCTTTATAACATTTATGGTCTGTTCGCTGTTCTATATGCTTGCTACAATCAAACTACATGCCATCCTGTTCGAGAGGAAAACTCTTAGTGAACAACAGCGTCTTTCGATTAAATGGAAGAAAATACTATTTGCTGTATCCATACTAAGTACCATCGGATTGCTGATTTTCTTTGCCAAACATCGTTTCTACTGTCATGATTTAGGTGGGTGTTGTATTATCATCATCACATTCTAAGACAATAAAACCATGAATGGGCTTATCCAGTTTTTGGCCTAAGAGGGCGGGCGGTGAAAAAGAATCAAGAATTCACCAATTAAAACTTAGTAAATGAAAAAAAAAGAAAAAAAAAACAAAAATTGGCCAACTGCGAGTCAGACTCGTACACGGAGGGTTCCATACCAGGTTGTGGTTTGTATGGGAGGTACTCCCCCTAGTGGTCCGATTTGACTGATTCTAACAAATTTACCGCGCCTATATCAGAAACTTATAGTGTCTAAATTGCAGTAGTTCAAAAGTGCAAAAAACAAAAATTGTTTTTCGAATGAGAACCTGAATTTTAATGGGGAGTTTGTATTGAAGGTACCCCTCCTAGTTTGTCGATTTGGCTGATTCCACATACAGATATGTAGCGCCTATATCAAAAACTAATAGTGTCTAAATTTCAGTTCGATAAAACCAAATAATAACCTGAATTTTAATGGGGGTTTGTATGGGAGGTATCCTCCCTAGTAATCCGATCAAACTGAAATTTCGACATTATAAATATCTAATGTATAGCCATCAACCAACCAAATTTCAAGATCATGGGATTATAGCTGCTATACAAACCAAAATGTTTCTTGTATGGGGACCCTTTTATCATTGTGAAAATATTTCAGTTTTAGTATTTTTTTTTGCTTATGTCCGGATAGAACTACACATTCTGTTCATGAGATATGATATGACCCGAGGACGGACGGATGGACACTGAAGTCTCTGCAATAGGGTTCCCTTTGGTACCCTTTGGGTCCGGAACTCTAAAAATCAATTTAAAACTCATTTCTTTATATATGTATGTATCGTTCATACTTATGAAAAAGCAGACCAAAGGTGGTGGGGCGGGTCTTTGGTTCAGTCGGCCTTTACATCTATTAGATATAAAGATAATCACAAACTATCAAACAGAATCCTAAGAAATCCTTGTCCGACTTGTCCGTTTTTATATTACAATTTTTAAAGCATAAGGGGCCCCCTGTTAATTAGTGTAGATTTTGTTATGAAGAAAAGAAAACAGCTAAGCAATTGCTGTGCATTTGTTAGGGCCTAATCCTTACCAGACTCCGCTACTTGGGTGGCCTTTACATGGAACCCAATGAAATTGCAGATTTGCATCCGAACAAGATTCTGGAATTCTTAATGAATACCAGGATATCGGAAGATCTGTAATTGGGGGGGTTGGTGGTTATGTGACAATATGCCCATTCCTGGTTCTCGCTGTTATTTCAATCTAATCTAATCTAATCTAATCTAATCTACTAAAAAATTAATTGTTATATTTATCTTTTTTTTTGTTTCTGTTTTTTTTTCAGCTTTTAGTTGGTTCGCCTTCTTTGAATATTTGATTGCAATTGCTAATATGCTTTACCATTTTACAATAATCTGGGATTTCCCCTCACAGTACATATTGATTATACAAGGACCGCGTGATAAAATTGAACAACTCTTGCATATATCCCCAAAGAAACATCAATGAATTAAGGAAACTATACTCCGTAAAGCGACGAAAATTCAAAATGCAAAATGCAAATTTACATATTTACAGATTTAATATACATAATCTGTCGATCATACTAAGTAACTTCCTAAGTACTTAGTAAGTAGCAAACACACAAGGATTTCACAGTTCTCTCAGAGTGTACTATACTACATCTACATAGGTGTATTTTAATGCTTTTGACACTATTGATGATGCACCACCATCACCCATCATCATCATTGATTCCATAAAAGTTTGTATGGAAATTATCATTTATTGCAAAATCATGAATTCATCCTTCGTCTGAATTATTTTGAATGATGAACTTATGTATGGCTTCCATATACTTATACTTACATACATAAATAGTATATAGAAGAATGGGAAAAGTGTAAAAAGTTGCTTAATTTTTCTTCACAGACATTCAATATAGTATACATAGTATAGAGTCGTGTGGACTACAAAATCCACAAATTTAATCATAGCAAAATTTTCGTTATATCTTTGATTAAGAGACAAAAAATCAGATCAAAGTGTAAAACAAAACCAACAAATCAGTCATTTCGTATTTGAATCCATATTTCTTATATGTAACGGGGTTATATGTCTGAGTAAAATTGATGCTTTTAGGTAAATTATAATTATTGTTTTTATGAATGTTATATCATTTTATTTTTAAAACTTGGAACTGTTTTGCCTTTTTAGGAAAACGTAGACCGGAAGTATTCCAAAGGGATTTTCGAAGAACCTGAACAATATTTTTTTATTTTCTATACGAAATAATTATTCGTTTTCCACTTCTAATGAATTTAAGAAGGCTTATAAAATATATACTCGTATATATATTAGAGTACAATTCGTATACGTGCCTTCGAAACGATTTAAGGAGATACAGACCAGGCTCTGCCGAAGCTCTAATACTCTTCATCCTTCACATTATTGACTTGACTTTTAAGTAGTCAATACTCATAACGCATTTCAACGTTGAGATCGAATTACTTGTACGGCAATTTAAATTGGAATTTGTATGGGAGCAATACAATCCAAAACTGACGATTTTGCAATTTTTACGGTTAGTGAGATACTTATAAATCTTAAATATCAGACTCTTACACGGTGAGTTCCGTACCAGACTGAGTTTTGTATGGGAGGTACTCCCATTAATTGTCCGATTTGGCTGATTCCAACAGATGTATGTATATTGCCTATATCAAAAACTTATAGTGTCTAAATTTCAATTTGATAGGACAAAAAAAAAAAAAAGAAGAGTTTTTCGAATAAGAAACTGAATTTTAATGGTAGGTTTGTATGGGAGGTACACCTCCTAGTTGGCCAATTTGGCTGATTCCAACAGATGTATAGTGCCTATATCAAAAACTTATAGTGTCTAAATTTCAATTTGATAGGACAAAAACAAAAACAAAAGAGCTTTTCGAATAAGAAACTGAATTTTAATGGTAGGTTTGTATGGGAGGTACACCTCCTAGTGGTCCGATCAAACTAAAATTTCGACAATATAAGTTTTAAATGTATAACTACCAACTATTCAAATTTCAAGATCGCGGAATTACTGGATCGTATAGCTGCCATACAAACCAAAATGTTTCTTGTATGGGAACCCCTTTAAGTTTTTGAAAATATTTTAGTTTTAGTGATGCCTGGAAAAAAATACATATTCTCTGCAAATTTCAACTCTCTAGCTATTACGGTTCATGAGATATGATCCGAGTAAAAACAAAAAGTTTTTCTAACAAGAACGTGAATTTGAATTTGGGTTTGTATGATTCCTATACAAACCCAATTCGGTTGATTCCGTCAAATGTGGAGTTTCTGGTGAAAAGAAAACTTTGTGCAAAAAGTGGGGGTCTAATTTGCATACATACTGGTCTCGTCGAGTTAATAAAAAGTATATCTATATACTTTGTGGGATCTCGATGTCTCCTTCTGTGTGTTACAAACTTCATGACTTAAAACTTATAAAAATATCAAAATTTTTTCGTATTGAAATCAAAGATGTTGCTACATTTTTTTAAAACTTGGTATAACTAAAGTTTTTGCGTTTGCTTTGCATGGAACTGTACTTACGTAATATAAAGATCATTTCTATAATAGTTTTTTTTTTTTTTGATTTTATTTTGGTATGGAGAACTTGTTATGTTGATACTGTTTCTGTTGTCGATTGTAAATGTTACAAATTGTGTAAAAGGCATTTAGTTTTCGGTGCGGGATCGAAGCTTATAATTTATTGAACATCCAGACAATATATCAAGATTGTATCAAAATATGTACATCTATGTATGAAGGTATGCACTTCAAAATGATTCAAACGAAAAACAAAATACAATATTGATTACGATTACGAAAATAATCCATCCATCCATCCATTTCCAAAATCCACCTAGGGCTTAGCTCTAGGAAGTTTATTTATTGGAACTAAGATTATAAATACAAATTATAACCTAGTATTTAATATGATCAATAGCGACATAGGCCTCAAGGGAAAATTAAGAAGGAAAGGAGAAAATTAGAAAAGTGCAGGGACCAGACTTGCTTTGAGCGGGAATCGAACCCGCGACTCTTGGGATGTCAGCCAGCGCACTAACCTTTGGGCCAACAAGCCAGTCGCTCTAGGAAGTTGAACAAAATGTTAATATGGAATAATGATTTCATTTGTGTGATTTTTAGAAATGCATAGAAATGTTTAGGTGAATTTGTAAATATCTTTGAATCAAGGATTCTTCAAAGTGTTGTTAATGGAACAATTTTGTATTGATTATTATTATTATTATTGTTTTTTTGTTTTGTTAAATATTAATTAACTTTGGGATAGTCATAGTACATAGATATGGCAAAAATAATCAGTACATGCAGCTTTTATTTCTTTCAAACATTTCTTTTACATTTCTGGTAGTGCGCATATGCATCGTAGATCGTTTTATAATTGTAGATTTCGAGTTGGCAATTACAGTGAAATTAAGACATTACGATTTATTGCAGAGGAGTATAATGTCGATACTAAAAAATAACGAAAATGGTCTTTGTTTTATTGCCAAAACCATGAAACAATCCTTGTTTTTATGCAGAGTGCTTTAAATTCTAAAAATCAATAAGAATTCAAGACCCTAGGATTTCTGGATTCCAAATAAATATTTCTATCCTAAACATAAATCAAATCAATAATGAAATATTTGTCTATATCTATGAAGTATGAAGAGTATTACAGCTTCGGCAAAGGTTTAGTCGTAATCGGAGGCTTTAACATATCGTTTGTATTTTGAAAATAATATCATACATACTACAGAAAATAAATAGCACTAGGTACATTTAGTTTTGGTAAGTACATAATGTTGTTTTGGTTTTTGAAATATCCCATAGCCTCTTACCTATAATGACAGACACTAAAAGTATATAAAATCGGTATGTATCCATGCAACGGAGTTTCCTTTAGATATACATAAATACAGTAGGTTAATTGTATGTATTGTATTGCATTGTACTACAATTAAGATACAATTAATTGCTACAGCACACAAAAAACTACACACATACTTTAAAGTGATCATATAAAGATCGAAATACTATAGCAAGTACAAGACATTATACACTTAGTATACCTAGATATAAAAAATGTTATTACAATTTATGTATTTATCTATGTACTTTATACCTTATCAACATTTCCTTTCCTTATGCCCCGAAAAAACTGATTATAGTTAGTCAAATCGGACAACAGTTTCAGAATCATGTGACCTTACTATATATATATATATATATATTTTTAATCATTTCACAAGTCCAAAATCCCTGTTCTTCCATTTATTTATGGTTAATTAAATTTCTTAATAATACGAGGTTTGTTCGAAAAGTATCGCGAATTTTCTGTTTTTTCAAAAAGTATTGTATTTATTTATTCATCAATATCTATTTTGTCCCCTTCAAAGTAATCCCCACCAGATATTATACACTTGTGCCAACGTTTTTTCCAATCCTTGAAGCACTTGAAAAAATCATTTTGTTGTGATCTTGTACAGCTCCTCCATCGATGGCGTCTTTATTTCCTTAATCGTAGCGTAGAGTCGTCCCTTCATGGGCCTCTTCAGTTTCGGGATCAAGAAAAAGTCACAGGGGATCAGATCTGAGGAATACGGTGGCTGCGGCATTATTAATGTGTTGCAACGTTATCAGGGTGCAAAAGTCAATTTTTTTTCTTCCAACAATCCGGGCGTTTCTAGCGGTTTGCTTGCACATAACTTGCAGATAATATTCCTTATTGACCGTTCTACCCTGTGCCAAGAACTCATGATGCACCACGCCCCTGCTATCAAAGAAAGCTGTAAGCAAAACTTCCACATTCGTTCTAATTTGCCGCGCTTTTTTCGGTCTTGGCTCGTGAGGCAGCTTTCATTGGGATGATTAAACATAACCATAAACGCATGATTCGTCACCAGCTATGACCCTCTGGAGCAAATTTGGGTCGTCGCGGGCAGAGTCCAACAGCTCGTTAGCAATGTTAATGCGATGCTGTTTTTGGTCGAAATTGAGCAATTTTGGAACGAATTTCGCGGCGATCTGTCTCATACTCAAATCATTATTAAAAATCGAATGGCAGGAGCCAATCGATATGTTTATATCCTCAGCAACTTCTCTAACGGTGATTCGACGATTGGCCAATAGTATTTTCTTCATTGTATCAATGTTTTCGTCTGTTGTTGACGTGCTCGGGCGTCCGGCATGCTCTTCACATGCGTTCACATTTTCTCGGCTCTCTGAGAACATCTTATATAACCAATAAACATTGCTTCGATCCAAGGTAGCTTCACCATATGCCACAGTAAACATTCGGAATGCGTCCGCGCACTTAATTTTGTTTTCCATACAAAATTTAATACAGAATCTTTGATCCATTTTTTGGAATAGGCAAAAATCGAAGACGAGCCAAAACATGTGCAATCAAAACAGTTTTCAAAAATTAACTAAACATTCAAAATGACCGACTTTGAGTATCAATATAACGCCACAAAAAAAAAAAAAATCGAAAATCGAATATACGTAACGCGCGGAAAATCAAAGTTCGCTATACTTTTTGAACAAATGTGTCCTATGATGTTCTATTTATTCCTGCATTGGAAATAATTTTGGTATCTATTGATCAAATAGAAAAAGTGTACAAATAGAATTGTTTTATTTTTTTTTTTTTTTTTTTTTAGGAATACTAACTTCTAAGTAGAAAATGTTAAGTAAAAGTTCACAGTTGAAAACATAAGCATATAAGAGTATGTATTCTAATATATGGTGAATTTTGAAGAATTTAGAAAATATTGTTGTTGTTATGGGTCATCATATTCATGAGACAATGAAGGTCTTAAATTTATTTTTAATAAAACTTTATTAAGTACGAGTAGTAAATTTAAACAAAATTTAAATGTTTCCTAAAGGTTGTAACTTAGAAAGAAAGATCTCGGATGCCCATAAAGGTTTACAAGTCTATGCTATCATATGCGAGTATTGTACATAAAATATCTTGACTAAACATGATAAAATGAATTATCGCTTTGCTTGTCTATAGTTTTCTTTTTTCTTTTTATTTATTTTTATTTTTTTTTTAAATATAACATCTCTCATAGATTGGATAGTAGTAGTATCAAACTCGGCGGAACTTAACTAAAAATCCAATTTGTTTTAGTATTCTAAGTAGTACATAGTATTATAAAAAGTTACTTCCGCCAATATCATAAAAACTAATAGACAAATTTACTTGTTGTACTAATACAGAATCTGATTTGCTATTGAGGTGCCCGAGGTCTCATGTACCTTACACACTCATCTTACACAAACATTCGGATAATTTTAGTTTAACTATCGAATAATTATGATATATTTATTGATATGTGTACTCTTCATAAAGTGATTTAGTATTTTAAATATTGTAACTTATTTGTTTTATTAGATTAAAATGTTATAAACTTTTAATATTAAAATTGTTCTGTATGTAACATCAATTCACAATAAATTTGCAATAATTTATTGGTTTTTGAATAAAGAGTCAGTACGATGTACCTTTCTTTTATTATAGACATACGAGTATATATTTATATTTATCTTTTTTTAATTATAAAATTTTATTTCAAGGTTTACAGTATTAGAATACAGAAAGCTAATACAATATTATGTGTGAAATATTAAAGAAGAAGCATCGTCTCACTGATTTGCTATCAGATCCTGCCACTACAGCAACATTCACCTTAAACAAGAGAGACTGTCCGTCCATTACTTTTAACAACACCACCGTACCACACTGTACTGAAGTCACCTACCTAGGAGTATATTTGGACAGACGACTCACCTGGCGGAAGCATATAGAAGCCAAAAAAATTTCCATGAAATTAAAAACCCAGTCCCTTCACTGGCTCTTAAACCCAAGATCTGGGCTAAGCCTCGATCTAAAAGTGCTGTTATATAACAGCTTAATAAAGCCTATCTGGACATACGGTTCCCAGCTTTGGGGGAATGCAAGCCCAAGTAACGTTGAAGTCATCCAAAGAGCCCAATCAAAAATACTTCGTTTCTTAACAGGTGCTCCCTGGTACATTTCGAACGCGAATATCCACAGAGACCTTAACGTCCCACTAATTAAAACCGAATTGGACCAAATGAAACAAATAAAAAAAAAGATCCTACCACTAGCTCGTATAGCTCACTCAACCGTCGAAACTATCACTATTCCGGATGTCCAAAAAACTGTTCGTGTTCTGAAAACAAAAAAGTCCCCAGGCCCTGATAACATACCAAATATCAGCCTGAAACATCTCCCCATACAAGCCTTAAAGTTATTAGCTATAGTGTTTAATAAATGCATGAGCATCGGCTACTTTCCGTGTTGCTGGAAGCCAGCCAATATCGATGCAATTGCAAAGCCAGGTAAACCTGCTGACTCTCCAGAAAGTTATCGCCCTATCAGTCTTTTGAGCAGTTTCTCCAAACTATTTGAGTGATTACTTAACATTAGGTTGAATACCTTCATTGAAGAAAACAATACTCTTCCGTCTTCACAGTACGGTTTCAGGCCTAATCTTAGCTGTATTGATCCGCTGAGGAATACAAAAAAAAAAAAAAAAATTTGTCAAAAACAAGTTAAATTCCAAGAGATCTCTGAAATCATGATCACATGAATGTCCAATTCAAGCTGCTTTTGACACTGTATGGCACAAGGGCTATTACTCACCGGTGCCTCCTTGAATCTAGTTATACTATAGTTTTCTATCCGACAGATATTTCTGAGTTATTATGGATAGTGTCAAATCTGATAAAAAAAAAACTTATAACTGCACGTGTTCCTCAGAGTGTTAGGTCCCCCGCTATATAATTTGTACACCCATGACATACCAACGCCTAGTCATTGTCAAGCTTTTTTTTTTGCTGACGACACTGCTCTCTACTGCTTTGGCAATAACTTTAGTGATATCCAATATTTTCTTACAGAAGCTTTTAATAACTTTGATAGATACTTTCATAGGTGGAAAATCAAGCTTAATTCTAATAAAAAACACCCGGAGGCGTATGTCCTGTCACTTACCAAACACTAACCCACTACTTAGCTCCCAATTAATAAAATGGGAGAACTGCATAAATTATCTCGGTTTGTAATACATATAGACAACAAATTTAAGTTCCGTTGTCATATAAGCAGGACAATTGAAAAGTTCATTTTGCAGGTCCTGTAATTGCAATCACATTGTTCATTTGTTACAATTATCGCTGTGTCATCTACATATATTTCCACCTCAACATTATTTACTATTAGCAGTAAATATTGTGTATAAGATGGGGGCCACTGGAGTACCCCAGCATTAATTTCCTCTTTAATCCTTTTACTTCTGAGTTTCTTTTTTTTTTCCTTTTAAAGGCCAATATTAACATAACACTAAAATACTAGTATAAGATGTTTGTGGCACATGAGAAGTCCTTGGTCCTAACTGTTATCTTGTCTTGGAAGTTTTTCGGTAGGATTCTATGTCCCAATATGGCAAAGTAAACAAAAAGAACCGTCTTAACCGTCTAAAGAGATGATTAACCTAGGATAAGTGTGATGTCTAAATATGATTTATGATTCTTACTGGTAATAGATTTGTTCCGTCAATTGAACTGAGAGTTCGTGGAACAGTTATACCATATAACAGACTTTATTGTACAAATAAAGATATTTATTACACTTTTCTAAACTGTTCTCTGCTCGTCTTTGGAAAAATGAACATATTGGGTTGGGGAAAAAGAATTCCATTATTTGTACCCTAATTTGAAACTTTATACATTTAATATTGTATGATTTGGGTTATCCGATTTATGTCAAATATGTTCAATGACTTGAGACTATTTTAAGGCTAGCTTCATATTCCTCTCTCATAGAAGCTCTGATCCTTGTTGCTGAAAAACCCAGCCCAAGGATTTACGTATTCTTCCATTGAATAATTTTTTTTTTTTTTCCCCCAGATTAACTGCTGCTGATGAAATCTATGTTTCGCCCTTGGTTACGAAGCGAAGCAAAAACTTGTTCGAATTACGGTTGGATACTGCCAAACACTCCTTTGAAATGGCCACACGGTTGCACTTTATGTCTGAGTATTTCATTCCCCGATCGTCCAATAACATTCCATTAATTTTAATGACGTTTTCGGCGTATCGGCCTCTTTTGAAAGACCTGACAGTTTGGCGTCATTTGTGCTGCTACGACTACAATGGAATTCAATAAACGAATACTAACCATTGAAAATGATGACGCAAAATCACCATGGGGTGATTTTCATACGCACAAAAGCACATCTTTTTTCTATTTTCGTTGAAATTCAGGAGTTTTTCTGATGTCTATGGCTGTCAAACACAAACTAAATGACGCAGATATCTCAAAATGTGATAATAGTCTAACAATAGTTGACAGAAGCAGTGCTGCTGCATTTGAAGTTACTATGCGAGAAGTCTACCTGTGCACGTATTATTGTATATGGTAGTATAATTCTACATAACTTTGCGTCATCAAATATTTCAAGATGAAAGTAAATTTTACACGTATTTGAATTACGGTTGGTTGCACTTTACTTGATTAACGATATCAGAATATATAAAGCATTTCTTAATTTTTTTTGTCAAACTTTAATAATCGAAAGTAGATTGAAAATCTAAAAAAACTCCTAATTCAATGTGAGATTGAAATTTGAAATTTTGTGAAACACATTTACTAAGTAAGATATTCTCCATTCTCCATTGTTTTATATTAAAATGCTTATGGTTAAAAAATTAACAATCATGGAGATAAAAAATGGAAATTATAATATAAAAGAGGAGGAATGAATTTTTCTAAATAAGCAAAATATCTCTAATTTTTATATATAAAAATGAATATTGAAACCTGTACGAATGCTCATCAATTGGAAACGGCTGGACCAAGTTTGATCATTTTCATTTTGTTGTATTTATGGGGATATCGAGATGGTTTATGCTTCAGTTGGACCCGGTAGGTGGCGCTGTTGTCGAGATACAGGCACCTTTTTTTTACCAAATTTTTAACATATTTTATCTAGTGCACACTATAATGAGCTGATTTGAATATTTTTGTTTTCATTTTTTAACTTTTAAAATAATATTTTTAAGTGTTAAGTTTTTTGAAAACCACTGCCAGACCAAGCATAAAAAGTTTAGAACATTTCTTCGCTTTTAATGATTTGATTGTTGTTATTGTTGTATTTTTCCCTAATTTCAAACTTTATACATTTGGGTTATCCGATTTATGTATGTCAAATATGGTCAATGACTTGTGACTATTTTAAGGCTAGCTTCATATTCCACTCTCATAGAAGCTCTGATCCTTGTTGCTGAAAAACCCAGCCAAACGATTTACGTATTCTTCCATTGAATACATTTTTTGCAATGACAAAAGAAGGTAATAATCGCTTGGCGCTAGATCTTGGCGGTTAGTTCAGGCTTGAAGACCGTTTGAGCTGCTTAACTGCGCTTTGACCAGGATTGTTTTCGCACAACTATAAAACATGGAGGAGCTCGCTTTATGAGCTGGGCAGTTTTTCATATTACGACGTGGGGCCAATATATTGGATCAAGGATACAATGGATTGGCAACTTTATGTGTATACGAGTATAATGCAAGTGATATTGCTTCCATATGCCAGTGAAGAAATGCCATTGATTTGGGTGTTTCAACAGGACAATGTACAAACAGTGGTTCCACTACAACGGAATAAATATACTTGAATGGCCTGCACAGTCGTCAAATCTTAACCCAATTGAGAATCTGTAGTGCGATGTGAAGAAGGAAGTTGCCAAACGTCGATCACATAATATTGCACAGCTTTGGAAAACATCTAGAGATGCTATATTGAGATTCGCTGTCAAAGCGATGAGCTGCAGTCGTAGCAAAAAAAATCAAAACAGTGCATCTGCAACAACAACATTGCCTTGTCGCAAAATGGAATTCAGGAAAAAATGTAATCAAAATCTGCTCAAATAACTTTTACCTTAAAGCAAGAAAACTTTCCACCCAGTAACATGGAATAAATAAGTAACTTGAGGGGGTTACTTTGAAGACCCAAATTACGCAATGGAGATGGAGCTCACGACTGGTCAGTGGCCACTTTCTTAACTTAGCCTAGAGAACAAGGTTTAGCAGTTCCAAAGTCCAGTTAGGTATGTGGCTGTGGGGAAATGGGCAAATAACTCCGTTATTGAGATACAATTCTGTGATTCTATGTAGTATTGCAATTGGTCCTTGGTATGTAAGCAATTTAGAAATTCGCAAAGACTTGAATGTATCCAATAAGAAAAATATCAGATAGATAATACATCCACCAATTGAATAACCATACCAACAATCTAGCAAAAAGGTTTTTTTTTTTTTGGCACAAGTACGGAAGTCAGGCGTCTAAAGGGATCAGGCGATCACCTCTGTTACCGTTGAACGAAATGCATCCGTAATCTACCTCCAAATCGTATCACCCGTTCGTCATCATCAAAGTAAGGATTCAGAGGCACAAGCAAACTGTTTTTTTAAGAGGGGTTTTCTCTGAAAGAGCCTTCATTCGCTTGGAAACGCATCCAGTTGTACAAGACGTACTGCACATGTGGCCCCTTTACACAGTTCTCCTCGGTCAATGTAAGATTCCACGCATTGACACTTCTTAGTCCTGCAGTTGCACATACGCCAATATGTATATTGATGTAGTGTATAACGAGTACCGCCCTAAAACTGAGAGTCCAGGCAACAACGTTACCGCCAACGCATAACTTTTCAAAATTCTCATTTCATTGCTCGCTACTGATATCGACCCTGTATCAAGTGGTTTTGCAAGCCACACTTCCTCCGGAAACTGTAACCAAACATGCCCATGACACCAAAGCGAACTCGCAGTTAATTTACCCATGCTTGTGCCACGACTCAACAAGTTCGACACAAACTTCTTCCACCGTGTGATTTCGCCCTTCATCCAGCACAACACAACCATTGAGTCAGACCAAAAAACAGTTGCCGAAATGTTAATGTTGATCCTCAAATTCCTTTTCAAGCATCCGTACATCTTGCCATATAAACATCGTTTCACAAATTTGGTAATCCGCTATAGTCATCTGTGTACGATGCATAGTGGTACAGCGTTGATGTTGAGTCATACTGGGAAGCTGTTTTGGATTGTGAATGGGCGTAATATAATATAGGTATATTGTAACATCGAATGATCGCAGCCGTGTCGCACTCAAAGGGTATATAACAGTTTTTGTATGCTTGGCAACGAAATCGGTACATTTGGAGGCGGTGGGTGACTTTTCTTCTAATGCATTTTTAGGAGCACTGCAACGTGCTAGACGTGGACTCTGCCGTGACGTTTTTAAGAATTAAGAATTGGAAGTGTTTTGGATTACTTGAGCTCGCACATTTTAAAAATACTTACTTATGTAAGTACATAGCGGCATAGGCTCAAAAGTTTAAAAGAATAAAAGATCGAAAAGCCCAAAAGGCTCGAGCCTTTCAAGCCAAGCCAAAAGTCACTCATTTACCATCTCATACATAATTTCGAAAAACACCATTAGTATTTGCGAAAAGTACAACAACAACGATGTGCAAGTGTTCGTTCTTCTGGTTACTATGGTGAACTCAATATTTGAGTGTGTGGTGAACTTAACTTCATTGTAGCGGCGGTACGTACAAACGAAGCGGCAGTAGCGGCGGTGTACACACATAGTAGTTCTTTCTGTCAAAGACTATATAGAAATTATACATTTTATAGTGTTTGGTTTGGTTCTGTCGTCGCAGTAGCATTGGAATGATGAACTTTTGCAGCATAGTGTTTTCTCTCATTCATACCATCATCATCATCATTTACCCAATATACGTCTGTTCTCTCTTTCGCTCGCTCGCTGACTCTCTCTGATTTGGACTATCTGTGAGCTTCGAAGCTCCCATTGCTTTGCACACAGCACTTGTACATGTGTTTGTTTGTATATGTGTATATGCATAAGCAAAACTTCTCTTGAGAGCGAGCACAAGTAAAGTCTCTTATGCTCATTTGCTGTCATTTTGTTGAAATTTCTAATAGGTAACACATGCATGCGTTCGGGCGGAGTGTAGCAACGATGGGAGCACAGAATCAACATACATAAGTATACTACGTTTATACGACAACTAAATCGTTTTGCTCAAAAGCGCCTTACCACAGAACGTTTATTATTCTGCCTAAAATGCATAAAATGTAATAATCAAAATAATTTATTTTTAAAAATCGCTTTCCTTTAAATAAAATATGTATATCTTGATTTTTAATAATATTTTACAATGATATATCAGTACCATTTAAAAAATGAAAATGAAGGCAAATATTTATACCACATGCAATTGTGGGACGCATATGTAAGTAAGTATATATAAAATGCGAATTTCGTGATGTCAGTCACTTCGTGTGTGAAAAGAGTATTATACAAGTGCTTATGCATTCGTTTTTTGTTAAGACGTCATTGGGTGAAACGATTTAGTTGTCGTATAAACGTAGTAATAGTAGTTAGTAATTGTCGTAGTCGCGTTCGTTGTTTTTCGTCGTCATCGTGTATTGTGTGTTTTGGCTTGAAAACGTTTTGAGCCAATTTGCTGTTGGTAGTTTTGTTTATGCCGTCGTTTGCGTCGTGTATAAAACGTTCTAGCAAAAAATTTATAATTATAAGATACACCTTAAACGACTTTGGCTATTTTTCGGTTTCATTCACCACGCATCAAATTTCTACACAACATTTAATTTTTTTTGTGGTTTTAATTTTTTTTTTTTGTAAACGTGTGTGTAATTTTTGTTTTTTTTTTGTTTTTTTTTTTTGTTTTGTGTTCGTGTGTGTTTGTGTGTGTCATTTTAAAGAATGAAAGATACACCAAAAATATTATGATGTCGATAATGGTGATGATGATGATGATGATGATGATGATAATGGTGATGATGATAAAATAAAAATCTCCATAAAATAAAATTACAATACACAACATGCATGCATGTGTTTCGTACGTATGTACATATGTATGTATGTAGTATGTATGTACGAGTATGTAAATCTTCTATCTATCTGTTGATCTTAAAAGAGTTAAAGAGCCAAAAGCACAAAAAAAAAAAAGCACTACCATTACAAACAATAACATTAATAAAACAAATACAAACAACAAATAAATCTACACTCGCTTACTTACTCACTCACTTACTCATTGACTTACATATGCATGTATGTATGTGCATGCATGCATGCAAACACACATTGATGGTTGGTTGGTTGGTTGGATGTTGTGTGTATGCATTTGTATGCGAGCATTTGTGTGTGAGTGCGTTTGTGTGTGTATGCTTGTATATTAATTCGAATTGAATTATTTTTGTTTTCTTCTTGCATTCATTAGTCGCCGACGTGCCCAGCTACCGTGCAGACAAAATACAATATAATATAACTTAACTCACTCAACTCAACTCAATTCAACTCAACTCAACTCAAGACAACTCAACTCGATTCAACTAGTAATAATAAGAAGGTATCCGTGCCCGTGCTTGTGATTGTGCTTGTGCTTTTTTACCCGTGCTTGCTCAAGTGCCGCGTTGGGAGCAGCAGCAGCAAGCAATTCCACTCTCGTTTTGTGTTCAAATCAAAATATGAATTTTAAATTTAATAATACTATTATCCAATATTAAAAAGAGGAAAATTAAAATAAAAAATATAGAGAAATACAAATGATGCTGATGTCGATGATGGGAGATGCCGAGCGATTTTTGATTATTTTGTTCCGTCGTTTAAAATGATTGGAACTCGTTGCATCTGTTGCGCTTCGCATAACGGCAACTACAGCAAATTTTGCGCGCTCTTTTTTATTTGTTAGCTTTTATATTTTTTTTTTTTTGTGTGTTTTCTTTTTAACTTTGATTTTTGTTATACTTACTTTAAAAAAAAAAAATTTTTTTTTTTTTTTGAAAATTTATTTGCAAATAGTACAAAAAAAAAAAAACAAAAACGATAATTGTTGCTATATAATTTTATGTTTTTGATGAAATGCAACATCATTGCTTGTGTTGTATCAAAGAACCGACGGATGAAGCTAAAGTTCTCTCAGCAATTGAACTTTTTGTGACTAATATGAAAAATGTGAAAATTTCCAATAAAAACAAAAAAAAAAAAAAACAAAATATGTATAAAAATTCTATAAATCTTTTCTAAAATATAGATACAAACAACTAAATAAAAACAAAAAGGAAAAAAGAAACATGAGTTTAGTGCGAGTGTTTAAAAACATTCAAAATGTTGTTACTGATGATGATGATGATGATGCTGATGATGATATCATGAATGATAATAATAATAATAATAATGATATGGCGGCTATGTATTATAAAGAACAATCTTATCCTACTATTTAATCATTTGTATATACACAACAACAACAACAACAACAACAATCAAATGAGACAATAATCATAACAGTAACAATAATAATTAATAAAAAAAATAATAATAATAATAAAACATAGTAACAATAAATAATTAATTAAATAGTCACTCAAACCACCAGTTACTCTCACTCACTCATTTATGAGTTGCATTCAGTTAAAGAAAGTAAAGTTATAAGAATAAATTGCAATAAGTAATAATAAATATATATATATATATATCACTTCATCAACTTGGCAAAGACAAACATTAATTTAACAAACAAACAAACAAATATAAAAACAAAGAAGCTGCGTGACACAACATCAACAACAACAACAACGAGAACAACAACAAGAACAGAAGAATTTATAAACAACAAACAACAAACACACAATGGATTGTGATTATTCAAAATTTTTATACAAACGTAAGCGATTTTCATTAATAATCTTACAATAGTTTAATATACAATATAAATATGTGTTTACTATAAAATACCAGATCATATTATTATTATATAGGTACATACTATATTTATTTATTTATTAGAACTAAGATATAATTATAAATTATAGCCTAGTATTTATTATGAGCAATAGCGACAGAGGCCTTCAGCTCAGGGGTAAGTTAAGAAGGAAAGGAGGAAATTAGAAAAGTGCAGGACCAGACTTGCCTTGAGTGGGAATCGAACCCGCGACTCTTGGGATGTCAGCCAGCGCACTAACCTCTGGGCCAACGAGCCAGTCAAATTATTATGTTCGAATTATCTACAAGTATTTGAATGTTCGCTATTTCTTCAACTCAAAAATTCAAAATTTGAGAGACTAGAAGCGCACAAAACAAAGGCAGAGAGACGCATATGATTCCATCAAATTTTCTTGTAACTTGGTAGGATAACCGATGGACAGAATCATAATGTGCTTGGTTGTGACTTGTTTCGGCGCGAGAACTGCGATTGTTGTCAGGGCTAGCCACCCATAGTATGTTGTTTAGAGCCTACAGAAAGAAGATACATATAGTGAATGTGATGGATGTTCCCAAAGTTGCTGCAATAGATGCCATAGCAACAACGGATTCATTCACATTCATGTTTAAATATGAATCTAAAATTATAATTATTTCTCTTATAGTCTTGGATAAATTCTCCACAACTCACGAATTGTATGACCTAAAGTCAAATAGGAAACAGAAAACATGGATTATGATAAAATGGACAGATTTATTTTAGGACAACCCCGGACCTCATTTTAAACAACTGTTTAATGTCTTTCTTAAAGCCTGATTTCTCAATAATCCCTTAGAACTGTTGGTTTAATTATTTTCCCTCTTTTAGCTTGGTACTCGATTATTCCTTGCTCACTTTATAAAAAATATTGTGGGCTTATTTGAGGTACATACTATATATATATATCATAATATGCATATGTAAGCTGCTTATCACAATTATAAGACACTTCGTTTTTTTATTTTTGAATATATATCTGGTTAGAAAGAATTTTTAAAAATAATTTTGGGTTATTGGCATTCAATTGTCGATTACTGCCACTAATTTCGATTCTGTAGTGCGAGCACCTTCTTAAACACGGCTCTGACAATGTGCTCCGACGAATTTAATGTTCGCCAAACAGTCATAAGAGACACTTTCCTACTGCAAGAAGCAGCAAGTTGGGAGCACGACACTGTGGAATTGCTCACTTTATTTATTATATGTATACCTCCTTTTATCCCGTGCAGAAAGAATTGGTTTTCTGCCTGAACTTCTTAATTTTCCATAATTTTCAATGTCTCTTAAAAAATTCGCAATTATTGTGCGACTACAATCAATATTCCTTGAGTTTAAGTTGAAGAACTTGAATAAGCCTAAGCCTTAAGCCCTTTTCTTTGTCCGTTAAATGCTTTTTTAGTGGCATATTAATTAAAATCGATTAAAGATACATTTTCTGCTACCAAACTTAAAAATTCAATTGATTCTTTCACTTTCGATGCTCTTTTGAATAAGTAGTGTCTTATAATTCTGATAAGGCTGCAGATACGCAAAAATGCGAACATTCCAACTGAAACTAACGGTTCTTTTTCCATGCTGTTCTAAAAATAGAAATTGTACTGTTTTTCAGCGGCTTAGTCTTTGTACCTTCATTCGCTTTTTTAATTATTTACAAAATATAAACCACACAGATCTGGCGAGGGTTAGAAGTAAAATTTTCAAAGTGTCTTATAATTGTGATAAGCACCTTATGTATGTACATACATACATTAAGTACTCAATGTATTCAATGTGTACTTACTTATTCATAAATATACAGTACAGTGTGTTCTTGAATGAATCTCGAAATTCATAAATATGATTTAAATATTGATATTCAAGTTGATTGAATTGGTCTTCGTTGGTCTTTGTTGTGTGTTCTGATTATCTGATTGATAATATAATATATACCTACATATACTATTCATATGTATTAGTGTTCCATACTTATTCTACTTATAATAATAATAATAATAATAATAAATAATATTGTAAAAACTAATTGTAATTACAGGGAACGACACTATTATTTTACTATTGTATAACAAAATAATGCATAATAAAATTTTTGGTTGCCGCCGACGCAAAACTGAATACTCATCGTACACTTGTTCAAGACAATTTCCATGATTTTTATTCAATGTTTTGACAGCTGTAACTGTCCATATTCATTGCTTGTGCTTTACTTGTTCCAGACAATATGGTTTATTGATAGAAACTTAGGATTCTAACTATATCCATATAAATTTTAAGATTTCAATGTGTAGTTCATATGTTGTACATCAAGTACACAACTTGTAATCATTCAATGTGTATAATTGTGAATGCAGTCTAATGGTGGATGGGTCTGATTTTGGTTTGATCGTCGATTAAGTATGAAAAATGTTTTCATTCAAATGTTGGCCGCAGCAGGCTCGGCAGTGGGCCATCATGGAATACGAATTTTCAAGTACTTTGTCCATTGTTTTTTTTTTTTTTTGGTAAATTTCGGCAATTTCAATTGTGCCCCACAAATAGCAACTGCGAGCAATGCCAATGGACATTGCCAAAACGACTAATCATACATTTGATGAATCTTTTCCGCAGAAAGTTAATGCTACGCTCGTCGGTATGGTTAGTTTCGCCGTCTTGTTAAAACCATAGCTCATCGAAAGTGATATCTTCCATTTCTTACCACAAAAATTCAATTATCATGGCTCCATTAGCATTTACTATTGATATACACTGTGCAACTTTTCGTATTTTCAGTGACTCGAGCTGGATGCATTGAAGTGTGGATTTTCCGTTCCCAAATTCTGAAAAAAAAAAATAATTTTTGTTCATTTAATGACCTAATCTAAATCGAACCAATAGATGGCCCACCCTTTATATTTAAAAATATACATACATATTATACAATATAGTTCATTGACAGAAACTTGGAGTTCCAAGTACATAACTTTTAACATTTCAATGGGTACAGCTGTGATTTTAGTGCATTGGTCCAGAGAATGTGGTTTATTGATAGAAACTTTGGTTTCTATTTAACTTTTAATATTTCAATGGCCATAACTATGATTCTAATACAGTTCTTGCTTTTCAATTGGTCCAGAAAATGTGGTTTATTGATAAGAAGTTTGGATTCTATTTAACTTTTAATATTTCAATGGGTATAACTATGATTCTAGTACATTTCTTGTGTTTCAATTGGTCCAAAGAATGTGGTTTATTGATAGAAACTTAGGAATCTATGTACCTTTTAACATTTAAATGTGTATACCTGTGATTCTAGTCCATTATTTCATTGATGGGTACTCAAAACAATTCCCACCTTTTAAAATGAATCGACATAGAACACTATTTCCATACAAACGTAAGAATTAAAAGAACGTATTCCACCAGTACGAAATTTACGCGGTTTCCATTGGCTGAGCGGCTGTCTCTTCGGCGCATTTGCCCTTGTCCTTGCTCAAAGCAGCCAAACGACTCTTGCCGCGTCGCTCTAGAATGGCCTTACGGTCCTTATCGAGCTTCAGCTTAACAATCAGCACATGGGATGGGATGGGATACCGACATAATCATTGGTATCGTTGGCGTTATCACGCTGGATCTTCTCAGTGTACAAAACGAACTTCTTGCGGTAGGATTGAATAACCTTGCCCATTTGGTAACCTTTGTAATGGCCGCGGATAACATGAACTTCGTCGTCCTTGCGGATGGATATGGAACGGACGTTGCACTTTTGGTGCAGTTGCTTCGAAAGAGGTGCAGACATGAGATGAAATGACGCTTACGGTTCTTCACAAATGTCACAAATTTGTTCAATTTTTTTCTTGGCTGTTGTGTGTTCAGCGGATAAAGAAAGAAATATATACATATTTTTATTATAGAATTTTTGTATGCCTTTGCGTTGGTCTGTTCAACAATTCATTAGTTTATTAAAAATATCGAATACGCTAACACTTAGCACCTGTGATATGGCAAATTTCTGTGGAATAATAATAGCAATATTGTATTTATAAAAGTGTCGATGTATAATATCGAATAACAGATGTACAATAACAGCGCGTCAACTCTATTTAATACTAAGAATTGATCATGAAATGAAAACCCTAGACATGAAATACCATGCATAATGAAAGAAGAGGCAAATACAATATTTAGATGTTTAGCTTTGCAACCTCTTTTCTTTGCCTGCTCAGGAGGATATACCATTTCAACCCTACATAGTATGTATATTTTTACCTTGCATATTGTTTTTGGTAGACCCGTCAAATAGAAACCAAGAAAACAATGTAGATTTGCGCAAAGGAGACTTTCCTTACCACCGAACGCATCAATTTCAATTAGAAAACTAATGATGATGTTTTGGAATTGTCGTTTAAATATGTATATACTCGTATATACATTAAAAATAAATTTGGCAGCATTGTAAAACATTTTTAATCCCTAGAACAATATAATTGGAGTCAGTAAATATTAATTATATTTAAACATAGCTTTTTTTTGCAAATGTATATGGTAAATTGATGGAGCCTGACTTATTTCATTTGTCACTTACAAATATAAATCGAACATTTCGAATTTTTAAATCTTCTACTCGTACATTTGTTAATGCTAATAATATCTTAAATAAAAGAATTTAGGCTTTCGCTTTCTTCACATTTTAGTCATATAAGCGTAGTGTTACAATAATTTTATGTCTAATAATATCTATCATTGAAGTTCTCTTTGAGTTGGACTAGGCTGTCAACTACCATTTTAACATTGGTTTGCCTATGCATGCCGCTGGTAGAGAGTGGTGCCATAATAGGCCAAAAATCATGTTAAGCAATTTGTTTTACATAACCTGTAGTTTTTTAAAATGGCTTCGAGCAATATCCGCCCAAGCTGGGACTCCATAGAAGATTTTAGCTTGAAACATTGATTTGATTTGATTTTATTTTCAATATATTCAAGCGAGAGTTTCTATTTATAAAAGGGTATTATATACTAATGAAGCAATTTCCTCTATTAATGATATAAGGAATATGATTATTGGCTATAAGACAATTCCTAGGCTGTGGAGTTTTATGTGGTTGGTTGGCCTAAATATTGATTTTCGATTCGTAGTGAAGTAAATGGTTTGAGTCCGGTTTAACCATTCTTTTTCATAAAGGATTTTAAAATCAATCTGCAAATGTTAGATTCTCATAGGCCAGCTAAGAAAAAATAGAGGCAGTGTTATCATAGAGAGAGATTAGAAATCACAAGTGTAGATATTATAAAATGGGAACGGTAGCCTGGATGCAGTTTGTTGAATGCAGAATGTGCAAGGACAATGTGACCTGCAAACTAATGGTCGCTTAAAAACCTCTCTGGATATTTTTTATTAGTTCGGACGGGCAATTCAAGAGTGTCATTGATTCGGATTATATTCCTTACTAAATCCGAGATTCAAACTTCAAGAAAGTACATGGCTTA
Source organism: Amiota minor (assembly GCA_037043295.1). NCBI lineage: Eukaryota > Metazoa > Arthropoda > Insecta > Diptera > Drosophilidae > Amiota > Amiota minor. Next base: position 853,235 of record JBAMAW010001534.1, on the reverse strand, counting down.
ATCGATAGATTTTCCTCATGGTTCATGGTTTTTGACTCTCAAATATTAAGAGCAGCATACACGATTATTCATTGTTATATGTGTGTTTATGTAGACCAGCGATGAGGACTTGGACCCTAAAAAGTATGAGCAACATTAACAAGCAAGTTTCAGCTTTCAAATTTCCTAAATAAATATTGTACATATGTATATTCTATAGTAGTAGTAGTAGTAGTATAGTACTTAAACTAAGTGGTTCGCATAGCAATTCTTCATGTACCAGAAGGGAGGAGGTAGAAGTTACTCAACGACTTATAAAGTTAAAGAAACTAATTTATAATAACAAAATTGATTGGCGCATATTGAAGACCTTGACAAATCTGTTTCTGCTTCTATCCTATTGTCTTTATTGTCCTTAATCGTTTAAGCATAAAAGTGATATGCCCCATAAAATAAAATATTAAGATATTTGCTATTAATTTACCATTTAATTGTCGTTCAAGTAGTTGGGCTACTACTCTATATATAACGCTCATAAGTACTAACTAATGTAGTATTTCAAAATAACATTGGGTCACTGGACTAAATTTTTACCGCACTTGTGACCACTTTGCTTTTACTCATTATGCCCCCCGCGGTATCAGCTTATCTTTAAAACGACAATGAGTGTCGACGGCGTTGATGTTGATGTTGATGATGGTGATGGTGATGGTGATTGCGATTGCGATGTAAGTAAAGCATAACAGTAGCGGCGTCATGGCTTTTGTTGGGAATTAAGTACAAACAATAGTTCAATTGCTGCCTACAGTTGGTATTCGTCACCATAGCAGACTACAATGGTCAATGGAAATGTCGCTTCTGCCAATCATTACTTGCTGTGGCACTTGCTTCGCAATGCAAACCCAAACCCAAACCCAAACACAAGTCAAACGTTGAATTGAGTTGAGTGTTGTTGCCCCATGATGTGATGGTGATGGTGATGGTGATGGTAATGGTGATAATAGTGTTGTTGCCACTGCTACTACTACTACTGGTGTCTGTTATTATTGCGTTTTCTCAAAGTCATTCCAATTTCATTTGCTAAGAAGTGTTGAAAATTGTGAAATGATGCAATAAGAACTACATTCAAAGTTAATTTAATTTGTATTACAAAATGTTAAGCCACATTATATAAAACGTCACTTGTCTATTTTGACCAAAATGCTTACATTGCAAATGGTCTGAGCAATATATATATATATATATATATATAGTATGAAGTACACAAAACAAATACAAATAGAAATATATACCTTTATTACATTTTGAATGAGAATGAGATTCTTATTAAATTAAATATATATATATATGTAAACTTAGTTATAAGGACTAAGGATTAAGTAATGAATGTAGGTGTCCCTCAACATTTGTTTTGCCCAAGGCTCCACAAATTAAATCAAAATTTCTATCATGCGTCACTTTTTACAGATATTTTTTTGCCTTACTATTGCATTGTATGTACAGTTTTTACGAACCTTGAGGATTCTATTCTTTCAAAATTTTCTTTAGTTAATACAATTATTTCTTCATTTCATATTATGAATTTTTTCTTATTCTCTCTCTACTTACAAAATATTGTATCTTTTTTTTTAATAAACTTTTCGAACTTAGTTTTTTAGCTTTACATAACTAAAATTTTGCAAAGTTGTCTGTCTATTATTTCTAATAAATGTAATAAAGCATTGACAATTGGATCATATTTGGTTGGAATAGATCATAAAAGTGAGTGAATAAATCTAGTCTATTCATCAAGTACATGCTCTACTTTCTTATTATGGAAAGTTTTAGATCATTGAGACTTGAGTCAAATCACCTTGTATCAACTCAATGTATTGTACATATTTATATCGTATTCATCTTACATATTGCAACACTAGCTGCCAGACGGCGGGCACAACATTTACAGCTTAATCGCTTAAGAATATATGTATATATATATATATATTAATCCCATACCATTGATTTACACGGAACAGAAATACAATAAATTAAAATGAACAAATGTCAGACCACTTTCCCATTAATGATAAATACGAAACGAAACAACAACAAAAGTTAATCTTGCTCAGATATACATAGGTATACGATTATACGATTATTTAGACTAAGTTCGAATTAGATTAGATATAGAGTCTAAAGTCCCAAAATAATATGTTATCCAGCTGAAGCTCACCCTGGTTCTACTGATCAGATGTCTATTAGAACTAAATTAAAGTTATAAACTTAAATTGAATTCAATGCTAACTCAAAACTAAAAAAAAAATTTCATTTTGAATTTATTTTGATCCATGTGATCGTTGCAGCAAGAAAAAGTCATCCTAGATCTTGCATCATGTTGAAATGATAAAGGACTTAGATCGCATATCTTAAATAGCCTTAAGTTTTGTTTCAAATGTTAACAAATGATCTTTAGTAGCTGAAAAGACAATTTAACGCATGACTCTTTTTGAGTTGGTAGGTTTACCAACTAGAGTCGAGTAGACCCATGGTAAGAGTCTTGTAATAAATCTTATGTCATACTCATTTCATTTCTTTAACAGACTTAAACTTTGTCCTAAGTATTAACCTATTAATTTTAGTAGCTGAAAAGAAGATTCAGCGGATGACTCTTTTTTAGACGATGGGTCTAGTAGACCTATGATAAGATTCCTGAAATGATTCTGATGTCGTACTCATTTCATTTATTCAATAGTCTTAAGCTTTGCCCCAAGTATTAATCGATTAACTTGAGTAGATGAAAACAATATTTAGCAGATGACTCCTTTTGAGTTGATAGGTTTATTAACTAGGGTCTAGTAGTCCCATGGTAAGATTCTTAAAATGAATATGATGTCATACTCATTTCATTTTTTTAATAGACTTAAGCTTTGTCCCAAGTATTTACCGATTAACTTTAGTAGATGAAAAGAAGATTTAGCGGATGACCTTTTTTTTAATCGGTAGGTCGGTCTGTCAATTAGGGTCTCGAAGAACCATGGTAAAATCATATCTTACACTAGGCCTTCGGCTGAATCTTCTGAATTCGTTTGATATCATCGAGATCTTAAGATCACTTAAAAATGTTGACGTCCAATGAAGAATTAACCATTTCCTAAGCAGAAGATTAGAATAAAATGTGTGAAATATATTAATAATATAAATGCATACTTATGTATAGGTATATTGTATTTGCCAGATGTGGGGAAAAGCAATCAACCATTGTCAAAATATGATTATATTTTTGATATTTCGAAGCTATACTGATATAAAAATAACATTATGTTCAATTCCTCCTTATTTCAAATAGTTGGAAGAATACAACATTGGTTAAAGTTGGAACAAGCAGGAACCAGAGTTCCCAGCTTAAGCAACGTTTGCAACATTTTTAAAAGTATCTTTTTGTGTGAAAGGTATGTGATGATCTTCATTGGAACCGAATTTGATGGTATTTGCTTTGCTAAAAACAAAAAAAAAAAAGGAATTGTCTCCACTATTAAAACATTTTTTTTCTTTAAGGACCAACTAAATGAACTGAAAAACAAACACAAAAAAAAAAAAAAAAAAAAAACTCCAGCATTGCTATGGCGTACAGATCTATTTATGCTTTTTCAACTGATCTTCTTGTTGTTAGTTAGTCCTTGAAGAGCAGCAGCAGCAGCAACAGTATCAGCAGCAGCAGCGGCCTTTAAAAATAAGTGTAGTGTAGTGTGCATTATGTAAAAATCATTCGCGCCCTTTGTTCGTTGGAACTGCTCCACGACAAGATTGGGGCTGCTGTTGCAAAAAAAAAAAAGACGTACGAGTTTGTATGAAAGGCATGAGGCATGAGGCATGTTTTAGCACAAATATATTTGTGCGTCGGAAAAAGCTGCAGCAGTTGCCCAACATATCTTTGTCATTAAATCTGCGTGCGCTGCGATCATTCCTGGCGGCATCTGAGCATTAAATACTTTGTTCTCATTGCTTTCCGTTTCTCAGACGATTGTGACGGTTGCGTTCTAAGCAGACAAACTGCGCTAAAGCTGCTTCGCTCTTGGTCCCTTTGTCAAAACATTTCGTTTTACCACCGCTATAAAACATTTTTCAACGTTTTGGTATTTGAACAATTTTTTTCTTTAAGACAAAATAAATTCCATATGACATCCGCCAATGCAAAGTTGTTCAACCACTAATTTGCAGTGTGTTGTGTTGTCGCAATGGCTCTACAATGCTACATACTACATCTGTATGTCTTGTACATGTACCTACCTATGTATGTATGTATGTATGTATGTATGTATGCATTCACATTATAGTTACTATATATGCTCTCCAATCTATGTCGTGTAAGTAGAAGAATGTATTATCAGTTTGTCAAAAAGTTTGCAACCGGAGATATTGCAGATCCCATGAAATGCACAGCCATCACTATTGTAAAATGGTTTCTAACATATCCAGCAATAAAGGGAGCACATAGTTTTAATTTTATTATACTTTAAGTAGAGTTCTCCAATTCCTGAAAGATACACACCCATCCATCATCCTATATATGCCTATATACGCTGGATATATAAACAATTATGTCCAATATTTATAAATAAATATGTCTTCGAAAACTTGAAATGATTCTATGAAAACAGTCTATGAAACAACAGCATTGAATTTTATTTGTTTGTCAGAGCGTCGGAAAGAGGTCGGTCGGATAATGACAGCTGCAACAAATGATGGTGTATAGAAAATAAAAATGTCTATGTTCTTGTATATCAAATTTCATCTAAAAATTGTAAATAAAAGTGTATTGCATATTGAAATTTATCTATTGGACCCTGTTAAAATGATATAGTATACCCAGAGATACCCCTGTACATGACTCAATTGCTTGCAATGTCAATCATCAGACATCAGACTAAACAATAGGTTCCCAATGTAGACGATAACGACTCCTTATTTGTGCTAGAGGCTTTCAGGAGGTCAGTTAAGATTATTACAATGGGCAACATTAGACAAATTCTATATTAAAGGGTTGTCCAACCTGCGGCTCATGGCAAGCATCAGAGATGTCCAATGCGGCTCGCCTTTGTTTTTTTTTGTTTGCCAACTTCAACCGATGACTTAAACTTAAAAATTTTGGAGGCACTTTAATTTACAATTTACTTTTTATAGCTCAAAGTGAACGGTGTTCAAAATAAGTTTTGGAACCTATGGATATTAAAAATATAATGTACATAGCAGTGTTGTGAGTGAGGTAATTCACATAAAATGGGATTGATCGGTCCAAAGACATAAAGCTCTAATAAAAATTATTACAAACTGATCAATATATTGATTATACAAAATTAGAATACAATAATATAGATCCATAGACTATATGATTGATTAGTATATTCTAAAGTTACACTTATCTTCATTTATTGAATTTATTGATCATGTTTATAATGATCAGATTATATGGTGGCGATAACTTCAAGTAGTTGAATCAAATAAAAAGTAGACAGAGACGAGACAGAAAACATTGAAACTTTCATAAACTTCATATTACATGATTTTAAATGTAGTTGTTTATGGAAACAATAATGGAAAAATCTTTATGCGTGATGTTAGTTTTATATGGGGACTACTGCCCTTTTCCAGTAATCGATGAACTCTTAATCTCATAAAAATCACATACATAAATATAATAAATAACTGAAAAACTTAAGGTAAAACATTGCATAGAATCTGATAAATAAATCATGTCTCCTCTCCATAACTATATATACATACATTTAATGGAGCTTTCTACGGACCCAATAAGCAAGCTTCCATGTCTCCTCTTTGAGAGAGATACAATATTTGTAATAAGTACGATATTCTTCCCTTCATCGTATTTTTTAATTACTCTGTGAGATTTCTAAGTAATTTAAATCATCTCAAAATTAGCAAACTTTAATAAAAATTGAAAAGTCTCCAATCTTGATAAATTCCTCTCGGCATTGTGCTTAATGTAGGCGAAACCAAGAAGAGACATGACCATTTTTGTATGTCTGAAAATGAAAAGGAAAGGAGTCTAGGAAAGGAAGTATCTCAAACTTTTGTAGCTTAAGGAAAGCATAAATATATCACTGTAAAGAACAGAATTTCTAAGAACGAAGCCCAGAATAAATGTGAAAATCTTTGTTAAAAAATAATAAAAAAAACCCATACTCATATTACTGATACTGGTTCTTCAACTCCTTTGCATTCGTTTAATTTCGATTTTATAATTATAGCAGGGTATCTTCAAGTCCACTATGCTTCAGTTTCATCATCAAACATGTTTTTTTTTTTAATGGTTTCATAGCACGGAAAATAATTCAAAGAATTTCACATTGTGCCGCTTCATCGCTGGCCTTATACTATTTAGTAAGCGAGCTTTTACTACGAAATATGTTTCACTACTTTAACATTACGACGCGATACGATACGACGTTACATAGTATGAACCGTAACATATACATACATATATGTATATATATATTATCTACAGTACTGTGCAAAACAAAACTAACAACATAAATAAGTAAAAATAAGTAATACCTATAGTATTTAGATGCTTCTTTCCTTATAATTTTTTTTTTGTACATGTGAGTGGAATTGCTTTTTTTTTTAAAGTATAAACAAAGGATCTTTCGAGAACTTGAATCCAAATCCCAATGTTGCATATGTCCTATGTTTTCTACTCGTTTCAAGGGGACAAGTTCTACAAAAACGTATTTGTTGCAATTTCTTGTGTTGCTATTGTACCCTCGAGTTCGGGGATTCTCCTAAAATATTCAATAAATTTTACTTAACTTTTGATTACATTTTCAACTTTGAATACCAAAAATCCTATAATGATTTTGGGTATTTTTCATATAAGTAGATTAAGTTTGGCTTGGTTGAAACAATCAATATAAGTATAGGAATATTTTTGTCAACCATAGGAAAACATTTATGAAATAATTATGAAAAACAAAATCGTTTACAAATTCTATTTATTAAAGTGTAAACTGAATGAAAGCAATTTAAGAAGATAGATAGATAGATACACTGTGTATATGGTATGCGAAATTTGATATGAAAAAAATTGTTGCTTTTGTTTTTTGCACACTACTGTGTATACACTTTGTCGTATATGACTTTGCTAACAACTTCAACTTTTTGCAAAGCAATGAATTGCGAACAACAACGGCAGCGGCGGTCGGTGGTTTGTTTGTTTGTTTGTTTGGTTCTGCGTTGTGTTGTTCTGTGCTTGGTTATATCGTAAGTAAGTATTATGTTATAGTATATAGTGTGTCTTTATATATATATTTAAAAAAAAAAAAAAAAGGCCGACTATGCACATGTACCATCGTAGCTTTTAAAAACAAATTTTAAGAGCATCAGCCGCAACCGCTTTGTCACGTCACATTCTTCGGTTAAAAAGTATTTTGGTGATATTGTATCTAAGTATCGCTTGAGATTCTTTAGATAAAACAAAGAATTTTAGATTGTTGTTCTTCTTCCTGTATTTTCCTTTACATTGACATACATACTTAGTTAGATACATGGCTTGGTTAGGTTGGTCAGAAAGTAGAAGAATAAATGAATACAATAAATAAATGAATAAAGAAACAAATGCAAAAAAAAAAAAAAAAAAAAACAAATAAAAAGAAATAATATGTACTATGATGACGATGACGATGACAATGATGATGATGATGATGATGATGATGATGAGGCATGATGGTATGGTCATGCATGCCTGACTATCAAATACCCTCAATTTTCTACAATTTTACAATTGTGGAAAATTGGAAATAAATATGGCATTAATCATCATCAACATCAACATCATAATGACGATCGTGCCAAGTTCTAAGAAAAATATGAATACATTTTTAAAATGCACTACTCTTTTGTGTCGATTTGATTATTTTTAGAATTTAGAAACATTAAATTGCGAAATGCATAGGTGCATGCGATAATTGATTGTAAATCACTTAGTTAATATCCCGAGGAAAATGTTGTTTTGGTGCATATTGCATACGCGAGTACATTGGCATTTTTTCCATTTAAAATACCCCGATAGATTTGATTTTTTTTTTTTTTTTTTTGAATAAAGAATGATATAGTCTGAGAGTGGGTGGAACAATGAGTTCTTTGCAAAACATGCATATTTCCAATTTCCAATTTCTCAGTTTTGTTACTTTACCTGCTGCTGCTGCTGCTGCTGCTGCTGCTGCTGCTGGACATTCTGGTATTTTAGAAATAGATTAACAGATCTTTGCAACTTATTCTTTAAAGGTCTAAAAAAAAAAGGGAGCATCAGTAGAACTGTAATTTTCATCGAACTCTGGTTTTGCTATCAACTAAAATGATAATTTAGATGATGATGAGAGTCTCCCCATTTGGGCTAATGGCTCAATTGATGCATGAACACCCACAACCGCAGGACCACCAAAATTTCTGTCGTGTTCTTGGGAAGCCTTTCTTCGAAGACCTAAAAGGATATCCAACCACCAACTTGACAATGTGTCAACCAACTTTCAGGCTGAGTGAACTCCACCTTTGTTCACCACCTCTGTGGCGAGTGCCCTGCATATTCTATCTCAGCATTTCAATGCATTTATTTCAACATTTCTTGAATATCATTGGGCAATCAAATGCAAATAGCTGAACTTTAGACCCAAAATGATCAATTCTTTAGTCTCAATAGTTTCACTTTCCTTTATCAAATTCATATAAAGATGTGTGATCACTATTCAAATTCAAATATCCATGAATCCATCCGTCTTCCAACCTTATGAACAGGAATGACACTGTCAGACGGTTGAAATGGTTTCACATCCCAGAATTACTAACTAGGTTTTACTAAGTATATTTTATGTAAATACAATATATTCTAAAATTTCTACAATTTGGAAAAAAAAAATTGATTTGGTTTTGCTAAGAATTTATTGATTTACAATATTTAGAACTTCCCTCGTAATTAAATATGGTAAAATGTACATGCAACTTTAAGATCTCTTTTTTTCAAAATAGATTTTCTTTACCTTTTATTATCGCCATATGGCTCTTAAGTATCGTTACACATTCTTATTTATTTATTGTTCTTAATGAGAACTCTAAAAATATCAAGTTTGTAAGTTTTTTTTTTGTTTTTCCTATTTGCTCAACAATAGAAAATTTTGTAAAACTAAAAATGGCCTTAAAATTTTTGCATATCTTTATGTAATGAAACTTACGATTCAAATTATACCATGTGCATTAGTTGTGTGGTTTACAAAAATCGACACATTCCAGTTGAATATTTAAGGCATAGGACTCAATGCTCTTACTACTATTTTATTGTATAATAAATAATATTAGTAGAAGAATATTAGACTATATTATATAGGCTAGATATCATGGCTACATGTTCGTCTCATATTGGAAAAACTTAAAACACAGTAAGTTATTGAATTGAACTGTAGATCGATTGTTGAATGTAATTTCGACAATGTCACTATTCCACCCGCGCAGTCTTATAAGCATGTCATGATGTTTGTAACAGATAAGAGGAGACATTGGAGACCCCACAAGGTATATACATACATATATTCTTGATCAACTCGATGAGACGTGCTGGTTAAGCCATGTCCTTCTGTATGTATACAGCCGAATCGGGCCACTAGGATGGTTAACTCCCAAACCTTTTTTATTTTTAGGGTTCCGAATCTAAACGGAACCCTTTCACTAAGGCTTCTAAGGCCAAAGTTAAAAATTTAAAGGAGTCCCCATACAATAAACTTATGGATTTGTATTGGAGCTATACGATCCAGTAACCCTAGAGCCTTGAAATTTATTTGGTTGCTGGAAATAGATTAGTTAGTTTGATAAGACCACTAGGGTAGGGTATACAAACCCCTCATTTGGTACGGAACCATCTATGTGGAGTCTGACTTGCACTTGGACGGTATGTATACAGATATTTAAAATTTTTTTTTTTTTTTTTTTGTTCCGATGGGGAAGCATTAAAAGCCAAATGAATTTACTATTCGAAGTGTGGGACTTGCACCCACTAAACCCCACCGTCCCAAGTCCTTTAGTCACCCTGGCACTACCGCAAAGCATTACGTCAAGGAGGAAAGAGGGAGCATAACAGCTCAAAGTTAGCTTCTACCCCATGTAAATCAAAACAAATTTAAGTTAAAACTTCTAGTCAGTATCAAACTAATGACCTATCACGTCTTCATTCGTCTGAACTCGTCGTAATCGGACAATCCGTTCAAATATTTTTCCCACAGAATCCAACATACACAATGGCCTATACGAAGAAGGCTCCTCAGGTGGCTTATTTCCTTTCGGTATTAGAACCAGTTTTTGAATTTTCCATCTATCCGGAAAAATTCCCTCCTGCAGGCAACAACTATAAAGCTTGCTAAAGGTGTCCGCTCGTTCGAGCATAGCAAGTTTCAGCACTTTATTGGGAATCCTATCTGGCCCTGGTGCCTTCGATGCCTTAAGTGTCTTCGCTAATTCTAACACCTCCGTCATTTGAACAACCGTGACTTCTCCGCTGTGGTCATATAAAAAGTCTCCTCGGTTTTTTGGTACATTTTTGAACAAAAAGCTTTCTTTATTCAAAATCAAGTTCAATCAAGTACATATTTTCCATTATTATCTATGACCTTTTGCTATTTTCCGGGTAGTTTCATATGTAATTCCAACGGTATAGAACTTCTGTGGTTTGTTAGCGAAAAACTTAACCAAATAATTTTCAGCGGATCTTCAGTCGGCCAATATTTTTTTTTTTCCCAGAAAGAGAGTTTTGCAGAGACCGAAACAAATGGTAGTCAGAGGGTGCAAGGTCTGGGCTATACGGTGGATGCATCAAAACTTCCCAACGAAGCTCCGTCAATTTGTTGCGGGTCATCAAAAATATGTGTGGCCTAGCATTGTCATGATGGTGGACAACTCCCTTTCTGTTGGCCAATTGTGGTTGCTCTTTCCTGATTGCTTCATTCAAACGGTCGACCGAATTGACCATTTCGCTACGTTCTAGCACCTCATAATAGACAATTCCCTTCCAATCCCACCAAACACGCAACATAACCTTTTTTTGCCGTCAATCCATGCTTTCAAGTTGTTTGTGAAAGGTCACCGGCCTTTGCCCGTGTTAGTTGCGTTGGATATTCTCGTATTAAATCAATTTTCCATCGCCCGTTATTATTCGCTTCAAAAATGGTTCCATTTCGTTACGTTTCAGCAGCGTTTCACTCAATTAAATTTCTTTGAGTTAATTCATGTGGCACCCAAATATCTAGCTACTTTGAGTAGAGTAGCCTGCCCTTTTTAGATAATTCTTATTCTATCATATGCTTGAAGTTTAGTGGCTCCGCAATTTACTGACAGCTTACGTGCCGTGCCGGTTTTGCTCCATTAGTTGCAAAATTTTATCGGCTTTTTCAGTGACCGGTCGACTAGTGCGAGATGCATCTTTTACATCGAAACACTCCTGGGTCTTGCATTCGCTGCTTACAGCTTTCTCAATTTTTTCGGCATGTTTTTTACAGCGTTTTTCCTTTTTTTTTTTTTATGGTAAAAAAAAACATCACATAGCGTATTTCTTCAGATATTTCACTCATATTCAAATCAGTATAACTTTTAACACGAGCAACGAATTGCACATTTATCTTCACAATAAATGTAGCCTGAAATGTCTCCTTTCAAACACGTGTTCGTTTCATACGATCAGATTAGTGTTCTCACAACACTATGGGCACCAACACCATCTAGTGGCGAAAACTTACTTCAGTCGCAGTTAATATACCTAAGTATTAGAACGAAAGTTCTTCGATTACAGGGAGTGGGGACTAACATATGCAATATATGTATGTAAAAAAATTATGTGGAAAATAGAAGGTATATGGTATTGGGGTATTGGGTGAAAAAAAGGTTAATGTTCTATTCTGTTTTAATTTTGATTCGTCACTTCAATTTTAGGGAATCACAATGAGAATTTAAAATACTTAATTGATTTCATATGATAATCAGTTAGTCATACAGCCACTGATAATATGCTGCGAGTATATGAATGGAAAATATTTTTTATGAATACAAAGATTTAAGTATGCATTAATGACTTAGTAAGTGTTCGAAACAGTTATAAGAATTACGAAAGGATTTTAGAAAATGAAACAAATATTCGTTATGGAAATTCTTTGATGGGTTCCGAAAGGCATTTTATAGTGCGCAGCAGTGCATACATAATAATATATTATTGTAAATATTTTAATGTAAGTAGTAAATTCCAAATGTGGATGTGATTTTTCGAAGTTTTTAATTGGTTATTGTTTTAGATATTATACAAATTGGTGAAACAATCACGATGACATGTTTTCGAAACGTGCAAAAAAGTAACAAAAATTGATCGTAACTTCTAAAGAATTTTTGTTGAAATTTCAATTGAATTTTGAATTAGGAATATAATGAGTAAAAAACTACTTATGATGACTAGAGAAAATATTATTGTGAATTGAAAATGCATGCAGTGAAATTTTGCATAACTCAAATGCACAAAAAAACTATCAATTTTCTGTTCTTGCTTCGGCAGAGCTTATACCATTTATACTAAAATTGGAACGGTGGATGAAATGCAAAATCATGAAGCGTCCCACAACTTTTCTCAGAACTCCAAGATGAAGCTTCCTCCATCCAATAAACTCAACACTACCAATAAGAATCAAGGTTAAATACCTGGAAATTGTGGTAAATACTAATAAATTCAAGCACATTACATTGAACTTGAGGCGAGGTCATTGTTGTCAACTATCTTGGTTGAAAACTTGATAGAATGTGACCCACCCACATGGAAAAAGCACAACATCTCAAAAGGAAAAGAAATAAGTATGGGGTCACTTTGATTAAACTGTCTACTAAGCAGTCATTCTAAATTTCGCCTTAAGTACAAATTACAATACAATACAAGGCAATCATAAAACAATTATAAACATTCAACTTTGGTGTAAAGTTGATAAATTAAATCTTGAAATCCTACAAAGATTTCACTCGATGATCCTAAGAAGGCTTGCCGAAGCCTCTTACCCGTTTTATATTAAAAACTTCGTATTACATATATTGACACCGAAATATTTGTTTGGGAGCTATTCGATCCAGTAATCCTAGGGTCTTCAAATATGTAGGTTTTGTTGATTATGGTTTAGGTTAGTATAATATTAGAATTTCAGTTCGTTAATACAAAAAGCAAAAAAAGTTTTTCAAATAAGAATTTCATTTTGAACTTAGATTTGTATTGAAGCTATACGATCCAGTAATCCTAGAGTCTTGAAATTTACAGGTTTGTTGGATATTGCTTAGCAGCTTGAACCAATCAAAGTTTCGGTTCGATAACCTGAATTTGTATTTGTATAGGAGCTATACAATCTAATAATCCTAGGGTCTTGAAATTTACACGGTCAGTTAACATGACTCAGACGCTTATATTATCTTAATTTCAGTACAATAATACAAAAACAAAAAAGTTATGGGAGTTACTCCTCCTAGAGTCGGATCAGATTTGGCTGATTCTGACAAATGTACAGCGTCTTGTGAAAACGGATTACATTGCATACATACAGGCGAACAAACGGACATCTCAAAAAACAACTAGTCTCATCATGCTGATCAAGAGCATATACATACTTTATGGGGTCTCGTATGTCTCATTCTCTACGTTAAGAAACTTATTATATTATTCACTGTGTGAAGAGTATAAAAACAATACATTTTCCAATTTTCTATTTGCAATTTCGTAATATATTCACTAATTTTATTCTAATTTTAATTTTAATGAAATCCTTTATAGTGTTGGTCTGTTATATTCTATAATAAATTGTCAAAATATTCGCTACATCATTCATGGAATGAATTCTGAATGAACAAACTGTCGTTATCATTTTCCATATGCACTTGGAGTTGGATTTACTAGCTCTGAGCTCATCTCATTTTCCATATCAATTTAATTATTGGGATTAGCAGTCGAAGTTATATTATTGTAGGATTCAATTTTATTCATGCTACATAAACAGCTTACATCAAGTGGCCATGAGTCGATTGTTCCATGTAGAATATTGACCAAATCCAGTTTGTTTTGTTGCAAAAATTCTTCATGACAATATTCCATGGTTTTACTCACAAAATATTATTCATAATATCGTATTTCCCCATAAAAATTTGACTTTCGGCTACACGTGCCAAATGTTTTTTTTTTTTTTTTTGTTTTTATTTATTTATTTATTTATTACAAAACTAAGATTATAATTAAAAATTATAACTTAGATATACTACGAGCAATAGCGACAAAGGCCTTCAGCTCGGAAAGCTATTTGTATAATACAATAATATTAATTAATTATTTATAATATACAAAATTAATACAACTAAACTATTTATACTTATGATTAGGATATAATAAAATAGTGTTTGGTATATATAAAGATTAGAAATAAAAAAAAAATTATATAGGAAATAGGAAAGGCTGGAAGGAAAGTTTTAGCTGAAAGTTTGTTGTGATTGACAAGCTTGTACCAATTTTATGTTGCTTCATGGAATCCAGAGTGTTGGGTTTTGAAATAGTATTTTGAAGTACATTACAGAGTCTTGTGAGGAAAAATTCGGAGTTGTATGGAGCGGAGAGAAAGCAACTTCTTTGGCTACTTTGTCAGGCAATGACTTGGGATCCAAACTAAAGTTATTTTTGAAGGGTTGCGGATAAGAATATTTATAATTTTGTTAGCATAAAAATTATTTGAAGTTATGTTAGAAATAGATTTAATTGAAGAGAGGGAATCGGAACAGATAGCGAATTTACCTTTATTTTATTGTTTTTGGCATATTCTGCAGCTTCTAATATAGCTACTATTTCTGCTGTAAAGATGGAGCTATGGTTAGGTAGGATTGCATTTTTGATTATTGCATCTTCATGAGTGACGCTATAACTCACATTATTGTCCGATTTAGAACCGTCTGTGTAAATGAAGGTAAAGTTACAAAGTTCTTCTTTTAAGTTAGTGAAAAGAGCTCGGAACTGATTGGGGTTGGTATCAGATTTTAGAAAGTTATGAAGAGAACAGTTAATAGATGAAGGCATTAGGTTCCATGAAGGAGGGGGAACATTATGGGTTGAGGGGGGGGAGGAATGGTACATTTAAATTATTCTATTAATAGTAGAAAGCACCTTAGGTTGTTTTTTAGATTTAGCTATTTTCCGGGTTAGTAAGCCTAAGGGAAGAAAAACTTTATACAATTTTCTCTCTACGAGTTGTGGAAATTTGACTATATATATTATTCTATTAAGTACTACTTATATCAAGGATTCAGTGGTTGTTGGTTCTTCAGAGATGAGACACATTGTATATAATAGATTTATAATGTATTTCATTATCAAATGAGTAAATTTATGTACTTAGTACAGTCACAGCAGCATAGTCTATGTCTGTGATTATAAATATTTTATTGTCTACCATATAGTGAATGGATGATGGATTTAAAGTAAAAATAATACAATATTTTATTGTAAATTGCTTACTCAGTGCCAATTACAAGTACCAACCAACCAACCAACATACATACAAATAATGGCAAATGGAAAAAAATTCCAAAAATGTGCTTTACTGCATTCATTTGTTTATTAAAAATGAAAATAATTATTATTTTGCCGACTTAATTAAGCAAAATTTCCCGAACACAAAAAGCAAATTCCATGCAAGGAAAATTCAATAATGGTAGAAAAAGAGAAAGAGCGTGAAAGCACGGATAAACTTAAATACAAACACACAAAAACCCCAACCAACTAAGTATGTATATTCACATATACAGAGATAGATACATAGATAGATACGAGTATGTATGACTTGTCTACATACCTACATACATACATACACATACATACATAGATACTCGTATAAACGCAATTTTCACTACAATGAAATATACAATACTACAAAATATATTGTAATTCGTAAAATAAAAAGGCATTTTATTAAAAACATGAAACATGATAATAAAGTGAGCTTCTCTTACACACGAAATACAATTAAATAAATACAAATTTTATTCGAGTTCACCATTTCACCATTTTGTTTGTTTTGTACAAATATCTTTAATAGCCAATAACAGTAAAATATATCTAATGTACTTATATCTATAGAAATATTTGTATATTATATAATTTTCATTTTTATTGCAATCAATCTGAAAAAAAAAAAAAAAAAAAAAATAGAACTACCAAGTATTAAAGATCTCTATATCTTCCATATCTAAATATCATCAAGGATTCATCGTTTTGCAAGAATATTCATTATTGACAATAACAAAATTATGTATATTATAATTAGAATTTCTTAAATCATGTGAAATGACTCTATAATATTCTTTCTACTTATGTATAATCTTATTGTGTCATACAAAACTAAATAAAATGTCCAACAAATAGAAATTGTTGATAAAAACTGAATAGCCCTTTAAAAACAGTAACAGACGACAGTAAACCTAGGGTCTTGACATGTACATGGTTGTTAAAAATAGGTTACGCACTTACTCGCGTATTATGTATTTAAATTTCAGTTTGTTAATACAAAAAACAATAAAAGTTTTGCTAATAAGAACATGAATTTGAATCTGGGTTTGTATGAGAGGTACGCCTTTTAGTAATCCTAGAATCTTGAAATTAACAATGTTAGTTAATATGGATCAGACACTTATAATTACTGATTTTCAGTTCGATAACAGAAAAAAAACAAAAAAGTTTTCCAAATGGGAACATGAATTTAAATATGAGTTTGTATGGGAGCTATACGATCCAGTAAACCTGGGGTCTTGAAATTTTGTACGGCTGGTGAATATAGGCCGAGCACTTATATTTGTCCAAAATTTCAGTTCAATAACACAAAAAACAAAAAAGTTTTCCAAAGAGGAACATGAATTTAAATATGGATTTGTATGGGAGCTATACGATCCAGTAATACTGAGGGTTTTGAAATTTACAGAGTTGGTGAATATACATAGGTCACATTTCACATTTAAATCGTTGAAGCTGTTTCTGAGATACCCGAAATAAATTTATATATCTGTCCTGCCCGGCGAGAATTGCTACGCCCCCGATGTTAGTGTGTGATTTTTGAAAACATTGTTGTTGTAATAATTGTTTCTCACCAACATTAAATCGGTTTTTTCCCTTGCATCACCTTGAAACGTGATCAGGTGGGATCAATTTGTGTCGAAGGACTCTAAATGCATTAAACTGCTGTACTGCTTTTTGATGTTTACGATATTATCGACACTTTGGTCAAGTATTTAACACAATTCACGGCATGATCCGTTATCTTCAACATACATCGTCATATGCTTGGTGAATATACATAGGTCACATTTCACATTTAAATCGTTGAAGCTTTTTCTGAGATACCCGAAATAAATTTATATATCTGTCCTGCCCGGCGAGAATTGCTACGCCCCCGATGTTAGTGTGTGATTTTTGAAAACATTGTTGTTGTAATAATTGTTTCCCACCAACATTAAATCGGTTTTTTCCCTTGCATCAGGTGGGATCAATCAATTGTGTCGAAGGACTCTAAATGCATTAAACTGCTGTACTGCTTTTTGATGTTTACGATATTATCGACACTTTGGTCAAGTATTTAACACAATTCACGGCATGATCCTTTATCTTCAACATACATCGTCATATTTCAGCCAATTTGCAAAAATCTTAATGACTTATAGAGCTAAAACCTTCCTAATGAATCACTCCATCCATTGGTGGAAACCGTATGAAAACATGTTTGGTAGTTTTTAAATTTATCGCTTTCAGACAGACAGATGCGGCCGGGAGTCTTTGTTTTATAATACAATATGTATAGATTTATCCTTGAAGGAAAGTTGTGCCCCATAATGATTTTACGTCGGAATCGACAATTTCCCTTGTCGAAACCAAGTAATGATTAGGATTCTCCCTTTATTTTTCTGTTAACGTATTAACAAAATTTGTAAAAGTAATGTCAAAATTTATACCATACAATTTCCATAAACATTGAACTAATTGTGATGAATATCAGAAATGGAGTAGTCCTTTTTAGTGTATCGCATTCTTAAAAGGTTCCCTACAAAATTCATCTAGATTTCTATTAACCACACATCTCATATGCAAGGTAGGAATAGTAGGAAAGGCATCTATGAAATGTTTTACTTATTGTGAACGGGTTTTTGCCATCCTTATTTACAAACGTTGTACCTATGTTAAACTCGATTTCACTGTCTTTATGCCTAATCTTTCTCTTCAACAGAAAGGAAACAAACAAAACTCAAACTATCAGTAAATGAAATGCACTATTTCGTTCATATCGTACAAGAATGGAATTCCTTTTTCCAGTATTCTCCATTGCACTGTATAACTATGTGCATATATATATGTGTGTGTGTGTGTATGGATGTATGTATATATGTATGTATAATTCTTTGATTCGGTAAAATTTCTTTCAACTCTGACACTCAATTGCTTCCAACTACTAACTGACGGACTCGTTGTGTTCTGATGTTGATGTTGATGTTGATGTTGATGTGGATGCTGATGCTGATGCTGATGTTGTCCTGATTCATCCCTATAAGGCTAAGATTGGCATTCTGCATCATTGTGCCATGGAATTTTGATTGTGCATACATATTGGTGAATGTGTTGTCTGTCTGTTTGTCTGTCTTTTTGGCTCCATGCTCCATACGACGATGGCTTTGGTTAGCCAAACTGTAACATATCGAAAGCAAGCAACCATCAACCATCAACCACCTTCGCCGCTTTTCCAGTTGATGCGCTCTGGTTGTGCGTCAGTGTCGAAATTAATGTTGCAGTTATTTTGGATTTGCCTGGCTGTCTGCCTGACTGCCTGACTGCCTTTTCCATTGCTCCTTGTCTACTCCATGCCCTGTGCGTCCCTGGTTAACAATTCCGCTACATTCTGCCTGCCCTGTTCCAATGCTTGTTTGACGCATGAGATATTTTTGACGCAACAGATATTTCAACAATGTTTTTTGTTTTTTGGATATTTGTACTTTTTTTTTTTTTTTTTTTGCTTTTTTTGATGTGTCGAAATTATCTTGTTACTGTTATTTACCATCACAACGGAGAGTAAGAGTTGCTCCCGACCCAACCCAACACAATCGAATGCTATCTATCCGATTCCGACATCTTTATATTCTCAAACCTGAGAAAGTCTTTTTATAAATGAGTTTTGAATTTAATCCCGTAAGGCAGATAACATAATACTACACATTCATGAGACCGTTAGACATCAAAATAATCTACAAGTTCTAACCTTTGGTAAACGGAAAGTATCAGACTTTATAGTTTAAGGATTGGATCACGATTCCAGGAAGTTTTAGTTTTAGTTAAAGGACTAGGATGTATAGTATCTTTACAGATAACATAATACTACACATTCATGAGACCGTTAGACATCAAAATAATCTACAAGTTCTAACCTTTGGTAAACGGAAAGTATCAGACTTTATAGTTTAAGAATCGGATCACGATCCCAGGAAGTTTTTGTTTTAGTTAAAGGACTAGGATGTATAGTATCTATACAGATAACATAATACTACACATTCATGAGACCGTTAGACATCAAAATAATCTACAAGTTCTAACCTTTGGTAAACGGAAAGTATCAGACTTTATAGTTTAAGGATCGGATCACGATCCCAGGAAGTTTTAGTTTTAGTTAAAGGACTAGGATGTATAGTATCTATATAGATTAAATGTACATATATATATATTAATTTTGTTCATTATTCGTTTGTTACATTCATTTAGGCAAAGCTAATAAACTCCTTAAATGCACGTAAGGGTGCAGGGTTTGTAAAAAAAAAAAAAAGCACAACACAACACAAAAACAATTCCACAAATTAAAAAATATCGCTCTCCACTCAAATGGAGGTAGTTAAGTTAAGTTAAGTTACACACGATACAAATATGTGCACATATAACATACTCGTTCGTATGTATGACGATAAAAATAAAATAAAATAAAAGAAAACAAGCCGGGAAAATTCACTTATGTGTCAGTCAGTATACATCCATGTATATATGTATATATATTGTATATACATATATACAGTATGTATCTCTCTCTCTCTCTACATTTACATATGCATCTATTTGTATAGTTGCAGAAGAAAACAAAATAGAAAAAATAATTAAATAAACCGAATGAATGAATCCAAATTGTATTTGAGTACGAAATATTTTCAAAAGTGCAGTAAATTTTGTACATTTTTGTACAGGCACTGGCAAAGTTCATATTACACACATCCATCCATATGTAGTACGAGTATATACATACATACAAACGTGTCTTTAAAGAAAATTTATTCTCGACCAACGTGGCGAATACATGATTAAAATTAATATTATAACAATACAACTAGGTTTACTATTGTATATGGTAAGACAGATTCTTTCTGATGATGTTTTGATGTTTTCAGTTTGCTAAATAATCAAATAAAATGTTAAGAAATATGGAAATCAAATTTGAAACATTATCACGTATGTACAATACATATGTTGTATCGTATTTACGATATACAAGTACCAGGAGAAATTTCATTACAAATGGCCACCTTAAGGGCTAAGCAAGGCCTTCTATTCTCATGGTTTGGTTTAGCACAAAATTAAATTAATAGTATTGGGTTTGTACAAAATTCATGTCCGTTTTTTTTTTTCATTGAATTCAAAATTGATTTATTATATTACTCGATTATGTATTGGTCAATTTGTTTGACTACTTTTGCCCATCTTTCGCGAAGTTTCATCATTCCGTCCTCGTAGAACTTCTGATCTTTATGGGCTAAATATTGTGTCAAGTGCATCATGAGAATCAAATGTTTCACCATTCAAAGAGAATTGAAGAGAGCGAAAGAAATGGTAATTTGGTGGTACAAAGTCGGGACTACATGATGGATTTTCCATCACTTTCCAATTTAGCTCCGATAATTTTTGCCGAGCGAGCAAAGATGTATGCGGTCGAGCCTTATCATGGTGGAAGTTGACACTATTCCTATTGGCTAGATTTCTTTGTCCAATTCGGATAGCTGACAATAATTCATACATTCAAATTAATGGTTTGATTCCGTGGCAGCAGCTCTAAGTGACGATACCTGTACAATTCCGAACTTTGATGTGGTTAGAGTCGGTTCATATCTGTGCTTCATGTTCGTTTTCGTTTGTCGTTATTGTAAACAACCAATTTTTCATCGCCCGTTATGATACGCTTCAAAAACATATCATTTTCGTGACGTTTAAGCAATGAATCGCAAATATTGATGCGCTCAGTGAGGTGAATTTCCTTTAACTAACCCAGATATCGTATACAAGTTATGTTAAGCCTTTCTGCAGTCTGCAGTCTGTCGTCTTGACTTACGGCGTTTTTCATCAATCATTGCTTTGATTTGGTCTTCATCAGACTCCAGTTGCCGGCCAGTGTTTGCTGCATTTTTAACCTCAAAATCACCGGAACGGAAATTTGCATAAACAGAACTGACATTGGTACTTTTTCGGAAGTAATTAAGATAAGAACCCTAATTTTAATGGTGGGTTTATATGGGAGGTACCCCCCTAGTTGGTCGATTTGGCTAATTCCAACAAATATATAGCTCCTATATCAGAAACTTATAGTGTCTTAATTTCAGTTCAATAGTCCAAAAAAAAAAAAAAGTTTTTCTAATAAGAACCTGAATTTTAATGGGGGCTTGTATGTCAGGTACCCTCCCTAGTGGTCCGATCAAACTGAAATTTCGACAATAAAAGTTTTAAATGTTTATACTATACTACCAACCATCCAAATTTCAATATCGCGGAATTACTGGAACGTATAGCTGCCATACAAACCAAAAAGTTTAAATGTTTTAGTTTTACGGTTCATGAGATATGACCTGAGGACGGGCAGACGGACAACGAAGTTAATGCAATATGATTCCCTTTGTTGCCCTTTGCATGGAATTAGAGTGGCCCTGATGGCTGTTAGAGAATACAAGTCCATAGGATAATCTACTTGAACGGAATAAACTTAAGTATACTTTTCATTACTAAATAAATTCATAGGCTTAAAAATCTCCATTGAGCGAAAGCATAGGAATGAACATACTAAGCTAGAGTAGTAATAGATTGTCACCGGAAACCGGGTTTTTTTTTTTTCTGGCTACATGTGAGTATCTTAATGTAGGAAGTTATTTTTTATGATAAAGCGACTCGCAACCGCCAATAATGTTTTCTGTCTAGTTTATTACTTGGAACTAGGTGTGAGGAAAAGATTGAGCTAGCCTCTGATCTTTTTGTAGTGTCACTTACACCTTTCCCGAGTACTTTACCATGGTAAACCTCCTAACAGTAAGGTTAAAAATTCGAATAAAAAAGAAATTCAGAGATTATCTTTCTGGCCATTGGACAATGTCAATTATTCAAAAAAAATCAAATTGTTAGACATTCAAAAGGATATACATACATATACGAGTATATAAAAACAGTAACATAGGAACCTTACGGGAATCTTAAGATACTATGCTCCAATTCCATTGGATTTCATGAAAGTGTTAAAATTATATACCCGGAACAATGATCAAGACGGGAAAAAGGTATTGAAGAACTATATCTATGGAACTAAGTATATGATAGATGAATGTTACCGCAATCAATGTTAGTGGACGGACAGCTTCATCGTAACAAAGAGAGCGGTAAAAAGAAAATGAGTAAATAATGAACTCTCTCTCTCTCTCTCCCTGAAGCAAACAACATACTCGTCATGTAGAAGTGTTAAGGATAGCAACTAGAGGTAAACCTTTTACCGAGAATTGGTTAAAAAAAAAAAAGATCAAGAAGCTCATAAATCTTTGTTTTTGATAAGATAGAAATGAATTCCATTCAGTGCGTCGTCTACAAGTTTCTAGATTCAAGTGAATCGATTACTGGATATACAAGTATATTAGTGAATTTCTTGTAGTGCAACAGATTTTTAAGAATTTAATATTCTTTATAGTAATAGCAATCTATAGAATGCGATTCATCAATGTTAAATGGAACAAATTCTATGTTGAAAATGAATGAAAATATTTAAGTAAACCTCTACGGTAAGGATCCAATATCTCTAGTTAAGGAACAAGTTGTTCCAGGAGGATAGCGAGAAATGACATCACAATTCGCCATGTGTTGTTTCTGGTATGAGAGCCGTTGCAATAGATTTCTTATTATATCTACATATATCACAATCTGAATTCTACATTTATTGTTGGTTAAAATCTATAATATCAATAATCCCCTTTAAATAAAACTACAATTTTTATAGATATCGATTTGAAATTTTCAGCTTTCTTTCAACATTAAAAATACGCGTATCTAGTACAACACATACTCGTATTGTACAGAATTTAGATTGTCCCTTGTAAGAATAACATTAACAATTTTATTATCAAATATAGATTATTTTTGCGACGTCATACAAACATAATTCTTATGATGATTTGTACTTGAAAATATTCGGGGGGGTAAATGGCTTTTGTCTGTGATCCTATAGCGCCGACTATGGCGCCCTTATTTATTTTTAAATGTACGGGTATGTATTTGCCTGTGTGCAAATGATTTGTATGTACTACATACATGTACATATCGTAGTATATTATCAGCGGAATTGCCGAAAAAACTTTTCCAATTCTTAAGTAAAGGCAAAAATTAATAGTTTTCCTTAAACAAACAAACTATTATACGAGGGTCATTCAATAAGTAACAAAACAGGAAAAGATTTATTCAATCTATACAAAAGTTTGGCTACTTTTCAACCTTTATACATATGTCCCATCGTTCTTCTTATTTGTCTGTCTCTGGTTTTATATTGATTTCGAAGCTAATTTTACTACTGGGGCTTTAAAGTTTTCATTGGATCGAAAATGTAGAGCACATAGAGCATTTTTCAAGGGTCCAAACAAATGGAAGTCTGAAAGGACGGGGGGTCGGGGCTAGGGGTAGGAGGGATGTGGAAGAACTACCCATCCCAGTTTTTGAAGAGTTTCTTGAGTTAAACGTGGGCGTCCGTAAGTTGTCTTGGAACCCATGTTGCACAATTTTTCCTGAAGCTTATAAAGTTTAATGTTACGGATAGTTCCAACACTTCTTCAGCTAAGTATCAGTTCTCATTAGTAATACGTCTCTAGCTCCGAATGAATGCATTAAAGCGAGATTCGAGAGAGGAAGTTACAACTTGTTGTTGTTCAAACAATTATCACTGTAAATTTTCAACATTCTTTCATGGATTTAACTACCTTTGATACCCTTTACAATTAGAAATCTATTCACTACTCTTTGTTTGTCATCTGATGAGAAATAAAGTAAAAGAATGTCTACTTGACGCAAAAAAAGTAAAAGAATGCCTATTTGTCTCGTTATTTTTTTAATGACCCTCGCATATTAAAGAGAGAACATGATTTCAATATATGGAATGAGCTGTAAGTAGAAATCCATCGTACTTATGAAAGTTGCTGCAATAAAATTTTTATTAGAACAAAAGGTGATTCATATATCAAAATACCCTGTATATATGAAGGGTATATTAAGGTTGTGCAATTATATGTAACATCTATGACACGTAAGGAAATCTGTGGTAGAAAATACATACTATTATCCACACAATGTTCTCAAAGAATGGACATAGGTAAATTGATTAGGATAGACTTGAGTCCATATGATATATCTTCATCAGGTGTTGATGTTGAAAATGATAATGAAGGTTAAGATGACCAAAATTAGGAAATATGGAAATTTAGAGAAGTCTAATATGCTATAAAGGCAGAAATAGGCTTATGGATCTTTTTGATCCGATCCCTCATTTTCTCCATACTCCTCTTTCTCATACTCTTTTACCTACTCAATCGTATGAATTCTGAGAGTAGAATTTTTGAAAAAGGAAGCCGTATAAAATTCATACATATCTTTGCATTTTGAATTGTTGCACATCGAGATATCGAAACAAGTAACCTGTCAATATGCAATTGAGGTATTAATTTTTCAAATTCAAATTTTATTTATAGAGATTTATTATACTAATATACTTATTAGAAAAAAGAAGTTTAACTTCGCCTAGGCCAAAGTTGATATACTCTTCACGACCCAGTAACTGTAGAGTATTGAAATTTACGCATTTCATGGACATTGATTAGTGCTTATAGTATCTAAATTTCAGTTCAATAGGACAAAAAAAAAAAAAAACGAAAAAGGTTTTCTAATAAGAACCTTAATTTAAATGGACGGAGGTACCCCCTAGTGGTCCGATTCGGCTGATTCCGACAGTTGTACGTCGGAAAAAAGAAAGGTTTGTGCAAAATTCCAGCTATCTACCTGAAAAACTGATGGACTAGTTTGTATACATACAGACGGACAGACGGACATGGCTTAATCAATTCGTCTCGTCGAGCTGATCAAGTATATATACATATATACTGTATGGGGTCTCTGATATGATATCTCCTTCTGCCTGTTACAAACTTCATGTGAAACTTTTAATACAAATCACAGTGTGAAGAGTATAAAAACAGAACAAGAATTATGTACTGTATTTTTTTTTTAAAGACATAGGTAGGAGGGTACTGGGTACTCATTGCAAGCAGCAGGCAGGTACATATGTTTGGTATATTCACTTATAACGCTTCCAATTTTGCTGTGGTGCCTCTCTCTTATTTAGACTCGCACAGATACACACACACACACATACACACACAGATACACACACCCATCTAAATGTATGACGCATTGACAACAGAAATGAACTAAACTAAACTGAACAAGTGTGTTGAGAGAGTGTGAGCGTGAGCGAGCGAATGATTTGAATGATCATCCGGTTTTATTCGTTACTATAGTCATTCATTCATTCTCTCTTTGCGAGTGAGCGAGTAGTTTCTTCATTTGAAAACATTATACAATGCAGTGCTGCCAGATGTTTGATGATCCTCACATATAAAGGGTCAATATAACAATTGAGACTTACATAACAATAAATAATATTATTTAATTAAATAAATATTTTTTTATTAAAATAAGTTTTATAAAAAAATTTTGTATAAAAATCTTATGGTCTGGGGAAATATGGCACAAAGAAAAGTGTTAATATTACAAAAAAAAAAACAAAAAAAAAAATACTGCAACACTGGTAAAAGTATGGAGCTTCTTGGTTGCTTTTGATAAAGGGACTGTCAACTCAATTGAGCAACTGGCTCGGCTCGGCTCGCTCGGAACTTACAAAGCCAATCAACCAATCAACCAACCAGCCAACAAACCAACTAACTGAACTGAACTGAACTGATCTGACTACTAACTGAGTCGACTAACTCAGTCTGCAAGTTTCTCTCGCTTCTGCGCGTTGGAGCATGGATCTTTCGGAGTGGTTGCGCGATTTTTAGTAATATTTTTATTTGTTTTTTTTTTTTATTGTAGCTGGTTCGTTTGTCGTCACCTAGTGAGTTTGTTTTTTTTTTTTTGTTTTTTACATTGCTAATGCTATTGCTGTAGCTGCTGATTCTGGGGGCTATAAATAACATATTATAGTACAACAGAACGGAACACAACAGAACAGAATAGCACAGCACAGAACAGAACAGAATAGAATAGAAAAGTAATATTTACAACATGAGGAGGAGGCAACAATACAAAACAAAACAAGCGAACTACTACTGCACTTTAATGTTGTAGTACTAGGCATTATTTTTTATATTAATTTTTCATTTGTCATTTTCGCTCGTTTGTCGTTTTGTCGTTTACATTTACGTTTACGTTTGTTCTGTTCGCTTGTTCGTTTGTTTGTGGTGTCACCGATCCATCGATCGATCGATCGATCGTATTCAATTCACATTCTCTCTATTGTGTGGTGCGTTCTTATTATTTATTTAATTTTTATGTGAGTTTCAAGTGTTGTTTGTGTGTTTGTGTGTTTGTGCGTTTGTTTTTTTGAACTTTTTCTTACTACTATTTAACATCATCATCGTCATCATCATCATCATCATCGTAGCTACAATACAATCTACACGAGTGTAGATTTGATTCAATTCGTTTTGATTGTGTGATTTTGTGATTGTGATTGTGTTTGTGTATCTGTGAGTGCGCGCGCGTTCTTTTTTTTTTTTTAATGTACTTGTTGATATTGACATTTGGTTTTCGTTTTGGTCTTTTTGCCATAAAACAAAAAAAAGTGACTAAGTAAACTTGGAAAT
This sequence comes from Amiota minor, assembly GCA_037043295.1. NCBI lineage: Eukaryota > Metazoa > Arthropoda > Insecta > Diptera > Drosophilidae > Amiota > Amiota minor. The sequence goes on along the minus strand of JBAMAW010001534.1, from coordinate 826,007 downwards.
AGAAGAAGAAGATGAAAAAAAAAAAGAAGAAAAAGAAGAAGAGATGATAGAGACGGAAGACGTCAGTGGGTGGTGAATGGTGGTGAATGGTAGAAATTGCGGAAAATGAAAATGTTTTCACAGTTGCAAAAAAAAAAAATAAAAAAAAAAAAAAAGAGTGCAAGCTCCGCAATTTGCTTGCTCTTTTTGGTTTTGTGCTTGCTCTCTTGCTGCATCAATGTGAAAATAAAATTAAATTAACCATCAACAACAGCTACAACAACAACAACAACAACAACAACAACAACAACATCAATTATAGATAAATGTGCCCGCCTTAAATGATACACTACATCTTTTATCAAAAGGAGTCTGTGATATAAAGACTACTTTACTTACTATTTCTTCTTATAAATTTTGACACTTTCTTTTCTTGCTTTTTTTTTTTCTCCTGAAAACCTGTTTGCGTGGCAAATGTTATGAGAGATGATATGTTGAGTTCAGTTCTTTAAGATCCACACTCTAAACTAAACTTTAAGAAGAAGGGTACACAATTAATAAAGAGGTATAAAGTTTACTTTAGTTCGTTCATTCATACTATGTAGTGTATGTACATATGTATAAACCTGGGTGTATAGGAAATACAATTAAAAAAAAAAAAAAAAACCAAAAAAAAAAAACGCAAATTCACCAGAAAAGTTTATAAATTAATAATCAGCTTTTCAATGTTTTACAATGAAATTCGTGTATTTTTGGAAAATCAACAGAAAATAATAGCAGTGAAAAAATAAAAATAAAAATATATATATAAGAATTAAAGATGAAATTATAATGAACTAACAACTTCTATTTATCAATTCTAAACTTTAAACTTTACTTTAAATTTATTGTCTATGTATCTAGTATATACACATGTATCTAATGATAGACAAATAGACTGACAAAGATACAAACATACACTTATGTATCAGTATGAGTGTGTAGCATTTAGTTGTTGTTGTTGTTGTTGTTGGTATGGTATAACAAGATGAATAATAAGATGCCGTTGTGAAACTTATTTAAAATCTTAACAGATCAGATGCGTGTCTTCTGCTATATGACAAGAAATGAGACGAGACGAGACGAGACGAGACGAGACGAGACGAGACGAGACAAGACAAGACGAGATACGACGCTACGCAACGCGACGAACCATACATATAAATGGAAATGATAAGTTTGACAGTTCTCGGAAGACCGACGACGATGACAACCACTTTCTCAAAAATTTGTCTCTTAGCTTTAGTATACTACTACATTAGTAGTAGTAGTAGTAGTACTAGTAGTAGTATTAGTATTAGTATGTATGCAAATCTATCTTTATGTGTAAATTATGATATTTTCAATATAATATTGTACGTTGTATTTCTATTTAACCTCTACCTCTACCTTGTTCGAAAAACAACAATTCTATAAAAAACCAAAACCTAAAAAACAAAAAAAAAAAAAACAGGTTAACTTCATCTAAGCCGAAGTTGCCTTGCTCTTCACACATCCCTGGAAAAAGGTTTTTTACATTTAGAAATATTTCATTATTGTTAAGACTTATGCCTAGGGAAGAATCAGTATTCATATTTCTACATGGAAACCAAAATATTTGTTTGGGAGCTATACGATCCAGTAATCGCAGGGTCTTGAAATTTATATGATAGGTGATTATGGATCAGCTACTTATACATACCATATTTCAGTTCTATAATACAAAACACAAAAAAGTTTTTCAAATAAAAACATGGGATTTGTATGGGAGCTATACTATCCATTAAGCCTAGGGTCTTGCAATTCACTTGGCTGGTGAAGCTGGGTCAGAGATTTATAGTGTCTCAATATCATTTCGATAATACAAAAAACAAAAAAAGTTTTCGAATAAAAACCATGAATTTGATATTCAATTTGTATAGAAGGTACCATTCCTAGTGGTCCGATGGGGGTGATTCTAATATCTGTACAGAGAAAAAAAAAGGAGCTCATGAAATATTTCTGGTCTCTAACTAGCAGACAGTCAGTCTCATCTCGTCAAGCTTATCAAGAATATATACAATATGTACTTATGTACTTGTATACTTTCTGGGGTCTTCTTCTGTCTGTTACAAACTTCATGGAAAACTTAAATATAATACTATTCACTGCGTGAAGAGTATAAATATATGTATGTACTAATTAGTTTTTTGCCCACGACTTCCTAGTAAATAAGTAGAATTCTGGCACTATTCACTATTCCACCCGCGCAATTTAATAATTTCTGATGTTTCATTCTTAATTCTGTAGCCAGCTATAGCCTTGCTTCCCATAGCTTGTCTATGGTATTTTAAGTCTTTAATAGCTTTTGTATTATCTACTCAGATTGATTGATTCTTTAAAAAAAAAATGACTCAATATTTTATATTCTCACTTTGATTTGATATTGTAATTTAACAGACTTGTGAGGAAAACGCTGTCAAAATTTTAACTCCTTCAAGTCCAGCAATTTGTAATCGAATATTGCTTTCTGTTGCTTGTCTGTTTTAAACCTTCTTGTTAAGCGATTTTTTTTTTTTTTATCCTAAAAACTGGCTCAACATTTAATATTCATTCTTTGATCCATTGTGATCAAAATAAGAATCCTTCGGCAAAATTGAAACTTATCCAGAGATTCCTTTCCACTGTTTGTCATCATCATCATCATCATCATCATCATCTATTGTCTACTCGAATTGATTGATTTTCAAAAAAAATATGAGAGGTCATTGGAACACTCTATCCAAATTACAGCTTCATGAGTTCAGCGGTTATTGTACTTATCATTGTCCTATAGGGTATAATTCCTTATGAGGGGTTTCGGTCCCAAAGGGTACCAATTGCAGACTTCGTTATCCATCAGTCCGTCTTCGAGTCATATCCCATGAACCGTAATAGCTAGAGAGTTGTAATTTTCATAGAATATGTAGTTCTATCTGGGCATCAACAACAAATACTAAAACTAAAATATTTTCAAAAACTTAAAGGGGTCCCCGAAACATTATGGTTTGTATGGCAGCTATACGATCCAGTAATCCCATGATCTTGAAATTTCGATAAATGGTGGCTGTATATCAGATTCTTATATTGGCGATTCTTATATTTTAGTTAGATCGGATTACTAGGGAGGATACCTCCCATACAAACCCACCATTAAAATTCAGGTTCTTATTAGAAAAATTTTTTTGTTTTTTTGTTTTTTTTTTTTTACTATTGAACAAAAATTTAGAAACTATAAGTTCTTAATATAGGCGCGGTACATTAGTTGGGATCGGGATCAGTCAAATCGGACCTCCTATACAAATCCCAAACTGGTACGAGCCTGACTCGTACTTGGTCGATTTTGTGTTAGAAAATAATATCAAATTATATAAAATTTGTAATTTGTAGCATTTAAAATGCAAAAATGTTGTTGACAAATCAAAATTCCAATTGGAAAGAATGCTTTGTAGAAATACCATATGTGCACTATGCACCATTAACTTAGATTTGCCATATAAATATTGTATGTATGTCTGTTATACAAAATCAAAAGTAATCCCAATTCCATTTTAATAAGTCACCGATGATTAACCTATATTTTTTTTTTTTTTTTTACCATAATGCAAATGACAAGTTGTCTGCATCTCATCTCTGACTATATTGTTTTTCTGATCGGATCATACAAACACAAAAGTACATACATACATCCATACATACATACATACAATATAATGATTGCATTGCACCCTGAGTCGAATATTACTTACATTTTGTATTACAAATATGATGAAATATGAGTAAAGCCGGCTTATTAACTTACGTACGTTGCCGTTTGTGTTTGCTTGTTTGTTTTAAAGGGTTTTTTTCATCGTTAAAAAATCATTTTCATATTTTACTTATAGTGAATACCAAAAACAAGCACACACACACACACACACACACACACACACACACACACACACACACACACACACACACACACATACATACACATATACACACAGATAGACACAAGTATATAGTTTGAAAAAATTAAACTAATCTTAAATGTGATAACTGAAATCACAGAACCGGTTCTGTTGTTGCTCATTTCCTAAATGAGTCTAAATGAACTGCCAACTCATTTAATTTTCAAAAGCAGTTTGTCATGTCTTCACTTGCTTGATCATACTAATATTGTATATAGACCAGTCTATAATCGGTACAATATCATAATCGTTTGTATGTCAAAAAATCTACCTTAAGTTTCAAAAAGGTATTCTGAAGATGAGATGAAGAAGACACACAATCACTCAAAATCAGGTTTAAAATATTTGTTTCATATTTCTCTTATGAACTTGACTACTGGATATCAGTCAGGTGCCTTATGATGTTCACCAATCAATCATCAATCTCACATGATATCTTGCTCACATCATATCATCTTAAAAAAACTGATGGACCCTAAATGGTACTTACCTATTAAATATTCTGATGTCTGATTACTTATTTTAAACTAATTTTTTTTGCTTTTTTTGTTTTTGTTTTGTTTTTTGCAACCCACTCATTTTCTTTCTTTCAATTAATGTAGTAGTTGATGATGTATGTATGTATTTACTAGAGTTGGATGCAAAAAAAATAGTCATTCAATTCTTGGGATTTCGAAAACTAAATTACCCATAGACAATAGCAAAAAAACAGCTGCTGGCTGTAGTGATAAATGAATGATGATAACAAACAAACCAAGCAATATGACTAATTTACAATCTGTCTTTATTGCATTTGTCGTACGACCGAACTGGCGTCCCAAGTCTAGTCTGATGCATTGTTAATGGAAATTCCAGCTGTCATGCCTGGCCGAACAACCGACCCGTAAATCTGTTTCACCGTGTACTACAAATTATTATTGAGTCTCTCAGTTCTTTATAGTTCAAGATAACATTATGTACACAATCTACTTTTATCAAAATCGTATATGAACGAAACGACATGGAAATCTTTTATTTTTACACACTTCACAACACTAGTGCGGAATTATATATATGTATATTGAAATTGTTTGTTTAGACTTTAGATCATTTGTTATATGTTAGTTGGTTTTTATTTTTTTACTCTTCACACAGTGAAAAGCATTATAAGTTTGTCATGAAGTTTGAACGGACAGAAGAGGAGGCATCGGGGACCCCATAAAGTATACAAGAGAGATGAGCCATTTCCGTCTTTCTAACTAATCTCTCAGTTTTTAAGTTAGAGAACTGAAATTTCGCATGAGCTTTTCTTTTCGCCACACGCTGTACATTTGTCGGATTAACTCGATTCGGACCAGAAGAAGGGACACTTCCCATAGAAAGTCAAATTGAAATTCATGTTCTTATTAGAAAAACTTTTTCGTTTTTTGTGTTATCAAAATGCAATTTTGTTAGTATCAATGCCTGATCACTATACGTTGACCATGTTAATTTTAAGACCCTGCGATTACTGGATCGTATAGCTCCTATATAAATCTAAATATAAATTCATGTTCTTATTAGAGAAAATTTCTTGTTTTTTTTGTATTATAAAATTGAATTGGGGACACTATGAACATCTGACCCATCTTCACCGGCCATGTGAATTTTAAGGTCCTAAGATTACTGATTCATATAGCTCCCATACAAACCCCTTTTTGAATTTACGTTCTTATTAGAAAAACTTTATCGTTTTTGGTATTATAAAAATGAAATTGGGAACCGGCCATGTGAATTTTAAGGCCCTAAGATCCCTTTTTCCCTTTTTGAATTTACGTTCTTATTAGAAAAACTTTTTCGTTTTTTGTATTGTCGAACTGCAATTTGGTAAAAAGAAGTGCCTGATCTTTATTCATTAACCATTTTAATTTTAAGACCTTATGCTTACTGAATCGTATAGCTCCCATACAAATATTTCCGTCTCAATATAGAAATGCAATATGAATACTGATTTTACTATAAGCATAAGTCAAATCATATATTGATGTTAAAATTTTTGTACCTTTTATGAAAAACTTTAACTTTAATTGGTAAGCAGATCGGTGGAAATATATTTGTCCAAGTTTATCTAATATGTTTATTTGCACACATTCTTTTTATGGGATTTCCGTACACTTGATCTGATCGATTAACTTAGATCAAATTATTTAATAAAACTATAGAAAAAAACTTATCATTTCCATTGAGCAAATCAAAATTTTGATGGGAAAATGACAATTGATATTTGGTATCAGTTGATAAATATGATATTTAATGACTCCTCTTAAGACATGTAGAGAGTATTTCAAGAACTGTTCAATGTTCTCTGTAAATAAATCCAATTCTAGAGACATTTTTCGGCATCAATCATCTTATAATGTAAACCTAAGTGGAACCTGAAAATTAAACAAATTTTCATTAAAATTTTAACTACTCACTCAATTACCAACTTGACTAATGCTTCTGTTTTTTGTATTCTTATACTTCCTATACAAGGAAATCTTCGAACCAAATTGTCATTCATCAAATTCAGTTCTTATAATCGACTAATTGTTCGTTCATATTAAGTTCAATAAATGAAAATACAATATTATTTTTGTGTATTGTTCGTTAGTAAGCAGCTGTAAATTGTATGATCAAAATAAGTATGTACATTTGTATACAAGTAGTAGATACATACAATATAAATGTTTTTGCCATTTAGTAAAGTTTTGCACTACGAAGTATCATGTACGCGAGCGCGCAATCGTCAATCGACGACTCATGTCAAATGCATAAAAAAAACAAAAAAACAAGGCAGTGCACGATTAATAATAATTATTGTTTTTTACCATAAACTGCATGGGCGTTTATATCGCGTTTACTTTATTAAATCGTTCCGATCCGATCCGATCCGATCCGTTCCGATCCGTTCCGTTCCGCTACCCTGCCCACTTTTACCTATTGTACATAAGTGTTCCTCTTATATAAATATTATGTTTCAACTACTATACCTATGTATGTACATAAGCTATACTCGTAATAATTCTAGATCAAATAAAAAGTAAAACAAAAAAAAAAAAAAAAACAAAAAAAGTGAAAGGATACCGAAAAATTCTTAACATACTACATATCCATATATTATAATAAAAGCAAAGCAAAAAACATCGGATAAAAGGTGTGCATGAATATAGAAAAGTGATTTGTGTAATTGCTACTCCATTGAGATAAGTAACATCATTTGTTGCGTGTTATAAATTGGCTGCATGAAAAACATTACAAGCTCCAGCAGTTGTGGCACTGGACTGCTGCAATTGCAGAACAATCTTAGCAACATTGAACTGGCGGTAGCTAAACAAGAAGGTAAAAACCACATTACTTTTCGATACAATACAATCTTAGACTTTATAAAACACTCAAGTAAAACTAATACAATAAGTCGATTTACTCGTATATGTATATTGTGTATTTAAATTGGTATATGGTAATCATTATGACTATGATAAGAATCAATATGTAGTAGTGTCATTATTGTATTTCTAAGTTTTTGAGATAAAAATACATAGTATACTCGTACATATATATATACAATACTTTTTAGCAGATTACACATATTTGACAAATTCAAAAAACTGCACGCATTGCCGTGTGTGTTTTGTTATGACAAAGTAGATTTTCGCGACCCCTAAGCCAAACTAAAAATAATTATACTCTTCACGGGAGTGTATAGTATTATAAGTTTGTCATGAAGTTTGGTTTGAACAGGCAGAAGGAGACAAAGGAGACCACATAAATTATATATATCCTTGATCAGCTCGATTAGACGAATTGATTAAGCCATGTCAGTCTGTCCGTCTGTATGTATGCAAACTAGTCCCTCAGTTTTTGAGCTAGACAAGCTAAAATCTATTTACTATGCGCAGTACATTTGTCAAAACCAACCGAATCGGCCTACTACTCCCATACAAACCAGCCATTTTAATTCATGTTCTTATTAGAAAAACTTTTTTGTTTTTGGTCCTATCGAACTGAAACTTGGACACTATCAGTTTCCAAGACAGGTCGGAACCAGCCCAATCGAACCACTTGGGGGATACCTCCCATACAAACCACCCATTTCAATTCATGTTCTTATTAGAAAAACTTTTTTCTTTTTTGTCCTATCGAACTGATACTTGGACACTATCAGTTTCCAAGACAGTTCGGAATCAGCCCAATCGAACCACTTGGGGGATACCTTCCATACAAACCACCCATTTCAATTCATGTTCTTATTAGAAAAACTTTTTTCTTTTTTGTCCTATCGAACTGATACTTGGACACTATCAGTTTCCAAGACAGGTCGGAATCAGCCCAATCGAACCACTTGGGGGATACCTTCCATACAAACCACCCATTTCAATTCATGTTCTTATTAGAAAAACTTTTTTGTTTTTGGTCCTATGAACTGAAACTTGGACACTATCAGTTTCCAAGACAGGTCGGAACCAGCCCAATCGAACCACTTGGGGGATACCTCCCATACAAACTACCCATTTCAATTCATGTTCTTATTAGGAAAACTTTTTTCTTTTTTGTCCTATCGAACTGATACTTGGACACTATCAGTTTCCAAGATAGACACAGTATTTGTCGGAACCAGCCGAATCGGACCTTTAAGGAGGGTACCTCCCATACAAATCCCATGAAGAGTATTTCATCTTCGACATAGTCGAAGATAACGTTCTTTCTAGTATGTCAAATTCACATTATTGTCGGGATTCAAAACTAAATGAGGCCCCTTTCTATTGATGAATTTACTCATCAGTATATGCATATGCATACATGTCACTCACTGATCATGTGTCCTATTACTTTACAAGTAATACCTAGAGCATTATTGAATAGAAATTTTAAAATGTATGTTTAATAATCTATGATTTCATTTTTGGAAATCCAAGATGACTGAAAATTATGTTTCCGTTGTTTAGAATTTAAGATGAAAGCTTGGACATTGTACAATATTCTTCCTGCAGTTTCAGTTTGTTTAATAATTATTAACTTACGCTAATTGCGATCTTTTATCCTATCACTATGTGCAAGTCCATAAGTCGGGTCATATTCTGTAGCCAGAACCCTCGTCGCTTTAGTCCGTTTCATTCCATATATTTCATACAGTTCCAGATATTCATCAAATATTATAGTATAAACCTCTTTAAAGGGACAATATTGATATGTTACAATATATGGGTTAACTTAACAGCTATGCCGATGTTGCTATACTTTTCATGTATCCCTGAAAAACATTTTTACCTACGCTCCTAGGTTTTAGCATTTAGAAACATTTCATATCCATTAGATTCAGTATTCATACTGCATTTCTACATTGAGGTCGAAGTATTTGTAGGGACTAGGGACTTGAAATTTACATGGGGTTGGTCAGGCATTTATAGTGTCTAAATTTTAGTTCATTACATCTCCTTGTGGTCCGATTCGTCTGCTTCCGACAAATGTGTCTAGCGTGTAGTAAAAAGAAAACTTCCTATAAACTAGGTCTCTAGCTTAAAAATTTAGGGACTAGACTCTGATGTCTCCTTCTGTCTATTACAAACTTCATGACAAACTTTTAATACTATTCACTGCGTGAAGAGTATAAAAATGTATACTGATTTGATCGCGTAAAATTTGATATGGATTATTCAAGAAATACTTTTACTTTCTTCTTTACCATTGTATCTATTGTAGTACAATACATAGTTACAAAACATAGTAGACTAGAAGTGTGAATTATTCTTCCGTGAAACCGAATAAAAATGTTGTTTCTTGGTTTTTATTTAACTACTCCATTAATTTGTTGTGCCTAGTGCTTCGTCAGAGTTACTCCATCAATTTAGTGTAATTAAAAGTAGTTTATATTGTGTAAATACTGATGAATCAAATATTGTAGTTATACAAAGCTACAAACTTACTAGTAAAGAAGCACGTACACATCTGATGAATGTGCATTAAAAACACAAAAGAATTAAAAACAAAAAAAAAAACATATATAGTTTTTCTTCTTCCGAAGGTTAATTTTAAATAAAAAGAATTTCCAAAAATTATGGTGAATAAAGTTCTTTAAATCAAGTAAAAGCTAAATAATTTATAATAAATCAAATTCCCTCCCAATATTGTGTTAATTATTTTATCGATTTAATTTATTAATCGATTTTTAGCTAAAGTTATCAAGATTTGATTTTTTTCTTGAATAAAGTAAATAAAACAAAATAAATTCTAGAGTCATCTCAGAATCTCGAGTGACTTGTGGATTACAAGAAGAATATAAGGAACTTGTTTTGCTTAAATTTTTAATTGGCCAAAACTTATTTTGAACATTAACCTACTTTATAAATTTATTATAGTTTGATTAAAAATTTATTTTCTTTTTTTTTCAGGTGAGTATTTCCGATTACTAGAGCTGTGTAGTGTTTGGTTCTGATGCAAGGTAGGCAGAAAATTGAAAGCAATGTTAAAGCAAGTATCCATAATTCATAACTAATTTGAAAAACGAATTCATTTTAATCTTTATATATACGAACAGACCCAAGTATAAGTATATTGTTTCCATCTATAAGATATTAGGACTATGCATTAATTTTAAAGGTTTTTTCACCAAAAATGGGGCTTTATTTCGATTTCAAAATGGATTGATACATCATTCAAAGTACTGTCCGTCGCTAGCCACAACCTTTTCCCATCTTTCTTTCAATTTCCGGATTCCGTTTCTCCAAAATTCCGGCTTCTGGGCGGCTATGAATGAATCGATCCATTTTTTGGTCTCTTCATATGAAGAGAAGCGGTGTCCAGCCAGCTTACGCTGCATCTGCATCGCTTTGAGACGTCTGGAAATGGTTGCTTGGTCAACGTCCAACGTTTCGGCGAGCTCTTCTTGCGTTTGGCACGGGTCTTGGTCCAGCAATGCCTCCAATTCTGCGTCTTGAACCTTTTGGGCTGGCCAGGTCGCTCCTTGTCCTCGGTATCAAAAACACCACTTTTGAAGCGTCGAAACCAGTACTCACAGGTTGAAATCGATGGAGTATGGTTCGGGTAGGCATCCAACAGCAATTGACGGGCTTGGGTGGTATTTTTCTTCAAATTGAAGCAAAAAAGCAAGGCTTCCCGCAAATTGCGTTTTGACGGCACGAAAGTTGACATACTCGGAGCACAAAAAAACTATGTTGTGTACACTTCAGCGAAATGACAGATACTGGTAAACAAAGCCTAATGATGAGGCTTTGACATGAATATAGTTACAGTATTGCCAGATGCGATACTGTTGTAAATAACGCCATCTGTGTGCAACCTTTAAAATTAATGCATAGTCCCAATAGTATAGGTAGGATACGTTAGAATAGACAGACTGCTCATCACAGAAGCCTTACTTCGCATCCCATTGTGATGCCTGACTTGAACTGCTCTTAGGTTTAGTGTTTACCGATATGAACAGACTAGGCTAGCACCGACATTGCTTTCAGCGTCTTTCCACGACAAGGGGAAACGTTTTGCAAACATTTTTTATATGCTTTCTTATAAACGACTTATTGTTCTTGACTTGATCAAGTTTGGAGGAGCATTGATTGAAATTGAATATCTTATCAAACTGTTTCAAGATAAATAATTTTCTTTTAAAACAATTACATACTTTTTCTTCCTCAATGTTAAAATTTGCTTTGTGAAAAAAAAAAATAATAATAACAAGTATGTTTTTTTTTTTTTAAATTAAAATATATAAATTATCTATACACAAAATATATATATATATATATATATATATATATAAAAGTTAACTAGTTAGTCTATAGGAAAATATCGAAGAAGAAACAAGTGAACTGCGTCAATAAAACATTAACCTGCTTGAGAGTTTCTTATTCCGTAATACCTATGTATGCCGGTTCGCAGTTTTTGCTTTTTTTTTTTTTTTGTATCTTGAATCAACTCGCTTGAATTAATTTTAAACTAGACAAACAAGTAGATGACTCATGCTATTGTAAAAGAGAACTAGAAAGTAGTGACTGTTACGTTCGTACTATGTATGTATGTATGTACATATGTTGTTGTTGCTTATATGAAATATAAAAATTAAGTTATAGAAAACTGTTTTGGTTCTTTGTTTTGTTGTGTTTAAAAAATAATTGCAAATATGCATATTGTGTAATACAGTACTCAGAACTAACAAATACAATAGATCAACAGATTAACAGAATGGGTGATATAACAAATAAGCAAAATTATAAGACACATATTAAAGAGATATAATCGCGATGATTATGGGATACCCTGTAAAATCGAAAAAGATTGATAAAAATGATTCGGAATTAATGAATATCTTTAAGAGTTTTGGGAACTAGGGAGAGTTGGGATGAGAACAAATTCATGTTTTAATAATTGAAAGAAGTTTATAAAATGTAAGTACATATGTATATGTACTATGTACTAAAGGTCTGCCCGTGTGAACAATAAACAAAAATTTATCCTCTCTCCCTCAAATCATGTGCTACACTTTCACAAATCAACTCGTGTGGTCCAATAAATCAATGATCTACTTGAATTTGTTAACAAAGACAGTGTGTTACCGAGTCATAGCAGAAAATACGAGTCGACACGGCAGTATAAACAAAATGAGTTCAATGATTCGAATCAAAAACACATTTGACTCGTTTTTCATAGTATGCACAATATCAAAAATACTGTTGCATGCATTCATTCTCATTTCCTCTCGCTTGCACTCACACTTAATTTGTTATTATATTTTTATAATACAATAGTATGACTCATGCCAAGTCATTGCCGAAGAAACGAACCACACCATGTCACACCGAGTCATTCCTAAAGACACGAGTCATACGACAGCAGTATATTTTCATGTTAGTGTGATACCGAGTCATTTGATAAATTACGAGTCTATCAGAATAAATAAGTTGATTGATTCGTTTCAAAAGCAAACACGACTCGTTTTCAAAGTGTCCACATTGTTTTTGATATTGTGCACACTATTGCTATTGCATGCATGCTTTCTCATTTCCTTTCGCTTGCACTCACACTTAATTTGTTATTATATTTTTATAATAGTATGACTCATGCCGAGTCATAGCCGAAGAAACGAATCACACCATGTTACACCGAGTCATTCCCAAAGACACGAGTCATACGACAGCAGTATATTATCATGATAGTGTGATACTGAGTCATTTGATAAATCACAAGTCAATCAGACAAAATGAGTTGATTGATTCGTTTCAAAAGCACACACGACTCGTTTTCATAGTGTGCACAGTGTGATTGCTTACTGTACACTACTAGTACTAATTGACTAATGCTGGGCTCTAATATAAATGTTGTTATTATTAAATGCAAATTGTATTATAAACTCAGGAACCCTCACTACTTGTTAATTTTTTATGAAACATTAGAATTGCACAAACTTATAAACCATATTACCTACAACAGACTCATTCGGGTACAAAATATGGTAAAATGGAATGTCACTCAAGATATAAATAATTATTTCTATATACTATATACAGGATTATACAAACAATTTACAATATACTTCATGAGATCGACAATGCAAATTATTGATGATTCAGATTGTATTCAGAAGGTGGTCTGGTCCTTGATCCTTGGTCAACAAAGTCATCGTGCCATCTCTGGTATTGTGATTATTGTGATTATTCTCAATATAGAAGAACTCAGTCTGATATAGGAGTATGTATTATTAAACAAATATTGATATTAACGTGGTACCAGTTTGTGTTTAACAATAATAAATCATTGCAAATCAATTCAATAGTTTTTGAAAAACTAGTTTGTATTCAAAACAAAAGTTTTCTCAAACACAGCTTGATCTAGACGTGCTCTTATCTGGATTAATAAAATTCAAAGGTTGAGTGATTTGTTAGTTAGTACAATATAAAACAAATATTATCGTAAGATGCATGTGTTTAGCACATTTAACATTTTGTTTTTCTACATAACAAATTTCTAGTTCTTTATAGACAATCCAATAAACCAAAGCCAAACCAATCCAATTGCATTGATGAGATACAGTTAGATATGTAGAGTTCCTATGCATATAAACAATATATTTACAATAAATTTAGAGACATATGTATATTACTATGTTTACTCTGTTAAAACTGTGAAAATAAATCTGGGCTGCTGGAATAATATTTAGCTCTCGTATGGTACTTTTACATTTAATTCTAGTATTTTAAACACTCGTACATATTGTACAATAATTGCTAAGATTGGCTCTGAACTTTCATTCCATGTGTGTTACAAACTTTTCATGTAATGTACCATGCACCATTTACTTTGTGAAACGTAAGTTTGTTTGTATGTATCTCTATGTATGTATCTCTATGTATGAAAAGAGATACGCAAAAACAAATTAAAACTAGTTTTAAATGCTGCAAGCGTATAAAGCCTAAACTCTTACATCTGGAGACTGTTGTTGGTTGTTCTTATGGGGCCCTCACAAGTTAAAAAAAAAAAAAACTCTAAAGCTGTGCAGCTGCATTTTCTTCAGGTACATCTATTATATTTAACCAGCATCCTCGTCCCGAACAGACGATCAACTCCATCTTCATCTCTATCTGCATCCACATCCACATCCACATCCACATCTCTTTCTATACATGGCCCAAAATGTAAGAGTATTTGGACAAAACAGTTTCGTTCGTTGTTGTTTTAACGACTCGACTTCCTGCCTTCCTATCGTTCGTTTGTTCGTTCGTTTCGCCTGTTAGCTTGTTTTCTTGGCTCTGTTGTTGTTGTTGCTGCTGCATTGCACTCTCTAAACATGAAAAGTAAGGAGTGAGCACTGGCTGACTGGCTGACTGGCTGGCTGGCTGGCTTGGCTATAAAACCGGTTCAAATCTGTTTGATTCAGTTAGGTTATCCAACGCCATCACTTCCCTCTGCCTTCTCTTCTCTTCACAGTCTATGCATATGTGTCTGTCTGTCTCAATATCTGCATTTGTATCTCTTTTCTCCTTTGTAACAACTATACATACATACAGAAATAGGTTTGTTTCTACTTACAGTGACTTAACTTACTTTGACTTTTCATTGATATTTTGAACGCAGAAAGGGGAAAACGTAAACGTAAAAAAAAAAAATGTCACAAAAAAAAAAAAATATCTATACATATATTATTGTTTTGTATATAAATATATTAAATATACATGATCAGCTTTGCATAGGTAATCGATCTAACCAAGTTTGTCCTTTCTACCATCCATAAACTTATTTTTATATAAACTTACTTATCTTTCAGATTAGAAATAAAGAGCTAACTGATAATTTGCCTCCGTTGAAATATATACAAGTTTGTAGTATTATACTTTTGTCTCATTGTCATCTATTGTAATATCGATGGGTGCCTTTCTTTAGAAATTAAAACAAGGCAGAATTTTAAATTCATTTCACCGAAGCTTACAATATACCTTTCTTAATCCCTTTGAAAATGTCACCGAACTTGCTGATTTTATAGTAATCGAAGAAACATTTCTATACCATATTTTTAGCTCAATAGCTGAAAAATTGACTATACAAAGCGAAAACTGGATATGCAAGGTAGAGCTCATATAATTTTGTTTTGTCTAACTTGTGCCTTAGTTGACCTTTCAAAAGGTTTTAGTATATTACACCCATACCAACGGTAACGGTACACGTAAAATAATTTAAAAATTTGGAGGCACAATAGAAACGGAGCCCCCTTAGTAGGCACTGCAAGTCTTAAGAAATACAAAAGTTTCGAGTTTATAAGACACATGGGTTTGAAACTTCTGATGGTGCATGAAAGTAATATTCTTTCTTTTTCTTGTAAAAGTGTATTTGAAATATTGATGGAAAATTTTACAATTTTCTGTTATCCAAAATTGACTATCTCACGAGATTCTCTTCAATTATTCAATCAATATACAATTGCCTTTATGACGGCAAACCGATGCTCATTGAGCTCAAGTTTACAGGAGTCTTTCAAACATACTTTCATCATAGCCCAAAGCGACTTCCAAGCGTGTTAAATAATAATGGAATGAATATAAAAATTCCCAATAGCAGTCCACGCACATTCAAACGACGATCGCAAGTCGCATATACTCGATATTTTCTGGTGATTTGTAATTATGCTCAAAGATTAGCCAAAACGCGTGTCACTGTCAATAAACGTGCGTCTATTTTTAACCCGTTTGCACCATACTTTTATCTGTGTTTTGTTCATACCACATAATAACATATAAGTACTTTCGTCCCCAAAAGCCCTCTGTATCATTTCAATAGTAAACGCACAAATACAAGTTCTTTAAAACTTGATAATACAATTTGGAGAACTCATACATTCTGTGTATGATCTAATACGCAATTTTAGTAATGGCGGTGCTTTCCTCAGCAGTCACTGGTTACGTACGTGAAAGAAAGTAATGTAAACCAAACTATTTTCATATAGTCGCTGTGTTAACTGATAAAATTACGGAAACTAAAATTCTTGAGTCTACTAGTAATACTATTAGTAACATATAGGATATAGGTACATATCCACACATATAGTAAATCAATTTTAACAAAATTTTTTTGTGCTCTTGGATTGTGCTTTGTTATACAAAGAGCACAATCCAAGATACTTAGAACAATCACGGGAGCGCCATGGTATATCAGGAATGAAGACATTCACAAGGACCTGGAAGTACCACCTGTCAAAGATGAATGTTCCAAGCGTAAAGCTATTTACATGGATAAATTAGTTCGGCATGTTAATCCCCTAGCCAGAGTCCTTGTCCATACAAGGAACTCATCTCGACTGATCCGTAATGATCGTGCTGCCCTTTTGATTAATTAGAGGCTCGTAGTGCCAAGTGAACTCCTTCCTCTTCATTGTAGGAGGGACACATGTGTATTAGTTTTATAAGATTTGTAACCTTATTGTTAGTCCTATGTATTATATAGGAGATTCAGTAAATACAAAAAAAAATTTTTATTTCCGAGAAGGACAGAATTAATTAATTAATTTTATATGGAACATGAATATCTTTGCCACCTTGAGAATAGAAATCCTTTGAACCATGTTGTCTTTCTGAGTTCTACAATATATCTTAGAAGATGCCACCAAAAATAGCCTCAAGGCATAATCAATCTATTGTATTATAATGTGTAATAATGACGTTGAGACTTCAGTTAAAACTATACTATTTATAGTGGGTTTCGATTTTTTTGTTGAGTGTTCTTGAATTATTCCGATCGACTGTGTTTGTTTATAGGATACAGCAAAAGTCATTTCTATTAAGTGAATGTTAATGAAAAATATGGTTGAAATTGGATATTTAAGTTCTCTGTTATCCTATTAAAAAATTTTGCACAAAATTCTTACAACTTAAATCGATAATGTTCTGTGAAAGTTTCCTGCAAAAAATCCAAAATCGAAAACTTTAATATAAAGTATTTTAAAAAAATCGGCCAAATGCGAATCAGACTCGTACACGAAGGGTATGGGAAGTACTCCCGCTAATTGTCCGATTTTACTCATTCCAACAGACGTACGCACCTATATCAGAAATTTATAGTGTCTAAATTTCAGTTTGATAGAACAAAAAACACAAAAGTTTTCGATTAAGAACTTGAATTTTAATGGTGGGTTTGTATTGGAGGTACTCCCCCTAATGATCCAATTTGACTGATTCCAACAAATTTACCGCGCCTATATCAGAAACTTATAGTGTCTAAATTTCAGTTCGATAGAACAAAAAACAAAAAGTTTTTCTAATAAGAACCTGAATTTTAATGGGGGCTTGTATGGGAGGTAACCTCCTTAGTAATCCGATCAAACTGAAATTTCAACAATATAAGTTTCTGAGGTATAGCCACCAGCCAACTAAATTTCAAGAACGTGGGATTACTGGATCGTATAGCTGCCATACAAACTAAAATGTTTCTTAAGCTCTTACGGTTCATGAGATATGACCCAAGGACCGACGGATAACGAAGTCTCTACAATAGGGTTGCCTTTGGTACCCTTTGGGTCCGGAACCCTAAAAGTCAATATTACAATAACTTTCATGAAAAATTTCCCCACACACATTTTCACTTATGTATAATATGTAATCTCCAAAAACACTTCTGAAACTCACCTTTTGTGATAGTGTGTAGCTCTTCCTCAGCGCTGCGAATTGATTCTCATCTAAGCTTGCAAATCGATTGGAAAAACACTTTGGCGGATATTTGAAGCATATGGAAAATAATAAAATGTGTATCGTTCGATCTTCTGGCAAAAACTCATTGTGTACACAATGTCTTTAAAATCGAAACTTTCGATACCTTTCGTTAAGTCGATTGATCCTTAGTTTCCACCCATGTTTTATCAGCTACTTCTCTGATTTTATTTCGTCTATCATTCATATGTAAATATATTGAGTGGTCATATTTTCATCGATTGTTTATTATTGTTGTTTTGGTGTTCGTCACCTGTAAACTTTTCACTTACACCACTTCTAAAATTTCTAAAATTTCCATAACATTTCATCAAATTTAATGTCAATTATGTGATATGGTAATTATTCTGATAAATGTTCCATCTGTTTAAAAGGTCAGAATCTAATGAACTAATTTTTATATTGTATAGGTAAATATGTAGAGCGATTCGTTTCGTTATGCTGATTGAAAACATACAGATACTTGTGTATATTATTTATAATACATTCATACAATATTCTTAATGGGACAGTCATTTGGAAAACTTAATAAACTTTGTTAAAGTCATAAAAATCAACACAAAGAATTTAAAAAATGTTGCATCAAAGTTTAAATGAAGAGACGACACTGATGTTACTCTTATTTTGTACAATAATATGGATTGAATCACCGCTTTTGTCAACGAGATAAAAACACGTTCTCTTCTCTGATTCAGATGAAGGGTTTCACATCACTTCATTTTCTTAATTAAAGTTGTGTCAAGTGCACTAGATGTTGTATTCATGCATGTGTGCACAAATAAAAATACTAGATATACTATATACTACCATATAATTATTGTGAGTAAGGTAATGATAAGTTGATGATGACGACGATTACTGAGCGAGACAACTCAACTTTGAATGAAAACTAGTGAAGCGATATCGTTGAGCCTAACACAACTTAAAAACAATAAAGCAGCTGCTTACGTTTTCGTAAATTCATAGATTTCCTGAAGTACAATAAATATTTCCAATTAGAAAACTACATATACTACATAATAATTATACAGCAACCACCTTACAGTAAGTTATCTCTCCTATACTTGTGGCCACAATCACACAGTCCGAAAATTTACGGAAAATTTATTAATTAAGGAATTCGAGTCGATGTTGCACTGCAATGCATTGCAAAGGAAAAGAGAATCCTGATTTAAGAGCCCAATGCCAGAGCAATACTTTGCACGCTTATTTCAACAAATAATATTTATGATTTCTATACCCTATACTCTATTTGTCAGGCATATAACAGTTTATATGGGAATCCCCAATATAACATTAGAATGCATTTGCAGATAGATGCAATTATAAGATTGTCACAAGGATCTAAGTTAATATGTATACTATAATATATAATAGTATTATCAGAGGATTTGTACCTTCTTGTTTTTCTATACAACATGGTTATACAATGTTTATATACCACCTACCTACATATTTCAGACAATCTATTCTCGATTTGTTGTTCTGTTATAACAATATTATTAATATTATTATTTTTTTTTTTTTGAAAAGAAACGTTTGTTTATGTAAATTTTTATAAAAATATAGTAACATAGGTCATGAATGACACTGTGCCCCTTTGTACTTAACATGGAACGTTTCTGCAAAACAATTATTCCAGTCCAACTTCTAGTTTTTTGTAATTTTTAGGATTTGTTGGATCTTTTTCTTCCTTAAAAAATAAAAAAAAAAAAAAAAAAAATTATCACTCCTTGGAATTGAGTTCAATTCATGAAGTGTCCGAATTTATCGTTCACATTGAAGTGGTTTATTGGTTCGGCGAAGCCATAGATAAAAATTTCTATTTGTTTGCACTCAAGGGCAGTGCATAGTATTCTTTCATTTAAATGGATAAATGTACAATATTTCCAGTTTGTGTAACTATGTGCATGTGGCTTTTTATTTGTGAATATGAACAGCTGAAAATATGTCATATAAACTGATCGAGTATTTAGTATCTATTCGTATTTCTCCCTATTCCTTACCGATGTAATAGGAATGAATAATAATACCCTATACACACAGCATATGATTTTAAAGTGGCATATTAAATTTGTGCAGATATAGAAAGACAACATCTTCTAGTTGAATTACTGATAATGATTGAAGATACGAATTTCTGGGGACCATAGATTTGCATCTACAAGGTAGATTTTTGGGTTGTGTTAAGATACGAGTACTAACAGATCACCTTTGGTCTTTATTGATTATTCTGAAGGTTTAATAAAGAAACATAAAAAACATTTAATAGATGAAATGCATGATTCAATTATCATCAAGTTTAACAATTCAACTAATCAGTTTTCCCATTCCCATGATGGAGATCTATTCATATAATAGAAGTTTGGCAAGTTGTTTGTACCATTTTAAATTGTGCAGTGCATCTGATAGTCAGTGTGTCAAATCTGGTACTTTATTTACTTCTAACAAACCCTGTTTTTGACATTTGTGTGAATAAACACACACTTACACACACGTATATACATATATGTATGCTTGTATTCTGTGCTGCATCCCACCCTTTAGAGTACTGAACACCACCTTGGTCGGATGGATGGATGGATGGATGGATAGATATAGATGGTTGAATGGGTATCCATATGTAGGTAGGTAGGTACATATATAAGATGTGAGTGTGTTTCACCCTCTATCTGTTCTTTTGTTTCATCAGCATCGTCGGTGTGCGTGTGTATTACGGTTTCTTCATTATTACTTTTTCTAATTTATTACACATTACTTTTACTTAGTTCTTATAATTTTGCTCTCCTCCTTTCTTCATAGTTTTGTCGCTTCCGTGTCATTTTGCGTTAAGTGATTCATATTTTCGTTGCAAATGGAATTTTCGTTAGATAAATTTTTCAAATTCCAAAGGGGTAAACTTTATATAGCTTGTTGCCCACTAAGAATTAATGAGAATGTAGAAATAATAATATTGATTGCGTTTATGTGTGTATATATGTATATGTATATGTTTTCCTGTAATTTTTAATTTAATTTTGTAGGTACTACAGTTTTTTTTTTTTTTTTTTTTTGTTCAACTTATATCACGTAGCTAGTCGTCTGGACTCTCTTCTTTACAGACAGAATGAAAGACCCCATGAATTGTACTAATGTGTTGTCCTGTATCTCAGAAGCTATAAAGCTTTGTGACCTGAAATTTTTTGTGGACCCTGACAATACAAAACATTTCAAAAAAGTATGTATGGTATTGCCTAGAAAATTTACATTTATTACGATTTTTTTTCTATAAGATCCTTTCTGTAAACAAAAACATAAAAAAAAAATCGGATGGTTCTGTACCAAATGCTGGTTTGTATGGGAGGTACCCTCCATATTAGTCCGATTTGGCTGATTCCTACGAATGTACAGCTTATATATTAAAAACTTATTCAGTTAAATAATACAAAAAACAAAAAAAATTTCCAATAAGAAACTGAATTTTAATGGGGGTTTTTATAGGAGATACCTTCCCTAGTGGTCCGATAGAGCCTATATCAAAGGTTTATAGTGTGTAAATTTCAGTTCGATAGTACAAAAAACATAAAAGTTTTTCTAATAAGAAACGGAATTTCAATGGGGATTTGTATGGGAGGTACCTCCCCTAGTGATCTGATCAAACTGAAATTTGGACATTATAAGTTTCTAATCTGTTTCCACCAATCCATGTAAATTTCAAAGCCGTAGGATTACTGGATCGTATAGCTCCCATACAATCCTATAGGTTTCTTGTACGAGAACCCCATTAAATTTTTAATTTTCGTTTTGGATTAGTATTTGTTGCTGTAGCTCAAATGTTCTGTGATATTCAACTTTTTACCTTTAACCGGTTCATGAGATAGATCCCGAGGACTGACAGGCGGACGGTAATAGAGTTCCGTTTGATACCCCTCTGGGTACGGAAATCTAAAAATAAAGGATCCCAAAATTGTGGATGTTCCGATTTGATATCATACCTTCTTTTATCCCGAAAAAATATGATTTGAATACAAAATGAATGGATGGCCATGAAACTAACATCATCCGAAGCCTAGGCAGTTCAGATTTTTACATTGGTTATACTGGAAAGGTTTCCTGTGCTCCATCCAGCACAGAACTATGTACATACAATAATTTACCAGTTACGTTTTCATCTACAATTTCAGCGTTCGATGATAAATATCGAAAGTTTTTGCAATTTTTAGCAAACTGGAACTAAGCACTCACATTCACATTAATTTTTTACCATCCAAAATTAAAGGTCAAAGTTCTTGAAATATTTAGCAAACTGGAGCTAGGCACTGAAACTCTCGCATACTGGAGTAAAATATAAGCGTTGTGGAGGTTTTGGTGGTCATAGGTTAGGATTGGTGTATTAGAATTTGTGTTTTCACTTTTCTCCTTTGAATTTATAAAATTAAATGTTTTAACTTGTAAAAGGAAGGAATGTGCAGGGCATTTGTAGTTGTAAGCACCTTATTTTATGGGTTCTTATTAGGTAGGTGTGTATGTATGTATATACATACATACATATCTGTATGTATGGATATATGATTGTATCTGTGTATAAAAACATGTATTTGTTGTGTTGTGTTGTGTTTTATAATATTGTTTTTTTTTTTTTTTTCTTCAATTTCATTTTATAAATTTCCCTTAATCTCGTTCGCTTTACCTTTTGCCACGCTTTTACCTTGCCTTTTCGGCTTTCCCTCTGCTTTTGCCAACATTTCTCTCTTATCGTTATTGTCATTATCATCATCTTGCATCCCGGCACTTAACGGCAGCAGCAGCAGCAGCAGCATCGGAAAACAAGGAGGAGAACAACAAGAACAACAAGAACAACATCCCTTGTAGCGCATGTCGCTTATTCAACTGACTCTCTCTCTCAACTCAACTATCAACAAAAAAAAATTGTGTGTTTTGTGAAAAAAGAGAAGAGACGAGACCTTCAGTTCTCAATTCTCAGTCAAATCAAATGGTCAGACTCCCTCGTGGCGCGTTTGTTCGTTCTTGGTTCTTCGTTTATTCGTTGCGTTTTAACGTTTTAGCGTTTATCCGACGTGTGTTTTAATTCCACTTTTGTTTGTTGTGTTGTGTTGTGTTGTGTAGTGTATTTTTTTTTTTTTGTTTTTTGTTTTTTTATATTTATTTATAAATAATTCTATTCAGCTTTGCATGTGCTTTGTTTGAACTTATACTTTTTGGTGGCAAAAAGCGAAGCGAAGCAAAGCAAAGCAAAGAGGAGCAAAAGAAAAGCAAAGAGAAATTGTTGTGTGTTCTGTTCTGTCCTGTATATATAATAAATATAGTATGGGCATCTTCTTCTGGAAGAAATAATGGTTGTTTTATTGTTCTTATAAAAACAACTGCAAAGTTAAGAAACGAAACCAAATCAATTTATATTTGCTCTGTTGTACTAAAAAAAATTGACAAGATTTTTTTAAAAAGTGAAGAACATAACGGCACCATCGTGGCGCCGTTAACTAAAAATTTGGACTACCTTGAGGAATTTAGGGCCTTGTCCGGTAAGTCATCACATCATCATCTTCATCATCTCGAAATGAGCTCTAAACTAACCCATTTACTCGTATATTTGAATTGATCAAGATCAATTAATCTTGATATCATCATAAATAGTAACCAGTTATATTTTATCATATTTCAATCTACTTATTTACATATGTAAATACTATATATATACATAGTTCGATCTCCCGAAATACTATACTGTTCTAACTAGTATACAGTAGTAGTACAAAGACAGAAAAAAAAAATACTGTGATTGTGATTTATTTCGTATCATAGCTGAGTACCACCAACATACTCTTATTTTCTACCAAACCTGCCCCTCTATGTAATATTGATTGTATTGTTGAGTAAGTCAGCAGCAACCACCTTTCTTCTTGCACATAAAATTCCAAAGCCGCCTGCCTTACTTCAAGTGATATACAACTCTGATTTGACGTTTTCTAACATTGTTCAATCTTTTACCCAACCAACCATTGATGAACGAACTCCCATACAAAATAACACACCACTTGTCAATAACAATTTTAAAACTGTAATTATTCATATATCATATACATAGTAGTGTGCATTGTAATATACATTTTATATGTCATGACCTTTCTTAGAATGTTAAGTAAGTATCACTACTGTAAAACTTGTTAACGGTTCGTTCAGGTCTATGAATTTCTATATAAAAGATAATATATATATATATATATATATATATATAAAGTTATACAACCACCCTTATAGTATTTTCTATCTTTATTCTATATAAATTATACATAAATGGTTGGTAAAGTAAATTTATTATAATGTTGGATTTAATCTACAATTAATTCACTAAAAGTCTCTTAAAAATTTAAAAACGAATTTAATCATATCCTGTTTTGAGGATTCCTTCTCTAATCCAATCCAATCCTAGATCCAATTTTCACACTGTTCAATTTTCCTTTAAAAACCTTTATGGAAAGTTAAACATATCCCGTTTTCAATATCTGTACTCACCTAAACAAAAACAAAAAAGAACAGATATGCATATGGGAACCATATTTCAACGATTCCTTATCGAAGCCCGTCCAATCTTAAACCATCAAATAGGGACATCTAATTACTTACAAGATTAGGATACTCTATAATTTTTCCTCTTAGATATTTGACTGATATTACTCTAATAAATACGACATATTTATGGCCGCGTATGTCATCTATGAAAGTGTTCTTCAAAAAGTACCGACCATATTTATCGGTTTTCACCAATGGAAACTAATAGATTAGAAAGTTTAGTGTATAAGCATTGAGGGTTGTTGAAAATGTCAGGAAATATGATATCGTGAATTGTGTCGATGTCGTTTGGGTGGTTTGTATGGGAGGTACCACCCCTAGTGGTCCGATTTGGTTGATTAAAACAAATATACAGCGCATATATCAAAGACTTATAGTGTCTAAATTTCAGTTTGATAGAATAAAAAAAACAAAAAAATTTTTCATAATAAGAATCTGAAATTTAATAGGGCGTTTGTGTGAGAGGTACCATCTCCTGTAGTCCGATTTAGCTGATTCCAACAAATGTATAGCGCATATATGAAAGACTTATAGTGTATAAATTTTAGTTTGATAGTACCAAAAAGAAGAAAGTTTTCCTAATAGAAGTTTGGGAATTTGTATGGGAGGTACCACGCCGATCAAATTGAAATTTGGACAGTATATGTCCCTAATTTTTCATAAATCGTGTAAATTTCATAGGCTTATTGGATCGTATAGCTTCAATACAAACCCTTCCTTGAAATTTTTCACTTTATTTTAATTTTGCACCCAGGAGATGGTACCTCACATTCTGTAAAAACTCAACTTTCTATCTATTACTTTTCATGAGATAGAACCCGAGGATGGACGGATGAGAAGCGTTTGGGTCCGGAAGCCTAAAAATGAACATTGTAAAAACATTAAACAAATCCAAAATTATTCATATGGGAAGGACTCAATCCAATCCAATCCAATCCAATCCATGAAACATAAATGTAATGTCATAAATAAAATTTATCAATTTCCAAATTTCTCTACACTTTCTATGATATCAATGCACTGTGCAAAAAGTTTTATTCTCATAACGGCATCAGGAGCAGCCGACGCCTGATTTCAATTTTGGCTTGGATTGTTGTATTTTGTATCTAGCATGTATGATATAGTACTACATACATGCATACACTATACATATATATTAATTTCATTAATGAAAAACGTACTTGAGTATACCGAGGGTGTCAAGTGTTGATTTACTGAAATATTTTGTAACTCTGAAACGCAGTCAAACTGAAGTGTGGAATACATAATTAAATATCAAAACAGGGAAGAGTACAACAAGTATACGAGTACTGTACTATGTGTATATGTACATGTTAAATTCTATGGTTAGATATATTCGTATTGTTTTTTTTTTAACCGTGACTTTGAATTATTTAAGTTGAGTTGCATAGTTGAATTTATATTAGTTTTGATTGGTGCAATTCAAGCAATTCAACGGAGGAAACTGCATTGCATCATTTAGATCTGCAATTGTGTGTGACATTTTGTAATAGCAAACTAAACCTGATTATAGTCCTATGTCAAATTGATTGCAAATAAATCAAGTTATGAATGGTATTTTAAGATTGTATCACAAACTAGATAAATTCTTGACCCTTGACGTGTAACTAATAAACTAATAATATGAAACCAAACACATTTTCATAAAATATATAAAGATGTAGTTATTGAAAATACTACAATATATGATATATATTTAAATACACTTGTTGAACTTAATCCATTCGCTGCACAATTTTGTAAGATGGAGATTGGGGATTGCTGTTTTGATAGAAATAATCAACACATAAAATAAAATACGCGTGCAAAACAATAGAAGAAAGGAGCGAGCGGATTGTTCTAGAGTTTGCCACAATGGGCTGAATATGACTTGGAATTGCCTTTTCAAAAAGTTAAAACAAGTGCAGAAACCTTCTTTTGAATAAATAAGTGTGAGAATATTCAATAATTATAGTCTTTTTATTAAACGCAGTCCTATACATAATATATGATTAACCACATGCATTTTAATTGATCATATCGATTAGTAGGCGTTTGTGATTCTTGTGCGACTATTGTTTGTTGGTGAATTTAAAAGAAAAATCCAACCACTTTTGAGAATCGTTAACAATTAATATCCATTTCTAATCAATTAGTAAGTAAAGTCTAAAAGATGAGTAAACGTTTTTCCTAAATTGGAGACTTGACTAAATTCAGTTCACAATTGCCTTATGAAGTAAATGGATGGATGGAAATACGCAGTCGCACGTTTATTATAATTCATTAAATTTATTCTATTTTGTTTCGATTACAGACGGCATCGTCGGACCCGGCACCATATCCTCGCCGTGGACACCAGTAAGTGCCGGCCCACCGGGCCCTTTGGGACCAGCTGATACAAATGTCAACATGGTAGACAGTAAAAATCTGGATGTGGGTGATATGAGTGATGTAAGTATTCCTTTCTATTTTAATTTATTATTTGATCTATTGAAAATCTTTGTAATGTTCTCTCGAAATTAGTTGCTCTTTCATCTTAGTATCATTTTATTTTGTGTGTGTGGGTGAACTTTAGTGGTATATTTAGCCATAAAAGCTTTGCATCTGTTGATAAATGTCAAATGAAATATGATATTCACTATATTAAAATGTAAGATTTATGCAGGGTTGTTGTTAAAGGAAAACAAAAATTCATCTCTTCTAAAAACACACATCTAAAAAGTGAAAACACAAAGTGAAATTATTAGGTTTACTGGTATTTTAACAGATGTTCAAAACTCAAAATAAAATAATGGGCCAAGTGTGAGTGAGACTCGTACACGGAGGGTTCCGTACCAGATTGAGGTTTGTATGGGAGATACTCCCCTTAGTGGTCCGATTAGACTGATTCCAAGAAATGTACCGCGCTTATATCAGAAACTTATAGTGTCAAAATTTCAGTTTGATACGACAAAATACAAAAAAGTTTTTTTTTTTTTAATAAGAACCTGAATTTTAATGGTAGGTTTATATGGAAGGCACTCTCTCCAGTGGTCTGATCAAACTGAAATTTCAGCAATATAAGTTTTTAATGTATAGCCACCAACCAACTAAATTTCAAGATCCTAAGGTTACTGGATCGTATAGCTGCCATACAAACCAAAATGTTTCTTGTATGGGGACCGCTTTAAGTTTTTGAAAATATATTAGTTTTAGTATTTCTTGCTGATGCCCGGATAGAACTACACATTCTATGAAAATTGCAACTCTCTAGCTATTACGGTTCATGAGATATGATCTGAGGACGGACGGGCTGACGGACAACGAAGTCTCTGCAATAGGGTTGCCTTTGGTACACAACCCTAAAAATACATATTTATCTTATGCTCTTGTATGTTATGTATATACTAGTTTTCGATAAATGTTTCTCTTTATATCTCATACTTGGGGTCTTCGCATTATAGCGCATTTCCTTTTAATTGGGCAACTTTATTAGAAAGAAATAATTGATCTGAACAACATATCTTGTGAATATGTATATACGTTACTTATATATGTTACTTATATTATTGTAATTCAAAACAGATCTAAATGACGATCAATTTTGGGTTGTTAGGCTTAGTCATGTAACTGTGACACATTAAAG
Organism: Amiota minor; assembly: GCA_037043295.1. Classification (NCBI taxonomy): domain Eukaryota; kingdom Metazoa; phylum Arthropoda; class Insecta; order Diptera; family Drosophilidae; genus Amiota; species Amiota minor. The sequence goes on along the minus strand of JBAMAW010001534.1, from coordinate 797,646 downwards.
TAAATTATTATCTTTTTTACCGGATTCTAAGGGAATTGTTTTGAGAACTTACTGAACTTGTTGAACCATGGAAACTCTGTTAATAATGTTATGTATATATTTTGTATACTGCAGGATGAAAAGGATCTCTCATCAGCTGATGCCGAAGGTGTCTGGAGTCCGGACATTGAACAGAGTTTTCAAGAAGCGCTCTCAATATACCCGCCGTGTGGCCGTAGAAAAATTATTCTTTCTGACGAAGGGAAAATGTATGGTAAGTAATCCTACTAAATGACATAAACGGTATTATTATCTATTAAATAAATGAAGTTGAGGATTGAGTTTGTCATGGAAACATGACTTTGGATTGAAAGTTGCTGAGTGCTAAGTGCAAGGGCCGATCGATAAGTCTTTAGAAAATCCTAGTAATAGCGCTCATAACTAATCTGTTGTTGAAGTTTTAATAATATTGATGTTATGGTTTCATTTTTATTATCAATTAAAGTTACAAACTTTTGCGTTTTTAAAAAAATGGAAAAAGGTGAATCAATTGTTATTTTTTGCTTTAAAAAACCATCAGCGAAACCAAGGAAAGACAAAGACTTGATAAATACTATGTCGACTGGTACCAGCACAAGTGACGCCAAAAAGAGGTGGTTGCTCCAGAAATCGTCGGTGGAATGATATTGGACAATCAAAATTTGAAACGACGTGAGGTGGCTGAGACTGTAGGCATCTCAACTGAGCGGGTAAATCACATTTTACAGGAATATTTTGACATGTAAATGCTATCCGTGTGATTGCTCATACTCGACTATAAGCGCAACTGTGCGGCCACTTCAAAGGAGTGTTTGGCGATGTTCAACCGCAATCCGAACAAGTTTTTGTACCGTGAACGAAACAATGATCCATCACAATACACCAGAGTCAAAGGAAAAGTCAAAGCAGTGGACTTCGTCGGATGAATGTGCACCAAAGGGGGCCAAGGTGGATCTGTTGGCTAACAAGGTAATGGCGACAGTTTTATGAGATGCACGCGGTGTCATTCACTTTGAATTGCTTAAAAACAGAAAAAAAACAATCACAGTGGACTTTTCCGGATGAACGTGCACTAAAGGGGGCCAAGGTGGATCTGTTGACCAACAAGGCTATGGCGACAGTTTTTTGAGATGCATGCCGCGTCATTCACATCGATTTGCTTAAAAAAAAGAAAAAAACAATCACCATCGAATATTATTCAGTGCTGTTAGACAGATTCAACAATAATGTGCAGCAAAACCGACCGCATTTGGTGAAGAAAAAAGTGCTTTTCCACCATGACAATACATGTGTGTAGTCACCATGGGGAAAATCCATAAATGAACCTACGAACTGCTACCCCATCCAGCTTATTCTTCAAATCTAACCCCCTGCAACTATTTCTTGTTTTCAAACCTAAAGAAATGGCTCAGCGTTAAGAGATTTGTGTCGTATAAAGAAGTCATCACCATTAAAGCAAGACCTTGAAACAACCTATTATTTGGAAGGGATACAAAATTTGGAAAAATGCTAGTCTAATAAGATTTAATTAAAAAATTTAAAAAAAAAAAAAAAAAAATAAGAGTGTTTTGCTATCCTTTTCTAAGGATCGATTTTCTGGCTTATCCGCTATTTAATTTTTTTAATGCCAACGATTTAAGAGATGACCTTAGATTTATCTGATTTTCGGACATGAGTTGGCAACTCTTTGAGTAACCAACAGCTGAATGCTACTTCATAATTTTTGCTTATGCTTTATTACTATTGACTCAGTTACGCTTAATCTTTTGAATTCCGTGGTGAAATATACTTTATGTACTTATAAGTATGAGAGAAAACATGCTTTATGTTTAATTTAATTTATTTAGTTCTCAGTGCTCGGTCCTCTGTGTTGGGTCGCAGTTCAGTTTAGTGTACTAAGCGTACATTAAATGTACTTATATACAAATATAAATATGTACGTTATCATCTCAAAATCAAGTACATATGTACATAATCTGCAATTCGTAACAATGTTTTATACCATGAAAAGAATTGCTCTATGTCTCAAAACCAACCAAGCCAAGCCGTCCTTTGTTTGTTTCTGTGTCTGGTAACCAATCAACTACATTCTACTACTACTACTAACAGCTCATTTCATTTCATTTCATCATGAAGCGTTGCATTTCTGGTCTCACAACCCAACTTAACTCATCTCGTCCCATACCACATCACTTCACCTAACCTTAATGCTTTCGCTTTGCTGTTGCTGTTCTTGCTGTGCTGTTGCTGTTGCCGTTTTATGACCAAGCGGCAACGTCGTCACTACTTTTGTATGTATATTAGCGACGCGCCCTAATCTTCCATCCTTCCAATGCTATAGATAGCCTATTTCAGTTGTTGTTGTTGTTGCTGCGTATCTAACAACGCCGACTATGCGTAACATTTTTGTCCTGTTTTCGATGTAAAATGAAGGAAAGTTTTGTATTCTTGCCATCATACCATAGCATAGCACAAAAGATACCTATGTACTTACAATATTTCCAAGAAGACGGTCTAGTCTGGTCAGTAGAAGAAATTTTACATCAAAATGATTATTTTAAGGGGATTTATCTTATTGTATAAAAACTTTTTTCCTTTACATATTTTGAAAGTTAAAATTTTAAAGAATGTTTAATGAAATATTTAAATTTATATTTAGATTCAGATTCTGGTAAAAATGTCGCCTTAATCACTTAGCTGGAACGAATGTTTATTGATTTCCAATTTTGTTTTTTTTTTTTTTTTTTTTTCAAGATTTCAGTTTTTGTTTAAGGACCAAGAACTTTGCCTAAATTGCCCCAAGACAAGCCAAAATCATGTGGGACTTTCTTGTTCATTTGCTTTTTCGAAAAGTTGTATAATTAGGCTTCCGGACCCAAAGGCTACCAAAGGCAACCCTATTGCAGAGACTTCGTTGACCGTCCGTGTCCTCGGATAAACCGCAATAGCTAGAGAATTGAAATTAGAATTTGTAGTTCGATTCGAGCATCGACTGAAAACTAAAATATTTTGGTTACTACAAGAAACATTTTAGTTTGTATGCAGTATATCCATGGATCTTCTTAAATTTGGTCATCATCAGAAACTTATATTTGTCAATAGGACTACTAGGGAGCAGGGTACCTCCTTATTAAAATTTAGGTTCTTTTAGTTTTTTGTATCTGAACTAAAAATTTGGACACTATCCTTGTAGCGCTAGATTTCTGTTGAAATCAGCCAATTTGAAAGCTCCATACAACCCACCCACCATTAAAATTAATGCAAAAACTTTTTTGTTTTTTGCCCGTACAGTTAGAATCAGTCAAATCGGAGCACTAGCACACTACCTATGGCCCATTTTTATTTTCTATTCATTGCAATAATCTTAGACATATTTGATTGATGGTAACTTGCTTCAGAATATATTGTAATGTTGTCTTTATGGAAATGCACTTATACCATATACATCAGTTTAGCTTTATGAGATTATGTAGACCCCTCAGATAGAATAATATACTTATATCTAGATGTACTCATAGTACATATTGTAATAATGTCATAGTATTACTTATGAGGTTCATTCTTAGTGAGTAGAAAGACTAACAAAGTTGTTGCTTTGACATTTTAGTAGTACATCATACCAATATAATGTACATAGATAGTAATATTTTCATATCTTACATTAGTATAGTGTCCGTATTATTCATTCATATATTTAGTAGTAACGGCAGCAACAGGATGGAATCTGTTTATAGTGCTAAAGTAGTAAAGGGTCCGTTAATCAAAATTGATGGCTCGGCACAAGAGTAGGTAGTAGTGGATGGGAGTGGTAGATGGAGAAGTGGGAGAGGGAGAGGGAAGCTGTTGACAAAATAGTATGAAACAGAGTATGTTGATGAGAGGAGTCTTAGATTTATTAGATTCTATCTGTTATTAGACATTCCCTTTGTTGCTGTAAAAAGGTTTTGTTGTAGACAGAAGACAGAGAAGACCAGCCAGATGCCCATGCCATGTCATACCAAGTTCAATCAGACATAAAAGTGTTTCATAGATATTTTCGAGAGTTGTGTGCGTGAGTAGCGAACGCTTGTGTCTGTGACATAAATCACAAGTGAGTGGGTGCTCATGTGCGCCCTTTGTGCATTCCAAATGACACAAACCATGGTTTGCTTTTGAAGCTGCCTCATACTTAAATTTTCCTAGTCTGTTCTGGGTTCTGCATCCTGTTGTTGTACGCATCAAGAGCCGAAAATTCAACGTATCTATTCATATATACAAGTTGCAAACAAAACCAGATAATGTATGTCAATAATGGTTACAAAAGATCGTATTGTGATAGAAGACATGCATAACACTGGAGCGAATCAGAAAGCATGTTCAACCACATACAGTTGTTAAGAAAGGCTTTCTGCACAATTATGGGAAAAATGATGTCAATGCAACATCTAGTTAAGCAACTTCAGATGACTTATTTGATAAATAAATATGGATTTGATTGATATGAACTATTATATATCATATATTATTATCATATATCATAGGTGATAAGAAACATGCAAATCTTAACTTCCCTTCACTGAAGCTTATCATACATGCTTATCACATCCCAGTTGAAGAAAATGCTTAAAAAGAGATTAAAACTGGTCTAATCAAGTGGTCTAATTTTTTTTAGGTATTCACTATAATTTTAAACCGTTTTGTCCAATTTTTTTCTTGTTGTAGAGAAACTTTAAGTGCAAGAATCTAATTTGTCTCTTAGCCCTAATCGATCCATTCATTTTATCTCGCTTATCATAATCAAACATATGTACATATTGTATATCATCATCATATAGGGTATAGAAGTTTAAAATGTCGTTTTTTTTTTTTTTTCTATTAAAAATACTCAATAATTTAGCAATAATGATAAAATATTTATTTTTGAAAGTATCGGTCGTACCTTTGACCAGAATGGGCTAATGTGCAGGAGTGTTGACAAGCTGCAAAATGACTTTGTCATGCATTCTGGCCCATTTAGACAGTTTTCCAATCAATGCATAATTTGCTGCCTTTGGTATTAACTGTTTCCCCAGGCTTCATTAGCTCTGCATTATCTTCTTCCCGAAGCGATCCTCTCTGTCTTGCACTCGATCTTGAAGTTTATCCTGGCATTACCCATGATATTTTGTGTTTGGGATTCTTTAAAAAAAAAAAAAAACATATTACATCGCCAGTCACAACCCAATGCAAAAAAAAATCCCTTTCACTCTGTGGATCTTTCGCATGGCTATCTGACGATCGGAAACAGCTTTCTGAGTGACATTCATCATCATCATCATCATCAAATCATTTTGTGTGCCTGTGTATATCATCTGCACCTAATAATCCTTGCAATTTGACATTTTCAAACTTTCTTTTGATCGATTTTCACATTCTTTGTCATTCACATTGAAATCCCCACTTTTGTATTTGTAAAATCAGCGTTCACAAATCTTGATGTTTGGAACAAGCTCGCCGTCAGTTTCCACAAGAATTCGATGACTTTCGACATGTTTTTTTGTTTTGATTAAAGTAAAAATTTAGCACGTGCCACAAATGCTCTTTATTGGCCTCAAATTTCGAAATGTTTGCCACCGGAAAGAAATAGTATTATACTAATCTGTAGACAAATAAACAAATATCACCTTCTTTAATGCTTTGGGGGGATTGACATAAAAATGGGTACAGTGTCTGATGCACGGTGGTTTTGCAGTTTATAACAAATATTACAACAAAGTGATAATACTATTTTTCACTCAAGTGTAAAAGGTATGGAAAAAAAATTACAGCACATTATTAGCAACCAAAACTTTTCGCTAAGTCTGACGCTGCCGATGCCGTTGCCGTTGCCGATGCCGTTGCCGTTGCCGTTGCCGTTACCGCCGTTATCGAGACATATATCGAGTGGTCGCGGTTGATGCTCGTTAGAAAATTGAGGCAGACATTTTTGTAATTTTTCCGTTGTATGCTTTACTAATATTTTGGCATCGTTTTTATAATTTGCAACAAAACTGAAAACTTGCATGTTCAATAAACTTTGCCAAAAAACTACATTTGCTCTTGCTCATCGTGTAAAATAGTTGCCGCGTGAAATGTGCATTCTTTTGGTTAAAAATGAGTGCAAAAAGTGTTTTACAAAAGCTCCTAACTCCTAGCTCCTGCCGGCCTGTCTTACTTTATTAATTCAAAGTTATCTATGGTTGTAATAGCGTTTCACCCTTTTATCTCTATCGTAATTTAGAAGCATCAAACGGGGAATGCTAAACGGATTGGATGGGTGTAATACATTAAAAAAAAAAAACAAAAGTTACATAGTTGTAAGGATTTGAAAAGTTCTCTTAAGTAGTCAATCATTTTGTTAAAGTTAAACACAAAGCATGGATCAATAAGATACAAGTTAATCAAAGGCAAATCCAAAAGACAAATCTAATCGGATTAATAAAAGCATGTAAAGAACAATTTGACAACAATTTGAACTCCCCATTGTAGTAGTATTTATTTATGCATACAAAAGTATTTGGGTGTAAATTTAGTAAAATAATATATCATAAAATTTTAAGGAAAAACTTTTTTGCAAGTCCCCAAGTGTTTAATTACTTACTTTGAGCCATTGAAATGTTATTTTAATTATCAATATAAGTAAGTACATAAAATATAAACTAAAAATAAGGGTCTCAATGACACAGTAACAGTTACAGTCACAGTTACACGGACTTATGGACCTAAGGGCTACTTATGGATTTACGAGTAACACGTACTTGTGGACTCAAGAGGCATTTGAAACGCACTTGTGGATTTAAATGAAAGGTCATTTACTTTTATTTCAATGCATATTTATTTATTTATTATATTGTACAATTATAGTATATGCATATATGAATAGATACATACATACATATACCATATGTATATATTGTATGTATGTATGTACTTATAGGTATACCAATATACTAGAGAGATACCCAATTACATCTGCTTTTAAATCAAAGCAAACCAAACCAAACCAAACCAAACCAATACACAATGTGTGAGAACTAAAAATAAATGTTTCAAATCAAAACCATAGATACAGACATACATGTTTATTGTAGATAAATGCGTGTATGTTAAAAATAGAATTCTCAAAATTACGTTAGTTGATTTCATTGGCTTATCCGGTCTACAATATAATTTTCTCCTATTTTTTCTTTTTTTTTTTTTTTTTTTTTTGCCTTTTTCGTTTGCAGAATCAAAACTTGTAAGAAGTACACATTAGATTAGATGCTTCGAGATTTGGTTGTTTGGTTGAAAGGATAGAAAGATACATACATACATATATTTCTTCTGTATTCAATTGACAACTTTGAAATGCTTGCAAATGGGAACACGATAAACTTTAATTGCGGAAATATAAAAAATACTCATATTTTGTAGTGCCATCTTTAAAGAATTAAAGATTGGATACCTAGCAACTTATTAAGATGGCATGTCCTAATTTTGATATGTTTACTGAAAAGACATTGGCACTTGTTGTTTCTTGTTTTGGAACTTTGTTTCCCAAACTCATGTAACCTAACCCCATAAAAATGTTCTATTAGAAATGGCAAATTATTATTCAACCAACTTGTGGTAAGTGTGACATGCAGATGTCTTGAACTTTTGCTTTGAATTCTTGTAACGGAGTCATTACAAAACTTCTGAATTTCATCATTATTTCCCAGGTTGCTTACTTTTAAATGTTACCGCGACGGTTGACAAAAAAAAAAAAAAAAAGTTCTTAGAAAAAGATAGGAAAACACTTTTTTTTTCGTAATTTTCTTTTTATTTTCGATTTAATCTCCTTTTAGCTCAATACATTTAGTCTAGCATTTTTCCAAAATTTTTTAGCCCTTCCAAAAAATAGGTTTTCTCAATGTCCTCATGGTGGAAAAGCAATTTTTTCTTTCACTGAATGAGGTCGTTTTTCCTTCAAATCAATGTCGAATCTGACAAACAGCTCTGAATAATATTCGACGGTGATTGTTTTTCCTTTTTAAGATATTCATTGTGAATGACACCGCTTGCATCTCATAAAACTGTCGCCATAGCGTTGTTGGCCAACAGACGCTCCTTGACCTCTTTTGGTGCACGTTCATCCGAAGAAGTCCGCTGCTTTGACTTCCTTTGTGATGGATCAATGTTTCGTCCATGATGCAAAAAACTTCTTCGGATTCCGGTTGAACATCGCCAAATACTTATATAGTCGAGTGTGAAGAATCGCGGCGGCAGCCATCGCATGAATAGCATTTACATGTCAAAATATTCCTGTAAAATGTGATGTACCCGCTCAATTGAGATGCCTACAGTCTCAGCCACCTCACGCACTTTCAATTTCTGATTGTCCAATATCATTCCATCGACGATTTCTAAAGTGACCACCTCTTTCTAGAGCATTGACCTTTCGGCGCCACAAAGAATTCAGTAAACCATTGAAATTGATGATGCACAGTCCCCATAGTATTTATCAATCCTTTCCTTAGTTTCGATGATGGTTTATTAACGCATAAAATTTACCTAACTTGATGAGCGCACGAAATTCACCTTTCAATTTTTTTTTTTAAATACACACAAGTTTTTTGCTTTTATTGACAATATAAATGAAACCATGTAGTAGTCAATATTATTAAAACCTCAACAGCAGATTAGTGATGAACTGAAATTAAAAAAAAAAAAAAAAAAAAAACAAAAGTTATCGATGTCACGAACGCCATCTCTAGGATTTTCTAAGGACTTATTGTTCAGCTCTCTCTTACCTTTATTTTTTTTCTTTAAATCAGGTCGATTGGATACTCCAACTGCTACTTCTTCTTTATTTATACCAAATAGTATTTTAATCAGTTAGATGCATATAGTGTGTATTTCCAATACCAATGTGCTAGGCCTTTGTAAACCTTTTGTGAAAAAAACAATAACAGACTCACCATAAAGTGCAAAAATTTGAAAAATATTTTCCATAGACAATGCCAAACTCCTTCATACCAAAGTTTCAAATTATGTTTTAGATATATTCGCATAGTTCAGGATATAAATCGACCAACCAACCGACCAACCGACCGAGCCACCTTCCCTTTTAGATGAACCCGACCCGACCCGACCAACCCTACTAAACCACCCACCCAAGGCAAATAAGACAAAAAGTATTACACAATACAAATACATAGTAGAATACTGTAGTATTGCATATTAGGGGTGGCTAAAAGCGAGCGAGGGCGTCATTTTAAGACATAAAAACTTGCTGACGACAAACTTTGCCATATTAAAAAATTAAAAAGTCAACTTGACGCGACCCCAAGTCATCAGAGACGCTTGAAGCGAACATTTCTATGAAAAAGCCGGTGCAGTTTAAAAACAAGAACATCAAATACCAAACATTAAAATACACTATTATAGTACTTGTATTTAGAAAAGGAGTCTTCACGCGATAGCTAAGACATGCGAAGGACATATTGTATATGTATATATGTACATGTCTTTATATGTACGAGTATTCTATATAGTCTACAGATATGTACTTACTTTGTATATAAAGTATTTGTGAATTTATAAATCCTTAAGGTTTTTTTTTTTTTTTTATTTTTTATTTTTTTTTTGTTATAATGGATTGACATTGATAGTAAGTAGTTCCTTTTGAAAAGGTTAATTGACATAATGATGTGATCTTGATATGTTTTAAGTATAATAAATAGATTATTTGAATCGATTCCCAATATATTATATACATATATCTATACATATTATAAAACAAAGTCGCTTTTTTTCCTTTAACCGCTTCAATCTTTAAAAATACGCAACCTATTTTGATGCGATTTTTTTTAATAGATAGAGTGATTGAAGAGGAAGGTTTATATTTATAATATTTATAATAACATCCATTAAATAGTGCAGAAATACTGTTATTTTCACTATACATATATGTACCTATATGCCTATCTTTAAAATTAATGTAGTAGGCATAGTGTTATAATTCATGGAAAAAGTATTTACTGTCAATACAATATTCCAGCTTCTCATTGTTTACACAGCAAAGTTTCTTCAAATGTGATTTTAGATTTTTTTTATTTAAGTCTGATTATTACAATCAAGAAATTAAAAAGTCATGTCTGGAAGACGTCGTCGTTCGAACATAGGTCGTAGTACACTGAATGCCAAAAGAGTACGTTCAGCAAGAGATGAAGAATCGTCAACGGAACGTGAGGCTCGCCTCAGTCAGCTTCGGGATAGATATAGAGCACTCAAAAAATAGTATGACCCAGCAAAACTCAAGAACGGCTGGACCAATTTTGATGGTTTTTGTTTTTTTGTTGAACTCATGGAGTTACAATCAGGTTCTTTGCTACATTTGGAACCGGTAGGTAGCGCTGTTGTCCAAATATAGATAGTTTTATGCCATTTTTAAATTTTTTTTTTATTTGGTGCAAAATATACTGAACCTATTTTTTTTTAAAAGAACAAATGATTCTTAAAGTTGCTTAGAATATTAAAATATATTGTAAATTATTAATTACACATTTTACAACAAAGCTTTTTATAAGAAACACCCAATTAACGCATAGAGGGTGTAGCAACGCACGCCGGTTAACGCTAGTCTTTATATATATAATTCTTCTGTGAGTGTGTATGTCACTGAACTTCTCTTAAACGACTGGACCGATTTTGATGAAATTTTTTGTGTGTGTTCAAGGGGATCTGAGAATGATTTAGATTCACAATCTTTATATATATAATTCTTCTGTGAGTGTGTATGTCACTGAACTTCTCTTATGTGTGTTCATATTGAGTCTTATGCGCGGCTATACCGTTCGTTCATCTGATTACAATGACATTTTGTGAATGCGTGCATGGTTGGTTTTAGCCTTGAACATAACAGAGTACTTTTGGATTCGATATGTGACGCTGTTGTCGAGAAATTGGTGGATCAAATACTGCATTTGATTTGTCTGATTCTGCGCAATGTACTACAGTTAGTTTTGAATAAATTAAAGGACTCAATAATACAATAACACTTAAGGCAAGACCAGGGAGCTGTGCATTGTTGTGAATTTGGTAAGTCACTGGAATTATTAATGTGACTGACTATCCATTTAGCCAAATTAAAGTGCAGCGGGAAGCAAAAATGAAATACCAGAATTGCAATTCAACTTATTAATAGCGATGGTGCGAAACCGCAACTGTAGGTATGGCCCAATCCACTTGCGTTCTACTGAAAGTGAAGTTTAAGGAATCCGATTGGCCGTACGACGTCGGGTAGGATACCCTAGTATATATATATAGCAATAAAAGTATTGTAGAAACGTTCATCGGAGAACCCATAAGGTGATTTACCTCTATTGCTCTCAAAGTTCTCCGATTTCTGAATGAGATAACCCATATGAAAATCGAAATTGCAATTTTACACTCATGATTTCAATTGTTATTGTTGTTTCATTTTCCTTAAGTCCTCTATTGCAATTATGTATAACTATATTATTAAAAAACCATTTATTATGCGTACAATGGAGGAGGATGGACATCATATGTACATAAGATTCATAGGTATATCTTCAAAGAGATAAAAGGTATGCAAGCTCTGGTGAACCGAAATTAATATTCTGTTCTGTTCTATTTTATTCTGTTCTGTTCCATTCAGTTTTGTCTTGTGTTTTATTGTTCATTCAGCAAACCTACGTAAGAAATTTTCTTTTAAGGATATTGCAACAATTTCGGACTGTGAACAAGTTTATATTTAGTTTCTTATACATATACATATATATATATATATATATATATATATACTTATGTACATTTACATACACATATACATGTATATGTCATTTATATACGAGTGAGTATTGTGTATGTACTTGCCGTCGGGCAATGTTTGTAACCGTAACCGTTTGTTCTTTGGTTGGTTATTTCGTCTTTGCTTAAGAAGTTAGTTTTGCCCATGTCTAAGCCGCTTTCGTTGGCGCCGAAATACTTAGTTATTTGCTGTTGCTGTTGCTGTTGCTGTTGCTTTTACTGTGTTACTTGTGTATGTATACTAATATAACTTAGGAGCACTGTTTCCTTTTACTCCCTATTGCCATTTATTTGGGTAAAGCCATGAATTGAGTCCTTCCTTTGGCATGGGTGTACTTAGCTTTGCCGGGGCAAATGAAAGGGGGAAAATCAAGAATTTATTTTATATGAACATTTAACATTTAGTATTTAGTTCATCTTGGGGGCCGAGTGATTGCTGCAGTCTAGGTCAAGGGGTCCAGCTGTTGTCCTCTGCACCCTTGGTTTGTTCATGGCCTTATTGGTTGCTCTCTCTCTCTGTGTGAGTGTGTGTGTGTGTGTGTGTGTGTGTGTGTGTGTTTGCTGTAAGAAAAAGTATTTGTATTTGTTTATGTATTAGTGAATGGAAGTGAAAATAATTTCATTTGATTTGAACTGAAACTATGCCAAGAATGTGTAATTAGAGAGCGAACAAACAAACGTATAGTCCTAAAACTGAATCTACCGTCGTCGTAATCGTCGTCTCCATTCAACAACATCCATATCTATTATATTCATGCTTAACTTATTTTCCATATTATCATCTACAGAGTACATTTATTCTACCATACATACAGCTACGGTCAAAATAATAGTAGCGCTAGTTCGAAAATGAATTTGATAGAAATAAAATGAATGAATTGGTGTTTTAATGTACCAAAAATATTTTTTTTTTAAAGTATGATGTGTTAATGAGAAAATCATAAGGAAATAACAACAACTTTATGTCATATGACATTAAAAAAAAATTTTTTTCCAAAAGTTCAATAAATTTGCACGGTCAAAATAATAGTAGTGATTCATTTGAAGGTCTCCCACCAGCCCAAACCAATACAAATGTTACGGATAATATTAAAATAACTAAAATTACGACTATTACACTACAATTAGTATTTAGTAGCATAGCCTTTGTTTGCTATAATTGCAGCATATCGTTTTGGCATCGAATCTACAAGATTTTGACACCTTTGGGAAGGAATGGAGCTCCAAGCATCTCTAACTGCTTCCCAAAGCTGTTGAACATTATTGGGTAGACGTTTGGCAACTTCATTCTTCACGTCGCACCACAAATTCTCAATTGGGTTGAGATCTGGCGACTGTGCAGGCCATTCTAGTACATTTATTCCGTTGGCCTGCAACCACTGTTTGGCAACTTTGCTTGTATGCTTAGGGTCATTGTCTTGCTGAAGCTCCCAAATCAGTGGCATTTCTTCACTAGCATATGGCAGCATTATCTCCTGCATTATATGCACATACAGGTGCCGATCCATGATATCCTTGATCCAATATATTGGCTCCACGCCGTCATATGAAAAACAAGCCCAGATCATAATGCGAGCTCCTCCGTCTTTTACAGTTTTTGTTGTGAATCTTGGTTGCCACTCAGACTCTGGCGGTCGCCTGACATACTGACGAGATCCAGGTCCACCATAAAGTACAATTTTGGATTCGCCCGACCATAAAATGTGTCTCAATTTCTGTAATGGCCAATCAATGTGATCATGGGCGAATTTAATTCGTGCGGCTAGATGATTTTTTGTTAAAAAGGACACTTTTCTTGGGCTCCGAGCATTTAAATTGTTTTCCCTCAAGCATCTCCGTATGGTTTCTACGCTTACAATCAGATTTAATTCCTTTTTTTTTTTATAGAGCACCGAAATAGGTTCTGCCTTGAGTATCTTACTACACGGGTAACTAATCTTTCGGACATAATGCGAGGTCGTCCACGTGTTTCAATACCTGATATGAATTTTATAGCATTACGCACCATTGTAGGAGAGCAACCAACCATGTTTTGAACTTCCTTGCACGTTTTTCTGTCAAAAATCAATTTTTTTATGAGTGTACGCCGTTGAGGTGTACAGTGCTTGCCTCGACCCATTGTAGGAAAAAAAATGACTAAAAGTTTTGATCAGTAACTATTGTAAATTATTATAAACTAATAATATTTACTTTTTGTAAACTTTTCTGGTATAAAGAAGCAACGAAATGATTTTTTTCTCAATATTTGTCCAAGCACTACTATTATTTTGACCGTGCAAATTAATTGAACTTTTGAGAAAAATTTTTTTTTTAATGTCATATGACATAAAGTTGTTGTTATTTCCTTATGATTTTCTCATTAACACATCATACCTTAAAAAAAAAATATTTTTGGTACATTAAAACACCAATTCATTCATTTTATTTCTATCAAATTCAGTTTCCAACTAGCGCTACTATTATTTTGACCGTAGCTGTATGTACCTATGTATACCATATACATACTCATATATCATTATGTCATTCGCCTTTTAAACTGACAATGGCTAAAATTGCGTGTGTGTTATTGCCGCTAAATGAAGAAAATATGTTACTATACTTTGCCATAAGCCTTATTTTGTATTTGTTGAAATCAAGTTTCTTTTCTTCTTCTCTTTCGATATCCCACAGGACGAAACGAGCTCATCGCACGGTACATTAAATTGCGAACGGGAAAAACGAGAACGCGCAAACAAGTCAGCTCTCACATACAGGTCCTTGCACGGCGAAAACTTCGCGAAATTCAGGCCAAAATTAAAGTTGTAAGTAAATGATTTTTACAATATTCAATTCAATTCAATTCAGTTCAAACCACCAAATACACTCCACCAAAAAAAGAAAAAAAAAAAAAAACAAACTCCATTTCACATCAACATTTTTAAAGAAAAATTTTTAAGGTTTTTTAATTTTTTGAACAAACAAAATTCATTATTTCGTAAATATTTTAGTTCTAAATATTGTAGATTTAATTAATTAATTAATTGTTTATAGTAGTCTATGTATACTTGTATGTATATCCAGGTATATAAGTACATAAATATGTACTATGTATATAATATAAGTCTACCATTATGATCATGTTATTAACATACATAGGTATGCACTACTAGGTATACCAATATTGATTCATACTAGGTATACCAATTGTGGTGTCTTGAAAATTCTTTTCCCAATTCGACAGTTAGACCAGTCCAAGGAGAGGAAATGTCCATACTATTGCATCTACGAATTACTTATCATGTAATATGTGTTAAGAGAGTCCCTACTAAACTCTACACTTTACGATCTTATTGCTTTTTCGAATATTGATCAGAAATATGTTTAACCTTAGTTACAATACTTTATTATTGTACTAGCCTTACCCGGCGTGCGTTGCTACGTCCCCTGTGCGTGCCCAGTTATTAAAAAAAAAAAAGAAATGGGCCAAGAGCAAGTGAGACTCGTACACGGAGGGGTTTGTATGGGAGGTACTCTTCCTAGTGGTCCGATTTGACTGATTCCAACAAATTTACCGCACCTATGTTAAAAACTTATAGTGTCTAAATTTCAGTTCGATAGAACAAAAAACAGAAAAGTTTTTCCAATAAGAACCTGAATATTAATGGGGCTTTGTATGGTCCGATCAAACTGAAATTTCGACAATATAAATTTCTGATGTATACCCACCAACCATCCAAATTTCAAGATAGTGGGATTACTGGATCGTATAGCTGCCATACAAGCCAAAATGTTTCTTGTATCGGGACCCCTTTAAGTTTTCGAAAATATTTTAGTTTTAGTATTTGTTGCTGATGCCCGGATAGAACTACACATTCTCTGAAAATTTCAACCCTCTAGCTATTGCGGTTTTTAGGACATGACCCGAGGACGGACAGATGGACGGACGAAAAAAAAACCTATCCTATCCTATGTCCGTCTCCTGGTTCTAAGCTACCTCCCCACCAATTTTCAGCCAAATCGGTTCAGCCATTCTTGAGTTATAAATAGTGTAACTAACACGACTTTCTTTTATATATATAGATTGTATTATATCACTCAGTCAGAGTACTCCGATTACTGCAAGAGATGGAAGTTCGCACATAAAAAATGGAACTACTAATTGCCATCAAAAAAAAACAAAAAATTTATAATATTTATTAGCGCCATGAGCGTTTAAGCAGCCATTTCCTCTTTTCTTGTTAGCATAAAAGTCTTTGAAGTTTGTTTTTGTTATACTAAACTATAAAAGTCCATGGCACCGCACCATAACATAAAAATAATATTTAAGTAGTGTGCCTGCCTGCCTGCCTCGCCCTCATAAGCACACTATGGAAGTGAAACTTCTTTAGTGAAGGGAGGTAAATCCAAAAATTGGAAAATGAAATGTGACGAAAATCAAAATGCGGTAATTCTTTAAAAACGTAGTGGGCTCGTCTGCAGCGTAGAGATTGAATGCTTATGCCTGAGTAAGAGAGAGATAAAAAATACTTCATTGATTGTGTTTATTTTACGAAAGAACGTACGAACAAGTGCCCGAATGACCAAAAAATAAAATAACTCTTATGTTTTGAAGTAATATAACACTACAATATTCTGTATTATTGCTAAACCTAACCATCTACTTTAGAATTTTCACTTCTATATTGTATTTGCCTAAATAAATAGCTCCAATATAATAATAACGACGTAAAATTTTTATTTTCGTCACATTTAATTTTCATATTTTTTGGATTTACTCCCCTTCGCTAAAGAAATTTCACTTCAACAAGTTAAAAGAAGGATAACTTCGTCAAACCCTTCATGCACCCCTTGAAAATGTTTTTGCCTACTCTCCCGCATAATTCATATTTGATTTGACTTATGTTTTGAGTAAAGCCAGCATATACTCGTTCGTACATTGAGACCAAAATATTTATATTGGAGCTATCTATGATCTAGTCATTCTAGGATCTAGAAATTTACAATGTTAGAGGACATGGCCAAAGACTTCCAGTGATTAAAACAAATAACGAAAAAGTTTTTCAAATAAGAACATGAATTTGAATTTGGGTTTGTATAGGAGCTATACGATCCAGTTACCCTAGGTGGTTGGTGGGCATGAGTCAAAAATTTATAGTGTCCATATTTAATTTTGATAGCAAAAAAAAAAAAAAAAAAAACAAAATTATTCAAATAAGAACTTAAATTTGGATTTGGGTTTGTAAGGGAGATATCACTCCTAGTAGTCCGATTGGAATGGTTTCCTTTCGTAAGAGGAAAAGTTCTTCTAAAATTTCAATCCTCTAGCTCAAAAACTGAAGGACTAGTTTGTACACACAGACGTAGACGGATAGAAGGACATGTCATATGTAACAACTTTATAGGGTTTCCGATGTCTCCTTCTGTCTGTTACAAACTTCGTGACAAACTTATAATACTATTCACTGCGTGAGAGTATAATTACCATTGCATGTCAATGAAAACAAGAAACACTATATTAACAAACAGGGGTGACTTTTGGTAATAAAAGAAATAAATTTGCATACAGAATTTTATTGTAACTTTCTAGTTCTTATAATTTCTGGGAAACACTTGCCCGTATAGGTAGATAGATAAACAAAATCTAGATATACAGATGACTGTTGATAACATCTACTCTATCCTCCTTCACGTTATTAGACAAATTTTCATATATGAAAGGTCAATGTCAACAAATTCAACGGTTAAAACATTTCACAAAGGAAATACAATATTAAATTCACAGACAGACAACCAGCAAATTTCCTCAACTTTGTTAATTAAAAAACATAGAGCTACGTCAATAGATCTAAGCACGAAGATACAAAGAAGGAATGATAAACTTATAATCATTAAAAATTAATTAAACTACGAAGCCATATTGCCATTTTGTCTTGTTTAGAAAAGAAGCCCCGAGGTGATCTAAATATTTTTGTAGTATCTAATTACCAAAGCAAAATTTTACTTTTAATTTTTACTGATACAGAATGTGACACTCTAACAGCATCCATCGCATTAGAAGATGGGCTACTCTAAAGTTGCAAAGAAAAAATGCATGTTAAGTTCTTGTATCTCATTAGATTTATCAAAGTTTGATGCCTACCACTCTACAAACTATGTATAGTAGTCTAGAATTATGTACTCGTATGTAAAAAAAAAGTATGACACAAAACGGCTACAAAAATGTTGAGATGCATGTCCATAATCATTGTAGGCTTTAGAACTATGATAGGCTTACTGACTGCTTGAAATGTACTTACATATATAGGAAGATGATGAAGAGACCTTACGGCACTTTCTAACAGCACTAAAAAGAACTTTCATGATACTATGTATATTAAACGGCTCCAAGGTTTGATATTCTCAGGAACATACCCTGCTTGTATCCTAAACGACTCGCGTTTAACAAAACTATTGTTTTCGCTTCGAATTTTAGATCTAAGTAAGTGGGGCTTTGGCCAACCAAACTTTCCAACGTTTGATAGGCTTAGGGACCTAGCGGAGTGTTGATTCTCTCTAACAGTCCTAGTACGCTAAACGACTCTTACTTGCGTCAAATAAAACATTTGGTGTCGCTACGGACCTCAGGTCTATGCGGGATTTCGGCGAACCAATCTAATCTAAAATATATGTGTGTGTAAGCGTATGTGTGTATTGTTGTATCATCATTATTTGCACTTTGACTACATTTAAACAGTAACGATAACAACTATTCATTGACTCATTCACACTTTACAAAATTTATTCAAAAACCACAATATGATGTTTGGTTCACACATTCCATTCAATCACAACCGAAAACAAAAAAAAACAAAAAAAAAACTCAAAAACAAGCACTTACTGTACTTATCTCAATTACATACTCAATAAAACAAAAAAAAAAAAAAAACAAACAAACCATCAAACAATCAAACAAACAAAAAGCAGCAACAACAAGAAAATTTAACTTTATTCCAGGAACCAGATGGCATCAGTCCAAATGGTCTCTCAATGTTACTCAGTGAGAAAGAAAAAGAATTACAGGCGATGAGCACGATGACAAGTTCGCAAATCGTTTCTGTACAAGCGGCTAAGAACCTCGCCATGGCTGCCTCAGAGCTGACGGAGATTTGCCAATATCCTATGCCCCGTCCGCTGCGACACCATCACTACTCGCACCCGCACCCGCACCCGCACTCGCATAATCATCCGCGCGCAGTTGATGCCGCAATGGGTATACAGGCAACGAGTACTGCGGCTGCGATGCCCCATGCTGCACTGGCATTGCTGGATTCACCGGCAGGCACAGTGCATCACCGCAACTTTAGCAGCGGCCCTCATCTTCATCATCACAATCACGTTGCCACTGCGGCCTCTGTATATCTTCAGCAGCAGGCAGAGCAGGTATTAAAGCAAAACTCCTCGTCAGCTTCGTCCACATTGTCTACAGCGTCGTCATTCATTGAAGCCGTCGATGGCGCAGGAGACTCTGGTGGTGATGGCATTGGTGGTAGAGGTGGTGATGGCAATGCAGTTCTTATCGCTAATTGCAATGTCCTGTCGCCCATTCACCATCCGCCATTGTATCCGGGAGTAAGCTTTAAATTCTTACTTTTTCGTCATAAATTGGCTTGCGCAGAACTATCTAGCTAGCTCATTTGGTCACTACCACATAAGTATCTTGACGTGATTTGCATATCTCTATATAATTATCTTGCTTTCCGCTCTGTATGTGTCTATTTATCTATCTATATATCTGTTTATCTATCATCAACAACAAAAAAAAAAAGAAAAAAATATGGTAAACAATTTATCAATCCATCATCTTGTGCAAATTGGTTTTCTTTTTGTCCTTTATTGCGCTGTTTTTGTCAAATGCTTTGCTTTATAAGATGCTTACCACCAACAGTATCAGTATCGTATTATCGGTACAATACTACGAGTGGGTAACACTGGTCTTAATAACGCTTTCTAAATGTATACAAAACATCATCACTTAAAAATTAAGTACTACAAGTAAATACTCAGCGTGTTAATCTCTTCATATATGTAACTTTTTGGAGTTAAAAGTTTAGAGTAATTTATAGTTACTAGATATTGTAGAACTCATTTATAATTTCAGTCTTGTAGTATTTCATCCCATATCAAGACCATATCCATATGTCTATCATACCAAAAATTAAAAAAAAAAACAAAAAAAAAAAATTTGCAAAAGCAATCGATAATCTTGATCTTGATCCTAAAATACAATAACTTTTAAATTCATAAAAGTGTGAACCATTCGTTTATTCTAGGGTATAGGGTCTATTGTCTGATAAATATTCGTTTCATTAGGATGTATAATATGAAATACAATTAGTCCAATTCAATGGTTTTGATATTCCATTATTGGTATTCTATTCAATTCTTCAAAAAACTAATGCTAAGTAAAATAAATATTCAAAATTTTTTAAAGTTCTATATAAATATACTAATATCAGACCTATTAATCCATTTTCCATGGCTAAAATTCAATCATGTTTCTTGCTTGAAACAACGAACTTGAAGTAAATTGAATCTCGGTATGGAACGGTCACTTTATGTATTCCGAAAGATTTCTGGATTCTTTGGTTTCATTGTTTATCAAACGACTGTAACGGCTTTAACGGACTTTAATTTATCATCTGTGGATTAGAATCCATCTACAATCTACAATACTACAAAAATATAATACCCTTTCACTTTCTTCTTGTTTGATAATATGATTAATAATAAGTGTGACCCAGACTCGGTTGGACCAATTTCATCGGTCTAAACTTTTAGTTTTTTTGCACTTGAGCTTAAATTTGGTTTAGACGGTACACAGATAATATTATCCAACTGGAGTTCATGTATGACTGGAGAACGTAGTCAGTGCCTTGCTTTTGTATTAATGCCCATTTATATGAGGCACCTTTCAAGAAGTCATCATCATCATATTTTAATAATTTTGAGCTACTTAAAACAAAATTTAGTTAAGTACATATGCAATTGGTTATGTCTCTTATAAGTATAAAAAATATAGTAAAACCTCGATACAAAACATAACATACGTTATGTTGCTTGAGACCGAGCTCATATATAAGAATCAAAAAACCCAGATGTGTCCCACCATCATCTATCCATACGTATTATAAAACAAAGTCTCCCGACCGCATCTGTCTGTTTGAAAGCGATAAACTCAAAAAATACCAAACGTATTTTCATACGGTTTTCACTAATGGACGAAGTGATTCATCAGGAAGATGTTAAGTGTTGAAGTCATTAGGGTTTTTAGGGTCTAAAATATGACGAAGATTGTTGAAAATGTCGGAAAAAATAATGCCGTCACAGCAGATAATGCAGTGTGATGTCGGTTACACAGTTGACTTCCAATGGCGGACACTACTGCCTACGATGTCGGACATATCTACAATGTATTCAGCACTCAACATTCCATTGCATTTTAAACCAGACAGAAAAACCTACATCCAACATCAACAATAATTTTGGTCACAGTCCTTCAAAAATTCCACGAAGCACTTGACCGAGAGGGTTTGGCAAAGCTCGGGCTTTTATAAGTATAAAACATAAATAAATACAGATAGAACTTCGATATATACGTCGTGTTGCTTAGGACGGAGCTCATTATCAAAAATTACATATTTATAAAGCTTTTAATGAACTCAAAATATTCAATGGTTGATTTATTTCTTTATCATCATCTGATCGAGTTAAAATATTACATGAAGCTCTAAACAAAATAACAAAAAAATTAATTTTCTTTTATGAAGATCCAAAAACCATAATATCTCCCTCTTGATTAATTTTTGTTAATGACTACGCAATGAAATCAGGCTTTTGGATGTACAGATCGCCAATGTAAAAAACAATTTGTGTTACATATTCTTATTGTATATAAGGAAATGTGATTCTCGGATAATAAAGATAAATCGCGATTAATAAAACCACAAATAATAGATGGAAAGTATAAAACCAACCATTTCAGCATTCCGGTTAACAGATGTAACCAGTTAACAACGGAATCCTGAAAAATCTATTCATGAATAAGAAAGATGCTTCTCGGTTAATAGAATAAAAATAAATATTATAGGGGGAGAAATCAAGGACCGTGAGATTCATGGAAAATAAGAATAAACCCAATTCCTTTATAAAGAAAAAGAGTTTTTCTTTAGCGAATTCATTGAGCGGTCCCAGCGATTTTGGTTTATATGATTTGATTTAATAGATGTGTATCCCATTTAACAGATGTAACTGATTGATCATGGTAGTCCATATAATCGATGTTCTACTGTACTTAGTATTAATGATACATTTACATACTTAGTATTACACATTATTCCACCACAAAGATCATACTATTTGAAGTATTACAAAATTTAATTAATTAATTATCCAATACACATTTAAATACATATGTATGTGTATACACAAACACATGTACATATTGTATGTATGTACATACAACTTATTATATGTTTTACTGTACTTTAACGTACACGCAAAATAAATGAAATTGTGAAAGAAATTGAAATTATGAAGCTTTTGCTGCGCTGCGTGCTTTGCTGCAATGTTGCATTTGCTTTGCGTGCTTTAGCGCTCAATCGGTCAATGCATTATTGCATTATTGATTGCATGATCCTCCATAGGCAACATACAAACAAACAACATACCTGCATAGATGCATCCATCCATCATATGTATGTATTCATAAAAATAATAACTGACATATATTAAATACAATACATACATACATACACCAAACACATACATACATATACATATACATATACATATAGATATAGATATACATACATAGATACATATATAAACAAAAACATTAAACATACATATGTAAGCCGATCGTATCTTTTTACCTACATATATGTTTGTGTTTCTTTTTATTTTGTTACTTTTTTACATTTTTTTACATTTTCACATCTTTTATTGATCCATCATCATATGATTATTTGTTTTTATTTCTTCTCTTCCCATCTCTCTCTCTCTCTCTCTCCCTTCTCAATTTCTCAATTTCTGTAGCAATTCTGGCAACCAGGATTACAGCCAAGCACTTCACAAGAGTAAGTAAACTATTGAGCGCTCCAATATTTGGTTGATTAGATTTGTTGGTTGGTTCAGTGGTGGCGCTCAATTAGCAAAAGTGTCGTCATATTTGCATTTTCAGTGACCTATATAGTTTTTATGATTACAGTATCAAGCCATTTGCGCAACCCACATATCCTACTGGTAAGCCATCGACAGTTGTGTCTGGAGACATCGAAGCTGGACTTCCATCTTCACAACTACCTTGGGAGGGTCGAGCAATTGCAACACACAAATTCCGGTTGCTGGAATTTACGGCATTCATGGAAATCCAGCGTGATGAAATTGTAAGTACAATAGATAGATAGATTGATATGACTATAACAATGCAAATTGATTGATTGATTGATTGATTGCTTGCTTTCCAGTATCACCGGCATTTGTTTGTACAGCTTGGTGGCAAACCATCATTTTCCGATCCAATACTTGAGGTTAGTCGCGTTTTCATTTACACACTCATTTGCATAAATCACTTAATAATTGATGTCTCACCCTTCGCTCTTTTACAGACTGTGGATATACGACAAATTTCGGATAAATTTCCGGAAAAGTCAGGCGGTCTTAAAGATCTATATGAAAAAGGACCACAAAATGCTTTTTATTTGGTGAAATGTTGGGCGGATCTTAACACTGAAATCACAACGGGCAGCGAAACGGGCGATTTCTATGGCGTAACAAGCCAGTAAGATTTTTATTTTTATTATTCCATTATTGGCACATTTTTATATGACTTTGTTATGGGCGTTAATTTTCATATAAACAAACGTCAAGTTGAGGCTTGAATATGCAGGGGGAAATTTGTAGTCACATTGTTTTTAAAAAGAAAAAGGAAGAAAGCAACTAACTGCTAGGGAAAAGTGGTGTTAAAATTTCTTCGGCAATAGATGTCATCAAAAACAACTCTGCCAATTGAATCTTCCAGTTAAAGATGTTTGTCGTTCTGGAAAGTCTTTCGAGATTGATGACAATAAAACAATACATAGATTGGTGCATTTGAAATCGTTAGGCCTCACAAAAAAACTCAAAATATGAGTTGAAAGAGATTCTTATGATGCAGAACATGAACTCATCCCTAGAGAACCTACTGCAATTGAACATACAGCATTTCAACACTGAGACCGAAATATTTGTAGGTTTGCAGGGGAACTAAATGATCCAGTAATCCTAGGATCTTCAAATTCACATGATTGATGGAGATGAGTCAGACCCTTGTAGTGTCCAAATTTCAGTTCGATAGAACAAAACACAAAAAAGTTTTTCTAATAGGAACATGCATTTAAATTTAGGTTTGTATGGGATCTGTACGATCCAGTAATCCTAAGGTCTTGAAATTCACATAGTTGATGGAGATGGATCAGAAATTTAAACTTTCAAAATTTCAGTACGATTATACAAAAAACTAAAAAGTTTTTCTAGGACGAACATCTGGGTTTGTATGGGAACTATATGATCTAGTAATCCTAGGGTCTTGAAATTCAATGTCCATGTTCAATTTCGATAATAAAACAAAAAATTTTTGCTTATAAGAACTTAAATTTGAATTTGGGTTTTAGTTGTGAGATGCCTCCTAGTGATCCCATTCGGGTGATTCCGACAAATGTTCAGCGTCTTGTGAAAAGAAAACTTCATGCAAAATTTTAGCTTTCTATTGTAGCTTAAAAATTGAGGGACTACTTGCATACATACAGGCGGACAATCGGGTGGGCTTGGCTTAATTAACTCGTTTTTTCGAGCTGATCAAGTTCCTTTCCATATATGTATTCCTTTTAAATATATCATATATCGTATGTATTTACTTAGAGTACTAAAAATTTTTGCATTCATTTAATTCAGATACGAAAGCAATGAAAATGTCGTATTAGTTTGCTCGACAAAAGTTTGCTCATTCGGCAAACAAGTGGTTGAAAAGGTTGAGACTGAGTACTCGCGTCTGGAAAACAATCGCTATGTTTATCGCATACATCGCTCCCCAATGTGCGAATACATGATTAATTTTATCCAAAAATTAAAGAATCTACCTGAACGCTATATGATGAACAGTGTGCTGGAAAACTTTACAATATTGCAAGTAAGTTGGCTAAAGAATCATCTTCATCCATCCATTTATCTTAAGTTCTAATTGATCTAATATAAATTTTTCCATATCTTTCTCACATCGAAGGTAATGCAAGCACGCGACACACAAGAGACGCTTCTTTGTATAGCGTACGTATTCGAAGTGGCAGCACAAAATAGTGGCGCAACACATCATATATACCGTCTGATAAAAGAATAGCATCAACTGAATCCACCCAATTTATCCACTCTTAATAACTACAACTGTATTAACAATAACGGAGTTCTCGATGTTGCTGTCGGTGTGATGGGAATTGGTACGACGGCGGGTGGAGTTGGTGGCGGTGGCGGTGGCGGTGGCAACAATAGTGTCAGCATAGTGACAAATGATTCTCTGAACATTAATGTACCCACAGCTGGGGCTAGGACTAGAATTGACGATGAAGTTACAAAGGACTTGAGCAGTAATATCAGTGGCGGATTTGGTTGCGATAATATTGATGCAGCAGAAGGTGCAACAGTAGTAGCAGCAACAGGAGCAACAGTGAGTCCCAATGACAATGTGACAAATGCTAGATATTTGAGTAGTTTGCATGATTGTCAAAGTGAAATCGGTGCGACACGGATTAAGCATTCGCCGCCATCACCAAAACCAACAACACCGATTGCATCATCATCATCATCAGCTGTAGCTCTAACAGCAATTATTGGCCAGCAACGACCACACCAACAAATGTTATCGCCAACCTCAACATTGCAACGAAAAACAAAAGAGATTCTTTATGTGCGCTCAAGCGATCAAAGCATAGACAATAGATTGCATCAACAACAACAACAGCAGCAGCAGCAGCAGCAGCAACAGCAACATCAAAGTCATAATCAACAAGAACAAGGATCATCATGTCTGAGTAGTATTATTGTAAGCAACAGCAACAGTGGCAGCGATAGTAACACATTGCAAACACATCTAGGACAGCCACAGCCACAGCCACAGCAACAGCAACAGCACCACAGCCATCACCCAAGCCAGCCAAGTTCGCAATCACATCAGTCGTCGCATCTATCACATTCGCATGCACATCATCAGCTCTTCCATCAACATTGTCATCAGCAACAGCTGGATCACCATCACCACCAAATACAGACTCTCGAAAATGAACGCCCACCGCCGCCGTCTTACCATGCAACATCTACGCTCGCCAGTCGGAAAAATCTTTATGCTCCAACTGTGTCACTTACTAGTAATCACCATGAACCATCTGTGCGCCTCTCAACATATGAACAATTCATTAAGCTATCTACCCAGGAATACGCACTTTCGTCGTCTGCACTGAGTACTGAGAATTCAGCATTAAATTTAAGCAATGTCAGCAAAGGTGTTGTTGTTGTTAGTGGTGCTGCTGATCAAACTGATCTTGTCACCACCGGTAGTGATGACAGTTGTAGCGCTGACGATGGTAAAGTAATAACGCAGCAACATATAAATGTACCCAATGTTACCATGGAATCTGCTGCAAATGCCCCTAGTAACTGTGCTACCAGCAGTTCCTCCGAGGTGATGGGAAGGGAGACGGAGGCGTCATCGTCAATAACATGTCCATCATCTGTTGTAGTACGTAACAGTAATGATTAGTAAAATGTATGAATGGGCAAAAAAATCAAATCAAAAAGCAAACAACAAGTCAAATCAAATGAATCCATTTTAAGAAAGAAAACAGCTGACAATAAGCCGCCAGCCAAATCAAATCAAATCAGTGTAGTTTAGTTTGTCTCCGACATTTCCATTTCGCGTTTATAAAGAAAAGAAGAAAAGAGAAGAGGCTTTTTTTTTATTATTTCTTTGCTTGTATTTATATATGTTTATTCTCATCTATTCACTTTACTACTTGCATCAAATCAAATCTCCTTTATTATTATTATTTTTTTTTTTTTTTTTATTATATTTATATATAAAATATTATTATTATATCTTTCTATAATCCGTCCGCCAGTTTTTTTTTTTTTTTTTTGGATGATTTTCTATATTTGCAATATTTCACAGATACAGAATTGGTGACACGTGTCACGTGTCATGTTTCTTTAGTTGTTTAGCAAACGATGATGTAACACCAAACTTCCTTAGATTGATTCATTTAATATTGGACCCACTATTAGAAAATACAAGATACAGATAAAAACAATAAAGGTTTTAACATGAAACCACTCCAACTTTTCTCGGTGCTTATAGGGTTGTTTTTCGAAAATCTCTTGTTCAAATTTGCTGTCAAGAAAGAATTAAATTTAATCAATTAAAAATTTATCAATCAATCAAGTTTTCTATTTCAATAAGTAAGTAAAAACTCCCGAACAGTTTAAAATAAACATCATACATAGATGAGAAATATTATTTGTAGTCAAGTTTGATGGGCACTAAAAATTCAAAACAAAATAAGCCGAAGCAACATGTAATGAAATTAAGACTTCATTGTGATCTCACTTATCTTATGATCTGGTGGAAGCAAGTGTTTTTTAATCTGGTTAGTTAGTAGAAATTCTGATAGATAATAAAAATCGAAGAATTAAAATCAATTTAAATTTTTTAATTGCAAGTTTTTGCATTATTTCATCCAGTTTTTTTTTTCATAATCCTATTTCGTTTCGATTTCGTTCAATCTAAACATTTTTCAAGAAATTTATTTTGGTAATATTTTGGGTTCACTTTTGAGTTCCATAGACGTACTCCTCCTCATATGTCATAAGCAAGCAATTGAGCAATTGCATCCCACTGAACATCATTTAATTTGAATTTTAATGCGATCCTCTCTATAAGATATTTTTAAAATTTTATTGGGTTCCAAAAATAACAGAAAAACGATTGGTTGAACAATTTTAACAAAAAGAAAAAAAAAAAAACAAAACAAAATAAGTAACTAAACTAAAAAAAAAAAAAAAATGTCCCTATAAGTGCCTTAAGTTGGAATTGAATTATGTTTTCTTATAAAACTGTAAGTGTATTTTATAGGCTTTTAACCCTTATGAAGATACCAGTCTTTATAAACGCATTCCGTATACCATTGTCTGGCCAGACCACTTGTATTTATATGGGATATTGATTAAATCAAATGATTAGGAAAACTCTAGCATAGTCTGGAAGTTTGGTACGATGGGGACCACCGGAAAAGTCAGAATTAGTAGATCACATTTTGCATATATCGTAGTACAGTGGAAAGCAAATTTGTCCAAGTAAAACAAAATATATATTTACAATTGTTTTTGATTAATTTATTCAATTTATCAATAATCTTCAATTTTATAAGAGAGAAAAACAACAAAAATATCAGTTTTTAGGTATAAAGTAAACAGAAAACTTAAGGAACCTTATGCACATTATGTTCTATAATCGAAAATCCCTTGTTTTATATTATTGTCACTATCCACAGGCATATGTATTATTATTTTCTATGAATTTGTGAAAATGGGTATTGCCTGGCTCCCCTTCTTCGATGACCCCAATTTAGATCTGGACTTTTAGGTCAATTACTTACTTTAACAGAATGATGACTGTAACATACAAAAAATATAGTTCATGGTCTATCAAATCCACAAAACAAATTCGATATGCCCATATTTCCATTTCTACTTAATGTTTATTAATTATTATTATTATTATTTTACTTTTTTTTCTTTTTTTTGTATTTCAAAAATATGCCGTTGAGGTTAACCTGGAGTCTCATGACTGTGGTTTAATTCTTTCTATTTTTTTTAAAATCACCAGCAAAATTAAAAAAGGGTCTGGCCAGGCCAAGGATTAAAAATTGTTTGGATTCTGAATATTATCTTATATTATACCATACCATAATGGAGGAATGACAACTCCTAGGCAACATAGAACACAATCCTATGTGAAGCCCATTTGCCAACCAAAATCTATAAATTATAAGTCGTTTGCTATGTAACTAAATGTATTTTAGAACTTTCTATATCCTATAAAAGAAAGATTTTTTTTGTTTTTTAATTTTGTTTTTCTTTTTGTTTTTTCTTTTTGTAAAGGTATTACAATTTCGGTACTTCCCGAATGTAGATGTTTTAACGTATTTTCTTGGTTCCTTCTGATCACTTCCATAACTCAAATGAATGAATGAATTAATGGATGAGTGCAACAAGAACATTTAAATGATCTCAATGTTTATATTACATTATTATTATTATAATTTTTTTTTTTTTTTTTTTTTGTTTTCGTTTTGTTCTTTAGTTTTGTTTTATTTTGTTTTGTGTTTCTTTGTACGACAAGTTACGAGTCAGGCAGGAACAATAAAGAATTACAATATATATATATTGTTTAATGGAGAAAAAGAAAGAAGGAAAGACAGACAAAAAGAAAGGGAAAGAAATAGAGTGAAAGAGAGAGAGAGCGAAGGATAAATTTGCGCCACAAACAAAATCACATTATTGTATATAAAAAAGTTATGAAAAGAAAAGAAAAAAACGTAAACGTAAATCATCATTTTTGACATATCTAAATGGATCGATTGATGGATGGATGGATGGATGATGGATGTACAATTATGGATAAATGCTTAGAAGAACAGTCAACAGACAATGGATTGAGTTGAGGGACAGAGAGAGGGACAGAGAGAGAGAGAGAGAGAGAGACAATACACCACACAGCTACAGAGAAGGTAGGAGTTTGGAGGATGGTATTCGTTTGTTTATGATGATGATGATGATGATGATGATGATGATGATGCTGCTGTTGCTTAGGTATGTTTGTATGTGTAGTCGGTGTAGGTGTGCTGTGTAGGATAGATAGACAGATAGATAGATAGAAAGAAAGAAGTCCATACATACAAGGTAGATAGATAGGTTTATACTTACTTACTTTTGAACTGTCAGTCTAAAGCAAATCATAATTATTTAATCATGAATGATGATTCGTTCATACAAAATGAAATTTATTTTTATTAATTAAGAGAAACCATCAAGCATAAATAAATATGATAACAATAAATATGCATAAATATATAATTATAATTATAATAATAATAATAATAATAACGTTAATTGATAATATGATATTAAGATAAGACATAAGAAAAAGAACATAAGGCAAAAAAACTGTTGAACAGAGAATATGTGAATTATATCCATACATCAATATGAATATCATATAGACAAAAAACAAAAAAAAAAAAAACAAAAAAAAACAGAAAAACGAAATGAAAAGGAGTAAATCAATAAATACATATTACATATATACGAATATACACATATATATGTATGTATGTATGTATGTATGTGTGTACATCTGTCTATGTATAGCATCGATTATAAACCATCCACCGCTATTAAAAATATTATAATTCATTAATAAGAATAATAATTATAATAGTATTTTTTTTTTTTTTTAATTATAAAAGAAAATTTAATGTAAAAATTTCAAATAAAATTTAAAAAATAATTATTTATAAATCAATAAATAAACTTAAACTTAAACTTAAAGTAAAGTAAAGTAAAGTAACGTAGAAAGAAGAGTAACGTAAGAGAAAGAAGAGTTAAGAAAGTTGTGTATTAACAAGAAAAACAAAACAATAATAAAATTAGTTAAAAAAAACAAAAACAAAAACAAAAACAATATATAAAAATAATATTAATTAAATTAAAATAAATTTTATACATACATACAAAATACTACAGAGAGATACATAAATATTATTTAAACAATAATTAATTAATGAACAAATTAATTAATTGTAAAGTATTGCTTTGTTTTTAGGAGAATATTTTTTCTACTTTCTTTCAAAAATTTGAGTTGTTTTTTGTTTTCAAAACTTTTCTTTTTTTTGTTTTTTTTTTTCTTCAAATTAATAAAATACATATAAATATACATATATTTATTAAATTATAATATTAAAAATATTAATAATAATAAAAAGAAAAACAAAACAAAACAAAACAAAAACCGATATACAAAATATTGTACTATTTACAATTATGATGACGCTTCCACACAGAATCAGAAGAAAATACACATATGTATGTCATGATCATATGATCATATCTCTTATCATATGTTATAAAATTATGATTGCGGTACAGAAACGGAAAACAATTTTAAAGACCACAATACCATATAATTAATACTTAAATTGTTTAATTCTCTGGTATCCATAATGATTGTTTATAATCCAATATAATGTATGTATATACAATATCTACAATATATAATTTTATAATACGTGTGTGTACCCATTTGTATTTCTACGTACTGTATAAGATTCGGTTCTACTGAATAAAACATGCCTTTTACACAACACAAACACACATACTACTCTACTCTACTACACTCCACTCCACTCCACTCCACTCCACTCCACTCCACTCCACTCCACTCCACTCCACTCCACTCCACTCCACTCCACTCCACTCCACTCCACTCCACTCCACTCCACTCCATATACATTTACAGGGTTTGTATGGGAGCTATACGATCTAGTAAACCTAGGATTAGTTAGTGATCATAGATGAGACACTTATACTGTCCGTTCAGTTCTATAATACAAAAAACAAAAAAGTTTTTCAATTAGGAATATAAATTTGAATCTGGGTTTGTATGGGAGCTATACGATCTAGTAGTCCAAGGGTATTGAAATTTACACGTTTGGTGGTTACAAGTCAGAGATTTATAACTTCCAAATTTCATTTTGATTATACAAAAAAAAAAGTGTTTCTAATATAAATATGAAAACGTATTTGGGTTTGTATGGGTAGTACCCCTCCTAGTGATCCGATTCGTCTGATTTCGAAATATGTATAGCGTCTCATTGAGTTGATGAGGTCTCCAATATCTACTTTTGTCTGTATTACGGTATTAGGTCTATATACGAGTATATAGCATCCCATAACCAGAAGACGCTAAACAACAAAAATTTCTTTTAATTCTAGCAAAATCTATATTGTTTCCAATTAGAGAAAAACTGAAACACCGAATGAAAGTACACAATAGAGAAAAATCTCTATCAATTTAAATCAATCAATCAATTTTTACTGAACGAGTGAGTACCATTAGTTTTACTAAGATGCAATCAAACCAACCTAACTTACTGAAAAATATTCGATGGAATCCACTTTGGCATAAGCAAAAATCCTCTTCTTTATCGAGTTAAACCAATTAATTTGGATATTTGGCTTCCAGAAGCTTCAACAAAAGCTAATGCAAAGATTCTAATTAATAACAGAATCTATTTTAACGCAGTCATTCTGGGACGCTGTGTATATCGCTTGACTTTGATTGATTACTTAATTGTAATCACATCTTTTGCCTGAAATATAATCAACGATGTATTTATTAGATCTAGGTATATGGAAACCCACTTTCTAGGTTTGAATAAGTCTATCGCTTAATTTGAAATATATTCAAAGGTCATAGCTAGCATGTCTAACCCTACCATCTCTAGGAATGAGTAAACGTATCGCTTGGCTTTGCCTGAATCATGATCCAAGCAAGGGACTCCCACGTATAGTAGATATGGAAAGCCACCTTCAATATTTGATTGAACATGTCGCTTTATTATGGGGGAACTTCCACATATAGACCTTATCCATATGTTGATAATCTTGAAATCAAATCTCGTCTACCACATTTTGGAATCTCTAGTTGAGCCCTATACAGAGGATCAAAGTTTTCATCTCAAGATTCATTGATTGTTTGGGTTCGATTATCATTAACACACACACACACACACGCGCGCGCACACACACACACACACACACTCACACTCACACTCATATACAGAGCATGTGCTTAAGGTATTGGAAGAAGTGACCAGAAAACAGTACAAAACAGTTAAAGCCTATGACAAAGTATAGACTGGATAAATCGATCTCGCAACATTTGATATACCGAGATTTCTCGGGTTATTACAATAACACATTTTGTGTAATTTTGTTGCTGGGTGTACACAATTTGTTGTTATGAATCTCGAAAAAAAAAAACCCCCCGAAATATTGAACACTAGCAGAGTTTTTGTTTTTTTTTTTTTGGTGACCGATTTGTCCAGTCTATACTTTTTTATAGTCTTTGGTAGAGTTAAAAAAAATTACATACACATGTAGTATGTCGTATTATAATGTTTGCACTATATGATCTATAAAGTCCTTCACATATGATTACATTGTTAAATTACAAAGTAATATTTCTTATTTTGACTACAAAATATTATTTTATTTTTTACTTACTTGAGTTAATAAGTTTAATAAAAGGAAATCGAATGAAATGAATACAATTTGATAGAAATGTGGATGTGGATCTAGTTTCCAAAACTAGATGTACGATGGTTTTGAAAGTGGAAAGTTACAAGAGAACAAGCAAATAAAAAACAAAACAAAAAAAAAAAAATACAATACAATAATAATTTAAATTAAGAAGAATCAATCAATATGCATATAGTCTGGTAGTATAACCGACTATTGGTACCCCGCACCAGTGCATGAGTGAATGAATGCAACATTTTTTTTTTTTTTTTTTGGAAACTAAAGAGGGGGAGGGGAGAACTTAACATCCTATTATAGATTATGTCCAAAAGTCAGAAATCATTTTTTCCTAAATGATATTCATAAAAAAAAATAGGGCTTTTTTTTTCTAGAATTTTACATTATTTTATGACATTATTGTTTTGGAGGCCATGCTCACTTACCTTAACTGTTTCAAATTTAAATATTGTTATTGTTTATGGAAGATAAATAACTTTTCTGGTAATGCTTTCTTGATGTTCTAATAATATTATCATTTACAGAAATAATCACAAGCATTTCGAACAAAATCGATTTAACTTACCATATACTATACACATATCATCTACCCATCTATCTATCTATCTATCCATATGTTTCTAGGTAAATTAAAGTCCTTTATTTCACAACTCACAAAATCCGAACTGACTATGTTTTAAAATCAAGTCTGTAAGACTTGTTAGGCTTGAACAAATAATATCCATCCATTTGTTTTGTACAAAGTTAATCCTTTACACAATCCACAATATCCTATCCTATCCGGTCCGAACAGATCATTTCAATCGCTTACAAAAGCCATAAAAAGTTTTCATATTTAATATTGAAAAATGTCATATTTCTATTTCACTTGTATACAAATTTGTCTATAATCAATATCATAATGATAATCGATTTTGCCAAACAACAATGATATTGATTTGATCCTTTCTTATAAAGGAACATATGTAGCTAATACTGCCAGTGAAAAACAAAAGGTTTCTAAGAATTAAGAGATTCAATATATTGCATACAATTGGACAAGGAAGTCAAGTCTTCTTTGGATTATTATGCCATTTTTTTTTTTTTTTTTTTTGTCGTCTTTAATGAAAGAGTTTGGGGTCCTTGCCGCTTGGTTCTTGTATGATTTCCTAACAGAATAAATATCTATTTGAATATCAAATTTAACCCAATGCATGTAACACATTTGTTCTTAGTATATAGTCAGTCATTCTTCTAATGTGTAAGGATTATTGGACATTATTAATTTGATCTTCCTCCCACTCTACTCTACTCTACTCTACTGTTTATTATATCGTACTCTACTTACTTACTTACTTAGTTTTCTATAGACACAGGACACATGGGTACAGGGTAAAATGAATTTAATGCGAAAGCAAAATGAAGAAGGGTAATGAAGTAACAGTAACAATAATTAATTAATATATGCATAAAAATAATTAGTAAGATTTAGAATTAAACAAACCATAACAACAACAACAACAACAACAACAACAACAACAAAAACAATAATATTTATAATAAAACAAAAATTGGAAGAAAAAAAAATATTTAAAAAAAATTTTTAAATGAAATAAATTTAAATTAAAAAAAAAAACACACAAAAATAATAAATATAGTTACATATACAATATATAAAAAAAATATATATATATATGATTACAGTTTTCTCTCATCTTTGTACATAACATAACAAAATAAAAATAAAATAAAAATAAAAGAAATATTTATAATCATAATTTTTACCGGAAAATAGTGCCTAACAAAAAAGAAAAAAAAAATCGGAGGAGTAGTTCAACAATTTTACGGCCATCAAAAGTCAATGATGATAATAATAATAAAACTAATGATTAAAAAAAAAAAAGAAAATAAAAACATAAAAAAGGGGGAAAAAATTATACAAGACAAATTGATGAAAGAATGAATGAGCATTCAAAGGAAAGGAAAGGAAAGTAAAGGGCACTTAACTTGTTTGTTTGTTTGTTTGTTTGTTGAGATTAATTGTTATTATGTATTATAGAGAACAAAATGAAAATCTTAAAAATAAATTTCAGAAAATGAAATTCACAAATAACCATCATGAGAAAGAAGCATCTACTACTCGTATATCAGTTGCATGCCCAGCACTTTTAATTGGTGATGATTATTTATACTACAAAACGAATAATACGAGTAAAAATTAGATAAAATTCAGACATGCTCTGTTGCGGTGGTGTGGTTCTAATCTACAATACAATACAATACAATACAATACAATCGAAAATAAAACATCAATTGATGGTTTCTAATTACATACAAATGATGATAAGAGAGAGAGGAGATATCAAACGTAAAATATAATATATGGGGATTTTGAAAGAGGATTCTACCATACCCTAGAGACACACTTATATATACTATATATACACTATACTATATTGGTCCCTTCTTGCGTTGCATTTTCTGGAAAAATGATACCATTATTATAGAAGACAAAATAAAGCAGGTAATCAAAGGGCAAACGACAGACAGACAATATCTAATCTTATAAATACATATATAAATACTTAAAAATAAAAAAAAAAAAAAATTATAGTATTGTATGATGTATGTATGAATTTACATGATCACCATGACTTATCATATTATATCTAGAATTATGTTATATTGTAATTACAATTGTACAAAAATTTATAATCAAAATTTTATTAAATTAAGCAATCAGCTCTTTGCATAGTAAAACTGTGGTTCGATTTCTGTTTCTGTTTCCGTTCCAAACAAATATTAAAACTAAGATGCAAAATGTGTATAAAATTTCAGTTGAATAGCATCTTCAAAATATAGGTAGGTACATATACGAGTATGGGGGAGTAAAGTCTATAAAGTGAACCTGATTGGTATATAATTTGTATTAGTGTTAGTCCTCCTTTAAGGACTGTTAAACAATCTACTATTGGGAGTGCAAAGAAGTACCAGTGTTTTAAATATGTGCTCACCTATCTGTGAAGACTTAAGAACACTGTGGATTGATAAACGTCAATCCGCTGGCCAGGACGGAAACAAATTCCATGGGCTCCTGACCACCCGTGGTACCAGAAAATAGCATCTGGTCAGACTTCGTACACGAGGTACTAATTCAATTCGAACTCCAAAAAGTTCATGGGTTCATGGGCCATATTGTTTTCATTCATGTACAATAGTAGCCAAGAAATCCCATTTATAGAGGATAACCTGGATCACAAATTATAAATGAAAATAATGTTGAGTTCTAGGCATCAAGACTTATAGAACTCCAGAAGAATTTCCCAGAGGGTGTACTCCCAATACTAAATACAATATGAAGACAAGTATTTAATGTTCGTGAAAATTTTATAAAATAATTTTGATATCTGATTGATCTGGAAATGTTACAATACATTACATTATTATATTATATACTTACTTACAAGTGTATGGAATACATTTGATGATTATGACAATGATGACTATGTATCTATCTATCTATCGTATGCATTGTAAGTGTGCACAAAGTATATTCTATTTTAGTTTTATACAACATGATTTATGATAGATATATTCTAACATACATACATACATACATACATACATTTATATATATAATATAAGTATGTGTGTTCTGTATAATTTTTATTGTATAATGGAGGCTTTTATGTTTATTGTATTGTATCATATATTAAGTACTAAAAATAATCCGTTCGGGGCGATTTGCTCATAGTATGCGCATATGAAATGCTTAAATCAAAATGGGATGATATATGTACATACATACAATATAATTTTTATCATCATAGTACAGAGGTCCGATCCAAAGTATAATATATTTTGTATGTATATCAACAATATTGTCGATCTCTAGACTTTTTTTTATAATATTTTTGTTGGTACACATATGAGAGACAGGCGGAGTTTGCAATATCATCGATCGACTCTTCTTGTCGTACTGATCAAGATTTACATCGTAGCATATATACATACTACTACTACTACTTACATATATTGATATTGGGTTGGATGGATTAGTATTCCCCTCTTACCCAAAAAAAAACATATTGTATTGTAATATTTATTTAATACACCATATTTTTTTTTGTTTTTTTTTTTTTAAATATAAATTTAAAAAGAAATTTAATGAATTAAAATCAAATAATTATATATAGTATAAGATTAAATGATATTAAGTAAATTTAACTAAGTATTTTTTTTTTTATTTTTTTTGTTTGTTTTTTAATTTTTCGTATTTTGTACTTTTAATATAAAATAACATTCAAAATATATTGACAAAGTAAAATAAATAAATATTTATAAAACAGAAAAACCTAGAATAAAATTAAGAAAATAATAATGAAAAAATAAAATTGAATAAATATGAAATTTTATTCTGTCTGATAAATTTATAGGATTTTGTATTTTGTAAAAAAAAATCATATACAATTATTTTGTATATTTGTTTTTTTATTTCTTCAAATAATTTTGTATTTATTTTATCTTTTTATTTTTATATTCGCAATTCCCGCGAAAATAAGTAAATTGGTAATTAAATAATTAAGGAAAAGTAAATCACAATAAAATGTTTACTCAGTTAAAAAAAAAAAAAAATAATAAAAAAACAAAACAATTTATTAACTAAATTTAAGCAAATTGGAGATAATAAATATTATATTAATAAACATTACACATTAAACTTAAAAACAAACAACAAAAAAACAAAAGAAAACAAAAAAAAAAAAAAAAAAAAGGGAATTTGAAAATGAAAACAAAAACAAAACTAAAAAGAAAGAAAGCTAAGTGAAAATTGTGTCATTTTGATATTTTACATCCGTATAAATATATGTATAAAAATTTTATGTAATCTATCTTTTTCTTTATATACTTTTGTATCTTCACTGTCATATTGATCTAACCAGAATGATATAATGATATAATAGCAGCCACTATACCAAAGTTGGTCTTTAGACATGGGTAAATGTATAGATAGTCTACGAGTCTAAAGTACGAGGGGTCGATGAATAAGTCCTTAGAAAATAGTTTTGCTTTCATATTATTGTTTTTTTGAACTTGGTGAGTATTGCTAGATGTTCGACAAGCATTTGATAGAGTCTGACATGCCTCCTTTACAAGCTAAAAATGTTGCTGCCGGCACCGTACTATCTGGTGTTATGATCGTTTCTGTACCAGAGGACTTCCTTTGTCAGATGCGAAGGACAGGAGTCTGACAGGAGTCCTCACGCTCTATACTTCGGACCTTCCGATCTTGAGGCACGAAAAACATTTAATAGTGACATATGCGGATGACACAACCCTGTTAGTGAGTTATAGTTATCCGGCTATTGCTTCTGCTTATTGAGCCTTGTCTCATTTCATGCCAAAGAGGGCGCCCGCCGTTTTGTGCTCACGAGACACGATTTGGTAAGTTGTGACTACCAAATCGTAGGTGCGTACATGCTTTGCCTTGGTCTCTCGGTTGTTGCCATGATGAACACAAACCGTTAACTTATTACGTGACAATTTCGATTGTACCTCATTATCCCATTGCCGAATTAGACTTGCTGGACATATAACCAAGGTGCCGCCATTATAATCTATATTAGAAGAAAGATTAGGATAGATTTAAGTATTTTGTTCTCAATATTTACTTACAATCTCGTCTGCCTTTAGTTGTCCATGTTGATTTTCCAGTATCCTCATCGCTCTCACTACTTTCCTTATCCTGGTCTTCCTGGTTACGATTCTTGCATGTCAACACTAATGAAATCATGGTTAAGGTCTTACCAAGACCCATGTCATCGGCTAAAATGCCACCACGTGGCTTCTGTTTCTCACGCCACTGCATCCAGGCTAGAGCATGTTTCTGGTCTGAATGTCTGTGTCAATGCAGAGAAGTCAAAGCATGTGACATTCACTTTGAACCTCTCGACATGCCCTGCTGTTTTCATTAACGGTGATGTCATTCCAAACAACGACACTGTCAAGTACCTGGGACTGACACTGGACAGGCGCCTCACATTTTGACCAAAAGACAGCAGTTAGACCAAAAACTTTGAAGAGTGAGTTGGCTTCTCAGAACAGACTCGAAGCTGAACATGCGAAACAAGCGGTTACTATACAAGACCATACTGAAACCGGTCTGTACTTACGCTATACAGCTTTGAGACACCGCAGCCAACTAAAACGTAGAAATCCATCAAAGGTTTCAGTCCAAACCACTACGGAGGATTGCAGGCTGCCAGTGGTTGGTCCGGAACTCAGTTATCCATCGAGATTTGATAAATGAAGAAATCGTGAAGCACAGCATCAGGTACTTGAGTAGATTGGATGCTATGTCACTCACCTTACACTCAACCTGTTGGACAACAGCAAGCAAACGCGACACTTGAAAAGGCAACATCCCCTACACCACCCACACTCCCAATTTGCATCTCCGATGAATGATTGTAACTTAATATAAAATTCGCTGGTATGAAGACAGTAGCAAATAAAGAATAATTAACAAAAAAAAAAAAAAAAGAAAAAGAAAAAATATTGTTGTTTCGCTTAGCAGCACTGGCAGCACTTTCAACAGATCAATTTGTGAATCATTTTTCGTCATATTTTCGTTATGGAATGGTATATTTATTAAAATGGAGAAAAATAAATTTTATATTGTTATTGTTATTGTTATTATCATGAACCTATACAAATATTTGCTCTAAGTCCCACAGGTCTTGCTTGAACATAGAGCAATTTGGTAGTTAATATTCAATTTGAATATAGGACACTCAAATCAAATGACAGCAAATACTTAGATGTGCAAGACAATGCACAAGTTGCTGATACTCGTATCAACGAGTTAAAATACAAATTTCTTCCACACTCACCCTACATATTCGCCAGACATAACCTTTTGGGATTATTATCTGTTAAACTTGGAAAATGACTCAATGGTAAAATATTTGCTAACAACCTCTTAGAGGTGTAGTAATTTCATGTTATTAACTCACATACTCAATTTGTGAGTAAAATGAAAACTTTAAACGCGTTTTTCTAGAAATGCTTTCTTTATGCGACGCGATCATTCATTTGTACAGGAATAAAATGTACTATAAAATGCTATACTCAAAAATTCGCGGGTACCAACATTCATTTTCACTCACAATAGATGTACACAGGATCATATGAATGGGAACAATGAAGTACCGGAGTTTTACGTGCTCGCCTGTCTGTAAGAAGACTCAAGAACACGGTGCCAAGCACATGGATTGAACGTCAATCAACGTCCCCTTGGATAAATATCCGCAGGTACCAAATTAGAGTCATATTAAATTTGGAATATGACTCCCTCCTTGGTGGGGAGCGAGGCCCACCTTAAACCTCTACTGCTCTCTGGGTCACAGCACCCGCATTTGGGTATTAAACCATAGCCACCACGATACTCCCACAAGGGGGCAGTACCCGCTGGCCAGGACGGAACAAGTTCCGTGGGCTCCTGACCACCCGTGGTACCAGAAAAGCCTCTGGTCAGACTTCGTACCCGAGGTACTACCAATTCGAACCCCAAAAAGTCCATGGGTTGGTGCCCCATTATGTTTTCATTCATGTAGTAGCCAAGAAATCCAATTTATAGAGGATAACCTGGATCACAAATTATAAATGAAAATAATGTTCCCTCCAGGAATATGAGTTCTATACATAAAGATATAAAACTCAGAAGAATTTCCCGGAGGGGGATATGAATGGGAACAACATTCACATTACAGAAACGAAATTCGGTTCGGCCTTCATAATTTAGCAGGCTTCTTCTTATAGATCTCCCATCATTGCAAAATCGCCGAATAACTCTTGGTATAAGCTTTCTTCATAAACTTATTGCTGGTAATGTTGATTCGTCAGTGGTTTTAAGCCAACTTAGTTTCTCGTACATCTAGAAATTACGTTCCCTTAGCTTTAGGTACATGCACAACTAACTATGCCCTACATGATCCTTTCCGAGTGTTATGCACTCTTTATAATAAGTTCTATCACGTCCTCTCGCCTGAGATCTCGCAATCTGCGCTTAATATCATCGTCCTTCGTTGGCTTCGGAAATTGAAACGAACTACTACCAGATGAAGTGGACATCGCTCATTGGCTCTCACATCCCTTCTGTATTTGACCACAATTGGCTGTGAGTAGGGGCATTGCTTGAAAAAATACCTCCAACCGGTCAGAGACGGGTGGATTTCTTATATATTATCTTACGTTTAATTTTAAGTAATTAATATTGTTTTAAGACTAGCTTTAATCAATTGGTTTGTTGTTAATTATGTTTTTCTTTTTTTTTTGTTTTAATATCACGTATTATGTTAAAACCTTTTATGTTTAAGTTTGACAGTATTTTGTTATAATAAATAAATAAATAAGTAAAATAAATAAAAGGTGTACTCTTTTTAAAGTGAATGAATGATTCAAAAGGCGTTTTGAATGCATTCACGTACAAGTCTACTGCGCATCAACATTGTGAAACCTTGTCGCCGACGCAATCAGAGTGCCGTCTGCCTGTCGCTTCATATTTCTTTGTAATGTCACCTAGATACGATGCATCCGCATGATCCTACATTATCATAGTGTTTGTGAAATATGTAAATATGCGTGTCATGTACATTATCTAATCGATTTTGATATTTCGTCATGCGAGTTATTTTCTCAATTCCCCCTTCGACCATAATCTTTCTCTGTTTGATCATGCTGTCTCAATTACGCCTTCACGAAGTAAGTATGTGTAAAAGATGTACTTAAATATAGTGCTCGCTTTTATGGAATTTTTTTTTCCCTTTGCTCTAATTTTGAAGCGCAAAGCTATACACGCAACCAATAATTTTTCGTCTGTCATCGACATTTTCATCTACTCACTGCAGAAGAGAACAAATAGTGAACTTTCAGTGCTCATCTTCAAACACTTCAATCCACACATACACAAATACATACATACATGATCATGCAAAGCAGTATCGTGTCTAGTCTGCTTTACTATTAAAGGTAACAGTACTATTTTGCTGAAAACAAACAGAATTGCGTCGCCATTGTGGTCATTCCTTCGACGCCTCAGACAAAGGATAATCAAATTATACATGTATATATAGATAAAAATAGAATGTAAGCACAAAAATGTAACATAGAAACAGTATAAAAGGGGATAACTTTTGTAAACACAATCAGAATAAAATTTAACGTTCAGCGGTGTGGATCGATAACTCTCGCACATATAAAATCTGTACATAGAAAAAAAATATCATTGAAAATGATAAAAAAAAAAAAAAAATTTGCTACGCGAAGGCGGCGGAGAACAATGAAATGCTGATAGAGCACAAATAAATTATGGTGTACGTATGTATGTTGGCAAGCATTGAGAGAAATGCATTCAAGAGAGCAAGAGAGGAGAATGAAGTGTTAAAGGGCTGGTAAAGCAGAAATAAGGAAAGTTGTTTGTATGAGTGTGCAGATGTTATTGGTGCCTTGTAAAAAGTGTCGGCGCGGAAGTCGAGGAAGAGAGGAGAATGAAATAGTTAATTCGGAAATACAAACATGTACGTGTTAACGCAAAATCTGACTTATTTTTTCTTTTCTCTTTTTGTGTGTACTTCCAATGAGAGAACTGTTGTTTTTTTTCTTGAATACGTATTAAAAATGAATATAAGAACATAACTGCGTTTTTATTTTTTTTCGATATACATTTCTTTACCGTTTAAATTTACTGTTAAAGTGAAGTTTTACTGCTATTTTTGACATTGCAAACATTTATGTGTTTATGTGTATGTACAAAACATGATCAACGTACAAGTTTCGTTGTGTACATTAAATTTGTGTATATTGTACATTCAAGAATTACAACTTTAGTTGGCAATGTGAATGTGCTGCCGCACGACTTTAGCTCATACTCACACCCATTTTGTCATTTGTTGACCGTACAGCAAACAGAAAATGTATCAATTTTCGTCATGTCTATGGCAGCATTATTCTTTATTCTCATCGTTCATAATGCCCCTCATTAGGTTAAATATGATGAACACTTAACATTATCTGTCATTTTGCGTTTGTTTACCTTCCAACAATGTAATGTGCAGTGTAATTTTGTGTGAAGACGACGTTTTCATATACTTATACATACATACATGGAGTAACAAAAGCATTCTCATCGTTCATTATTTGCAAAGTGGAATTTGTGTTTTTTAGTACACATAATTACAACATATTAAATGTGCAGAAATTGGTAAGTAATAGTAAAAGGAATATTTAAATGTCATACAAATTTTAAATCTCCTATATACAAAAGAAAAACATGCTCCGACAAATTAAATTTAGATAAAAGTATCAAACAAAACAAAAGCAATTCATCATTGGAAGTTGTTAAAATCTCATTCGACCTTCGAACCACTTATTTCTTCTTAGCATTGTTAAACACTGGCAAAAAGTACTAAAAAAAAAAATTTGCATTGATGGATGGTACTCGTGTAGTATCAGAAAATATAAAGAAAAGAAAAGAAAAGAAAAGTAATTTTCATTTCAGTGACAGCAGTGACAGTGACAAAGTGAGTAATATCAAATTAATTGCATTTAGTTTTATAAATTAAATTGCAACAATCTCGGCTGAAATAAGTCATACAAATCTTTTGAAATTGGAGTCTTCGTCTACTACTCAAACGCAGTAGAAAATTGACATTGCCTTTGCATGCCTGCTTTTGCTTTTGCTTTTGTATTTGCTTGCCTTTGTTTTCTTACTGCATTAAAAAATGAAGTGAAGTGGAGTGAATTAAATTAATTTAAAGTGAAAAGAAAAGAAGTGAGTCATTCAAAATTAAAAGTGAAATTAAATTATTATAAATCAAAGTAAAAGAAAAAGATGACTGCTTACATCAATATATTTGTACATATATACATACATATGTATTTTGTATATGGGATCATTTAACATATGTATACCGACCATTTTACCTAACCTCAATGCAGGAAGTTC
Organism: Amiota minor; assembly: GCA_037043295.1. NCBI lineage: Eukaryota > Metazoa > Arthropoda > Insecta > Diptera > Drosophilidae > Amiota > Amiota minor. The sequence continues at coordinate 753,434 of JBAMAW010001534.1, read as the reverse complement.
CACCATGGTGGATATGGTAATGCAGTATATACTACAGACACCCATGGAGTTAAAAGCTATGGATTCATTTTCATATTCTTATATCATGCATACCATCTAACCTCAATGCAGGAGGCTCCTTTTTCCAAGTTCTTTATAGTGACTTTTTAAAATATATATATTCCATATGGTGTTGATCATGTTACACATATCAAAGTTCTGGCCTCAATGCTCCTCCATAACCTATACAAAGTATATGCACATACGTACATACATATCGTGGTGGAGTACTTTAGACAGATAGCCACCCACCCATGAGTTAAATGCGCTATGTGTGGGCACCTTTTCCATATAAGTATCATAGACCTTACATACTAGTTATATGTATGTCTATATCATTTTTTCGAGGCTCCTTTATGACCTTTAAAATATGACATGTGAGTTTGTAACTCAAAGATCTCGTACATTCGATACAATGATGTGGCACCTTTGAACTTGAAGTCTACAATTAAAATATTATAAAAAAGATCCTCAAAAAATATACAAATAGAAAATTGTCATTAAATATTGTAAAATATTCAATTTTGTCTTATAATCTAATCCAATAATTTCGAACCAATTTCTTCTAGAATAATTTGAATCTTAATCTTCTATCCACACCCATCCGGATTGCTTATCCAACCACAGCAAAGAGCAATAATAACTTGAGTTGTGCTGGTAATATCAAGCGGTGGTCATTATGGTGAAGAAGAAGCGTCAGCATGATGTACAAGATGAAGGCAATTGGACAGATTCATGTGATGAGAACTCGCAAAGTCCTGGAACGGTTAGTAATAATTGCCAGCACGTGAAGAAGTCAGTGGACACTGCAAGATTACGTAAACAACTAAAGACCACAGGTCTTTTGTTAGAATGCAATCACTGTGTGAAACTGACGGGTACCAATGATGTTAGCGGCAGCTATGAATATGATAATACTCTTTGGCTTTGTCTCAAGTGTGGAACGCAGCTTTGTGGACGCTCGAAAAATCAGCATGCCCTTTTACATTTCAAGGTAAACATCAGTAATGTTTGATATTCTGTTTCCATGCATTCAAATTGTAATCTGTAATTTGGTTTTTATTGTTGCAGACTCCGCATTCTGATTCTCATGCCTTGACCATCAATACACGTTCCTTTGAGATTTGGTGCTATGATTGCGATAACGAAGTTAGTCCCAATACCCGCAAGAATCTATTGGAATGTGTGGAGCTGGTGAAGAAACTTGCACAAAAGCCTCCTTCCATTCCAGCGAATGCTGCAATTACACCAGCCTCAGTTTCATCCACATTGGAGGCTACAGCAGCAGCTGCTGCTACTGTGGCTGATAACGTCATTACTAATATTGAAAACAAGATTTTAGCAACTTGGGAGGCACTTAGTCCATTGGTGCCTAACAACACCAACAACAACAATAACAACGTTAAGACTGCTAATGCTGATGTTGAGAATTATGGTGGTGGTGGTTTTGGCACTACAACAACAGGATCTATACCTTTACCACCACCACCACCAATATATCTTCAGTTTCCAGGCTGTGCCAAACGTGTTGTCGATGCTACGATTACAACAGCAACAAGTAGTAGTATTATGAATACATTTGACCTTGCTCGTAATTATGGGGGCCGGGGGGCTGGAACCCAACCACGTTTGCCCCGAGTACGTGGTCTTACAAATCTGGGAAATACATGTTTCTTTAATGCTGTGCTGCAATGTTTGGCACAGACACCATTTCTCCTTGAGGTCCTCAAAGAGCTTGCTGAACCTGGAGAAGAGTATGTCACACTATACTCTTAAGTTTATGTATTGTAATCAATAACAATGAATCAATTATAGATTCCAATTGCCTGGTGGAACATTTAAGTTAAATGGCGAAGAAGACATCGAATTGCCAATGATCAAAGGGTCACTCTCCTCTTGGGGCAGTCTTACTGCTGCGCTAGCCAATACCCTCGAAGAGCTTCAGTCGGGCGGTGGGGTCTTTACGCCCAGCAGGCTTTTCGAAAAGCTTTGCAATAAATGTCCCCAATTTACTGGTGGCTATCAGCATGATTCCCATGAACTGCTGCGTCAATTACTCGAGAGTGTTAGGTATGTTTCAAATATAAGTACAGAATCAACCGGGATAGTGTTCAAGTGATTGTTTTTCTTATCTTTTTTTTTCTTTTTATTGACAAACAGATCGGAAGACTTAAAACGCTATCAACGCGTCATTTTGCAAAACTTAGGCTACAAAGATCAAGACATCAATAGCGTGTCCGAGGAAATGCGTCTTAAGTGCAAAATTTATGGTAACCAAGCGGCCGATCGAATATTGCGTCCTGAGCAAGTTTTTCGTGGTTTTCTGGTTTCCACACTGACATGCCAAGAATGCTTTACTGTTTCGTCACGTCATGAATATTTTTTGGATATGTCCTTGCCCGTAACAGTGGAGAAACCTCAGCCACCTCAGAGACGTAAAACTAGTCCCGAATTGGAATGCCCCTTGGTTCCCAATGGAATTAATTCAAATTTCACAGGAAATATTGGTGGTCCACTACAGCAACAAGCCAATAATAAATTTACACCATTTTTCTTGCATCCGACCAATGGACCCGGTGCCTGTGCCGGTCCAACGAAATCTCAAGTTAAAAGAGAAAAAGAAAAGGAACGCAAAGCCAAACGTGCGGCAAAACATCAAAAGAATAAACAAGCACAATGGTTATCATTCAAGGCAAGTGGTGGTATAAATGCATTTTCAGCGCATTCCAATGAAGCCAATGAAACCAATGAGGACGGAATTGTAGATCTATTTACACCAAGTGACAAACAACGAGTGCCAACAATAGCCGGTGGTGCACCAACAAGTGAAGAAATTTGCTCATCCAGTGTCAGTTCAACGGAGCATTCCGACGCGGATATTGAGGATAATCTTATCGACGATAATTTGCTATATTTTAGACCTTTGACAGCAACTGCTCATCCACCACCACCACTACCACCGCCACCGGCATCGGCACCATTCTATCTAGACACTAATGGTAATAATCAACATATGGAACAGACGGTGGAACATATGGATAAAGATTCACTCGAAGAAGATGAAAATGGTAAGTTATTGTTTTTTTTTTTTTTTTGTGAATTTTCCACAAGCTTTCCCCTATTACTGCTTTAGTTGTAATTAAAGACTCTGGCATAGCAACAAGCCCATTACATGCTTGTTTTGGTGGTACCACATCTTCATCATCCACGTCTGCATCTGCACCCGAATCTACATCGACTAAAAACAACAATTCCGCCGCTGGCGCTGCCAACGATGTAGTTTCATTTTCCAGTGAAATTGACAGATGTAACAGTGTCCTAACCCTGGGCTTAAGCGAAAAAGGTGCATCGTTCGTCCGACAAATGTCACTTGGCGAAAACGAAGAAGTTGACCATACAAATCCAAATATAAATACAAAAGTAACAACCAATTTATTAAATGGCACCGCTTCAGCAGAACTGAGCCTGAAATTGGATCAAATGAAATTAAAAGAACAACAACAACAGCAGCAGCAGATGCAACAAAAACGTATTCGCACTCAAAGTTACTCGGACTGGTGTACAACAATTGCACCACGATATCAATGCGACGATGGTGAATGTTCCGTGCAATCGTGTTTAAATAATTTCACCGCCGTTGAACTAATGACAGGAAATAATAAAGTTGGTTGTGAGAGCTGCACCAAACGTATTAACGGCGACGATCCAAAAGCGGCAACAGTCAACACGAATGCCACAAAACAGTTCCTGATCTCTAGTCCTCCAGCGGTTCTTATATTGCATCTAAAACGTTTTCAACTCGGTCCCCGTTCAATGTTCCGTAAATTGGCAAGGGCTGTTAATTTTCCGTTTGTCTTGGATGTGGCACCGTTTTGCGGATCTAAGGTGAAGAATTTACCAAACATTGATCGTAGGCAAAAGAAGCTCCTGTATGCACTCTACGGCATTGTCGAACATTCTGGTGGCATGTATGGTGGGCATTACACTGCCTATGTAAAGGTTCGACCAAAGCTGGTGCCAGATGATAAACGTTGGAAGTTTTTGCCCCATGGCAGCAAAGCTGAACTGGATCAAGACGATGAACAACTGAAGAAACTTGAAGAATTATTGGCCAAAGAAAAGGCTCGAGAATTGCGTCTGAAAGCAGATGATAGCGACGAGATAACAAGCAGCACTTCATCTATAACCAATGAATCGCAAACACACACAATTGATGAAGACGATGATGATGACGATAACAACGCCGCAATAGATTGTACCCATAATATCGAAGATGCTACTAGCGATTGTTTTAATCCGAGCAGTAGCACCAGCATCTTCAACACAATGTCTGGAACAGGAGCAGCAGCCAAAAATGTTGAAGACGAAGCAGCTAATGTGGACATACCCTATGGAAAGTGGTACTATGTTTCCGACTCCCGTGTCCAAGAAGTCACCGAGGAAGTCGTACTCAAGTCACAGGCCTATTTGCTTTTTTATGAGCGCATCTACTAAAAAGTGCCATTGCTGCACGACCAAAATGAATTCATAAATTTCGTGAAGCATAAACTCAAAAGAAAGACAAAAATAAACCATAAACCATCAACATCCAACATCTGATTCCCAGCCACAGTTCCAGAAAACAATTGTAATTATAAACTTTTTTTTTAATTTCCATCGAATTCAGAGTCGTCAGACATCATTCAATCGAATTGATATTTGAAGAGGTTCGAAACCAAACCCATCCCATGTCTTACAACTTAATGAGTGAAAACTTAGAGGACTACCTACGCCGTTCTCATTGAAATTTCAATTTCTTAGAATTACTTGGCAATTGTATTATAATTTTGTATTCCGTTTCGTTTTTCATTGCAAGAAAGCGTCAGATTGTAATTTATCATATAAATGATTATAAATAAATTGATACATATATGTATGTGGAGACATCTATGTATGGCACCGCAACAAGACACTACACCGCACTACAGCAAGCCTATATTGTGCATAAAACTATAAAAAACTCTCTGATTCGATGTAGCATTAATATAATTATACATATATATATATATTTTTTTTTTAATTTAAATTACATACATACTTATACCAAGATACATCTTTGCATTTAAAATTCCGTTTATTTTATTGTGTTATGTTTGTACATGGTGAGGTTTTCTGATCTGATGTACTTATTCAATAAATGAAAACAAAAAAAAGAAAATCTATGAAAATATATATAAAATGGGGGGTTTAAGAAAAATACGCAAATATGTATGCATGCTATACATCAATCAATAAATGTATAGGGGAAAAATTAACTTTACTTTAAATAGTAAATAGTTGGCACATTTAAAATTATAATTAATTGATAGATTAAGAAAGGAAAGGAAAGAGCGTGAGCTAGTCAGCTTGACTATCTTACTTGCATACTGAATATCGAGAAGATCGGACGCTCCTTTCATTTTCTTTACCATATCATACTCCTTAACTAGCGGAAGCTAAAAAGTGGGCCATCTATTGGTCCGATTTTGGTTTGTTTATGGAAAATGATTTCATTCAAATGTTGGCCATGAATTGCTCGGCAGTAGGCCATCCTGGAACACCCATTTTCAAACATTTTTTCCACTGTTTCCTTGTCAATTTGGCGTTCTATGTTCTGCTTCAAGTAATCAATTGTTTGACGATTATTGACATAAAGTTTATCTTTCAATGAGCCCCACAGAAAAAAGGCCACTGGACATTGCCAAAACGACTAATCTTGTGTACAGAATGTTACAGAAGAATACATACAACAAGCTTGTGAAAATTACATTTTTCAATGTCATTACATGTGACACGTGTTGGCATTGAAGATCGATATTCCCAGTTGTCTTGCGTATGGTAATTTGTTTGTAATGTTTGCTTGTAATGTCTATTCCAGCTAATTCCAATGTATCCTCCTCTTCCACCTTGAGTTTGTTTGTTTGATAAGCCATAAAAGTGCATTAAAATCTAATTAACATTACTAAGTACAATCAACCTATTAGAGGCATTGTGCGATTCTTTTATAAAACGTAGTTTGGTAAAGTATTGGTCAACAAAACTAAGCATTTTATATGCATCATATTTTTGAAGTGAAACTTCTTTAGCGAAGGGAGAGTAAATCAAAAAATTAGAAAATGAAATGTGACGAATATCAAAAGGCGATTATGACAAAACAATGCGCATTATCTTGTGCGGGTTCGTCTGCAGCGTAGAGAATTAATGCTTATGCATGAGTAAGAGAAAGATAAAAAATGTTTTACTGATTGTGTTTACTTGACGAAAGAACGTACGAACGTACGTACGAAGTGGCAGAATGACTGAAAAATAGAATAACTCTTTTGTATTGAAACAATATAACACTACAATATTCTGTATTATATCTACTTTAAAAGTATTACTTCTACATTGTACATATTTATTTAAATAGCTCCAATATAATAATAACATAGTCATATTTTGATTTTCGTCACAATTCATTTCCATATATTTTTTGGACTTACTCCCCTTCGCTAAAGAAGTTTCACTTCCATATTGTGCTTATCAGGGTGAGGCACACTACTTAAATTTTTTTTTATGTATATTGGATATCAAAGAAGAAAATTTCGTAGCTGTAATGATATAGTTTTTTAAAATTAAAAGTCTCAACTAAATGATGGCGAGGAATAAAGACCATTCAAAGCAATATAATTGAGAACTAAGAATTGAATGGGTATGTACGAGTAGATGTCTTTATTCCTTTTCCTATGACTGTTACGATATTCAAAATTCATTTGACTGATTCTTGTTACTTGTTGAATATTGTATCAAGGATTTCACGGGAAGCAATTTGAAATGTTAATATACTTTCTCTGGATGTTAGCTTTCGACATAGTTTTGCAACTTAAACAGAGTAAAGGGTGGATACATTTTTACCTGCCATCACACTGTGATGAGTGAGCAGTGAAAAACAATTAACACACAATTCACTTTGCATTGGTGATGTTGGAGGCCTTGGTGTACGAGTATTTCTTGACCCAAAGATTAAAGAAGGAAAAGAGTGCTTTCTCTGCAAAGGGATGTACGAAAAAGTAGAGTTCTTATATCATTAGTTCTATTGCTTGGATATGAAACTCTAGTCTGAAAGGAAGCAGCTCATGTCGAATCTTACTTAAACAAACTATAAATGCAAAGAGTCGCTCATCTGCCCATAACTCGATCATGTTGACCCTTCCCTAAGTCAGTTCCAAGCGCCATAATAATTTCGGCACCGGTGAGTATCTGAAAGGCCTAAATCAGTTCAACAGTTAAACACACTTATTTTGTTATTTACCTATGATGGATCGATTACAGCTTAACTGTTTCAAGATTACAAACAGCAAAAGCCAGCCGAAACTTAGGTTGTCATTTCTCTCAAGGACCTATGCTTTAGCAAGAAAAAGATATAGAGATCATGCAACAACTTCTTTGCGAGTGTCCAGGACTTCTTAACAGACGAACCCATTTTCTTGGGAAACCATTATTTGGAAAACTTGAAAACTTTAGAAATCTCGTAATTTTTTTGTATCAAAAAATAATGTATTATAATCATCTCTCTTATTTCGACTCAAAGGCAATCGGTTTCGGAACTTAGTAATTCCGACACCCTTATCAAGATGTCAGTCGATATATTTTTGCATTGACAATCTACTCTGAAGGGAAAGAATGAATATACTCGTACATACATAAATAGGTAAAAGAGAATACAAAAAATTACCCATTGCCCGTGAATGCCGGATTTCATCAAATGACAGTCACCTTCAACATTGAGTCGACTCAAGTCCATGTAAATCGATGGCTATCAAGTTTCCACAACAATCGATGATGGGAATGACAAATGTAACGTGTCAGCGCTTTATTCGTTTTAAAATGACCATGAGTTTAAGGGCGATTATTATTTCGTATTCATTTTTATCTTGCTTTTCCTACGTGTACATAGTAGTTCCCGTTCTGATTCCATTCCATTCAATGCCATTGAAACAGGTCACGTTGTCTTGTCTGTTACCATAGCCATGGGTGCAGTTAATACTAATTAGATTGTGGTCCGTTTTTATGGCTTCTTGAACCATTATTGATTAACATTTAAATAAATAATTCAATGCAGAAGATATTTTAATCTTCTAGATGTAAGTTTAGTCCAATAAAAGGACAAATTTTATACTATACTTCTGGTGGAATTTATATTAGGTGGTATATGTTTATTTCCTTTATATACATATGTATATAACTTTGATAATGTTTTCTTTTGTGGGATTACTAAGCGCAATTAAAAGCTTGGAAGGTTGGTTGTTAAAGATTTTCTTTTTGATTTTTGTAATTGCGAAGCATGTTGTACATAAGTATGTGTTCTAAATTTACGTTGGCGTTGACGACGCTGAGTTTCCGATTAAAGAAGCTTTTACACTGCAACATAAAATGGTCATGCAATTTTATTGCAAGTGTGGCCAGTTTTAATAATGAAAATCATAAGAAATTTTTTATTATAATACATAATAAATTCGCAATACGAAATAAGTTTGAATGAAATAACAAATTTATCATGAAAGTTGAAATCTTAATGTTGTTAAAATTAAATTAAATATAATAATAATTTGGTGTTAAAAAGGCTAAAAGTTTAAAGCTGTTAAAAAAAAACAAAAAAAAACGCGCACAAATTTATCAAACTGGTCACTCTGCTCTCACAATTTCATACTCTCTCAAAGCTCTTATTTCACTTGCTCAAGATTCCAACAACGATTTCTGTTTTCAGGCTCAAATATGCATCCATACACATCAAAGATTTGATCACCAGTGTGATGTGACACGAGTGTGTTGTGCATTTGACGATATGATCACATTTCGTGAAGCAAATCAAAACATTGTGCACACATTGCTTGTTCTTCCTTGATGCGATGTGACGAGTGTATGGTGTTTCCTCACCTCACATTCTCACAAATTAACTGATAATGAACAAATGAGCAATGTGACGAACTCTGTGTGATACGTGTATTGCCAACACATTACATTACAACAACATCGATTTGATCAAAATGTTGAAGCATGTATTTGGGCCTTTACTCTCTTCGACTTTTGTTTCGGTTCGATCAGCTCGAACCGTTTCAACTTTGCTCCGTTTGAATTTTGGTCTTTTTGCGCCGATGTAGCAGCGACACCGAATTTTTTCTTGTCTTCTTTCGAGTATTTCGTTATTATTTTATTTCGTTTGTATGAATGAGTAGGGTGACATGAATTTACATCATGTACGAGGAAGAAGACAAATATATATTAATAAAATGTGCAATCGAAAGGCATTGATTGCTAAATTATTATAAATTATCAATGAAAAGACAGATTTTTTACATATTAAGTAAAGGTAATTCTATTTTATTTATTTATCTTGTTTATTAAAATTAATTATATATAATTCATTCATTTACTTATAACCAAATCAACTAAAAGCGAACATACATAAGTTGCGTTGACGCCGAATTAGCGTTACATCCGTTGAGGATTGTATTTTTACACAGAAGTTTTTAATAAACGCCTGTAAAGCGAATGCGGCATCAACGCAATGTATGTTTGTTCGGCTTTATGTCGAGCCGAGCGATTCTGATTGCGTCGTCGAGTCGACGTCGAATCGGAAAAGACTATGCTGCATGCATTTTAGTTTGTAAAGATTATTTTTCCAATGACTTTCGTGCAAAGCACAACACAAAATCGGTAAATAAATGATTCGTATTTTTATTTTTTTTTTTTTTGAAACATCAAAAGAAAGGAAACGGGCTAAATTAAATGAACGGATGCAAGTTTTAAGACAGCAGTCAATGTGATACTAGGAACAAGAGTGGTCAAACGGAAAAAAATTAATTTAAATTATAAATTATAAAAAAAAAAAGAATCTGAAACAGAGATTTAATAATAACAAGAGTCAAGTGTTTTTTTTTCAATATAAATATTTACATACATTTATACATGCTACACTACACTCATGTGTTGATATCCGCATATGTGTGTATGCTTGGATGCGTGTGTGTATGTGTATATATAAAAACAATTTGTTTAGGCGTTCAAACGGGATGCATCAATTCGCAAATCTTTGAGAGTAGAGTAGAATCGAGGCTCGTGTGGAAGTGAGTGAGTGAATTTATAGACGATACAAGAAATGAGAGTACGGAGGCCATAGTATACGTTTTTCCATATTAACGTTAACATTGGACGTAACGTAAAGTAATGTAATGTGTGCAGTGCAGCGTCAATTGACACTGATACGAAACGACGGAACGGGACGACGGGACACATTACATTACATTACAACAGGACGGAACACAACTGTGTGTATGTAGGCGTGAGTGAGTGAGTGAGTGTGTGTGTGTGTTTGTATGTGTGTGTGTGTGTGTTTGTTGAGCCTTTGGAGAGTAATCTCCATTGGATTACATCAATAAAAACCTGATAGATAATAAAAGCGTGTGTGAATCAAAAACAAAATATTTTGTATAAATTAAATTCGCATTATCATAGAATAGAATAGAAGCGAAGCGAATCAAACCAAGGAAGGTTTTAAATGCAATCAAAAATATAATAAGAAACCTACATACAGGAAATGGAACAGGGACAAGGACAGGAAACTTGATGGAATCCTGCCTATCAAACTAAGTAAGTAAGTATTCTAATACTATTGCACATACATATGTACAATACATAAGTATATATTTATATGTATGGGTGTATGTGTGGGTGCTTAAAATATGTACATATGTTAGTCAACTAGTCAGTCAGTCACACAGTTACAGTTAGCTATTTTGTATAATATTTTGCCAATTTACACCTGTGTTTGCATAAGTTTTAAATAGTTTATGGTATTTGATAAGTAAATATTATTAGGTACCTACCTACTTATATTCTAGCTTAGCTTAGTTTAGCTTAGCTTAGAAGGGTATCAATGTCACCAAGAATGATGCTGAACGATCAAATATAGTTAATATTTTCATATAGAGATCTTATAAGACCCCATGAACATATGTATGTACATACATATGTACATATGTAAATAAGTTTGTGTTGTGCATCAAATGTGCATGCGGATAAATAAATTTCCAATTAGAATTTCGTCATTGCAATATTCAATATCAATTGTACATTTCGATTAAACGATTACAATTTCTAATATACTTAGTATTTACTGAGTGAACGAATCTTTTTTATTTTATGAAGAGGATATTGTAAATTTTCATAAAAATCAACTAACAATTTGCTTATATTTTACAACTACAGCATGCAACAATGTACATACATACATACTCGTATCTACATATGCCTAAACATACTGACATATGTATGTACATATGTGTGTATGTGCTGTTCTTTGGTCTACCAGCATAATAACTTAATTTCTTGGTGAATCGATCTTTTCACATAAATTTGTAATTTGAGTATGTACATAATCATGTACATTCATATACGAGTATGTACCTATGTATATGCATGCATGTCCTTTCTATATACTTATATACACTCCGTGAAACTTGAATAGGATACCCTGCTAATTGTCAGTTTGAATGCAAATCCCTCAAAAATTAACATTAAAAGTATCGGGTTTTTCTTGAATATTCTTTGATCGCTGGAAATAAACCGTTATATACAATATATATATTTTTATAACCATCTTAAAGCATTCCCAAATTTTTGGCCGAATTGAATAGAACATTTGTTTTGTTAGACTCCTACATTTGCTGTGTGGACACGTGTTTTTGTTTAATCACTTTTTGAGGTGAGTTTCAATTATTAAATATCAAATTTATCTAAAATGGGTCCAGGAAAAGCCTTAACGGAGATGGAAAAAGGCAAGACAAAAGGTTTCAAGGGCTGTGGTCAACCTATTACAAAAAAAAAATAAGAAAGAAGCCGACAAAATATGGGAAAAATATGTAAAATCGTACTAAAAGTGTCCTCTGTGATGCAGACAAGCGACTTATTTTGAGAAAAGCCTCAAACTCTCACGACTCAATATCCAAAACCAAGGTAAAATATGGACTTTACGCTACCCTAACCACTATTTGGCTTGTAATATCGAAAGCTGCATATTTAAAAAGGTTCACAATTTAAAAAAAAACCACCACTGAATGCACTTCGAAAGGAGCAACACCTTATTTTTTTTGGTAACCATATGAGCTGGATTATAGACTGGCATTGCGTCGTATTCTCAGATGAAAAAAAAAATTCAATTTGGATGGACCCGATGGCTACACCTATTATTTCTATGATCTACGAAAGGAAGCCCATCATTTGGACCGCTTACATAGCAAGGATGGAGGTGTCATGGTATGGGCAGCGATCTCGTATTACGGCGGCACCTGTGAGTTACAATTTTTGTCAACAAAAATGAAGGCGATGGCATACAATGGCATCTTAAAAAATGCCTTTCCATTCTTCCACAACCTTTTTGGACGTATCAACATGACAATGCACCAATCCTTATTGCCCGAACCGTCAAATGCTATATTGAAAGCCAGAAAGTGGCTCTTTTAAGCCGACCACCTTACTCACCGGATTAAAACAACATCGAAAGTATTTGGGGATGGTTAACACGGCAACTGTATGGAGCAGGACAGCAATATGGAACCATACCTGAACTAATAGAAACCATCAAAAAACTAGCACTAATTATTTTGCACAGTTGTACGAATCAATTCCAAGAAGGATCTGTGAAGTTTTTGAAATTATTTTTCCCTGGTCTTTGATTGATGGTCTTTTAATTAAAAACTTCAAAACCTTTGAGCATTAGACTTTAGTTTTTTATTAACAAACTTTTATTACAATCCATTACAGACAATTTTCCGGATTGTAATAATTAATATAGAAATTTTTCCTATTAGAGAACTGAATTTGGATTTTTGACAAACTGTGTGGAAGCATAAAATATACATAGATACTTATAAAATTGAGAAATGTATGCAGAAGCAAATTTACAATAAATATTGTAATTTGTTCAGAAAGGAATGGAATATCTTTTGACTATTTTTGGATGAGATGGCCAATTAAATTTTAACTGTGACTCGTTTGATATTTTTCATATTGCAAACATTTAATTGACAAGTTATATATGTTTTATACAGGTGTAAAAGTTCTTCAACAATTACTCTTTGGTCCTTCAAAAATTAACAAACTATACAATATTTATACTGCATATATCGTAGGTAAATACAATATATAGATACATATGTATCTGTAGTTATATATATGTATATACAGTTCTTTTAGTTAATTTGTAAATCAGCAACAGCAACAGCACCAGCACCAGCACCAGCAACAGTTCATAAAAGTGCATTGAGTTAGAACAAATAGAAAAAATTGAATCCAAGGTTAAGAATATGTAATAAATAATACATACAAGTCGAGTACTATGTATGTATGTATGTACGTACATACATAGGTACATACGAGTATGTACAATAACAATAAACTGAGGGAGGAAGAATAAGTTTACATTTGTTGATGTCTTTGTCGTCGTCGTCATCCTTGCTGAATGAGAATTGTTGAATGAGAATTGTTGAACGAGAATATACTAGTAACGAACCACCAGTAAATGAGGATTATTGTTGTTATTATGTATTCATGTCATCATAAAGGATATTTTATTTTATTTATGGTAGAGCGGAGCAAATTGTTATTGGCAATAAATGCATTTACATACTCGTATGAGTATATACCTATTTGTTGTGTGGTGTTGGGAGGATAATGGTGCTTTGGCATTGAGGGATAAAGGACTGACTTAACTGAAAATAATGTGGGTTAACAGTAATTGGCTATTGCGAATTAATACTCAAATTTGGGTCATTAAAAATATATAATATGTAATCGATAAATGCTTTCTAATCAAATCGAAAACATGGTTGAAATATGTTTAATATGTTCGCTTCAACAATCCCCTACCCAAATTCATTGTTTCTTGTTCAGTCCAAACCACAGAATGGCTTAGTCCAAAAATTGATTGATGGATGGTAGTTAAGGTTGTATAGATATATTATATTATATATTCAGTTCACTAAATCAATACAAAATGCAGAATTTTCTCTTTAAATTCCTAATGATTAAAAGACTCTCTAATAAGATAAAATGTTGGAGTTTGTTACAATTGTTCCAATCGAGTGTCGATCTTCATGGTCCTTCTATAATCTATGAGGTTTGTAAAAATCAAGTAGAGAAATTGTATTTTATATTTATTTAAACAAGCAATTCTTATATTTCGCGAATCTGGGAAACGGTTCTAACGATTTGGATTGCACACTATATATAAGTGTCTGATCCATATTCATTTTGGACACTATTACTGCCTAACTCATATTCATCAACCGTGTAAATATCAAGAACCTAGGATTATTAAGAGGGATACCTCGCATACAAACCCAGATTCAAATTCATGTTTTTCATAGAAAATTTTTGTTGTTATTTGTATTATTCAACTGTAATTTGGACACTATTACTGCCTAACTCATATTCATAAACCGTGTAAATGTCAAGAACCTAGGATTATTAGGAGGGATTCCTCCCATACAAACCCAGATTCAAATTCAGGTTCTTATTAGAAAAACTTTTTTGTTATTTGTATTATTAAACTGTAATTTGGACACTATTAGTGCCTAACTCATATTCATCAACCGTGTAAATATCAAGAACCTAGGATTATTAAGAAGGATACCTCCCATACAAACCCAGATTCAAATTCATGTTTTCATAGAAAATTTTTGTTGTTATTTGTATTATTCAACTGTAATTTGGACACTATTAGTGCCTAACTCATATTCATCAACCGTGAAAATATCAAGAACCTAGGATTATTAAGAGGGATACCTCCCATACAAACCCAGATTCAAATTCAGGTTCTTATTAGAAAAACTTTTTTGTTATTTGTATTATTCAACTGTAATTTGGACACTATTAGTGCCTAACTCATATTCATAAACCGTGTAAATGTCAAGAACCTAGGATTATTAAGAGGGATACCTCCCATACAAACCCAGATTCAAATTCATATTTTTCATAGAAAATTTTTGTTGTTATTTGTATTATCAAAATGAAATTTGGATAATAAGAACATGAATTTAAATTTGGGTTTATTTAGGAGGTACCCCTCCTAGTGATCCAATTCGGCTGGTTCCGATAAATGTACAAATACTGGTGACAAGAGAAACTCGCGTAAATCTCTAATTCAAAAACTGACGGACTAGTTTGCATACACACACAGGCAGGCAGGCAGGCAGGCAGACAGGCAGAAATGGAAATGGCTTCATTAATTCGTCTCGTCAACTAATCAAGAATATGTATATTTTATGGGGTCTCCGATTTCTTCTTCTGTGTGTTACAAACTTGATTACAAACTTATAAAATAACTTGAACGAAACAAAAGATATTTATCAACATCTTGGTTATTTAGTACAACTGGGTTTGGTTTTGGGTTTGATGAGGAGTATATGAGTATGTAAGTAGTATATAGATTATTATATTGTTCATGTCCGACTAATAGCCACAATGTCACATTGTTATAGCGAAAAATGTACATTTTTCAATAATGCGATTAACAATGTACTTGTATATTCTTGGCTACAACAAGAGCAACAGGTAAAATGCACAAAATCTGTTGGTTGCCTGTTGGAGTTAAAAATAAATGTATTTACATTACTGTGAAACAATGGGCATGCTGAAGCAGTGCTGCCAAGGTCATTTAGGTCATTTCCAATTTTTTTTTTTTTTTTTATTTGTGTTGTCTCTTTTGTTTTTGTTACTTGCCATAATTAAACAGCTGATGATCGAAATTGTTCTAAATCATGTATTTTCCACAAATTTTACGTTTGAACTTAGCGCAACATGTGAGCTAAAACCAAAGCAAAAAACATCTGTTCACAATGCAAAAACAACTGTGTGTGTGTGTGTGACCATCAGAATGCATTTTGTTTGAAAATGTACATTCATCGAATGCATTTTTATTGCATTTTATTATAATGAAATATCAATATCAATAAAATTATATTTATTTTATTTATTTCAGATGTTCACAACAGATAAATCATCAATATTATTGAGAATTGTGTTGCCTTGCTAAAGTTGAAGTTGATGAAATTCAATAAAAATTGCATGAAAATGTAATAAGCACCAATGCAACAGCTGAAGGAGGATCATGTTGTTGTTGGTTGGTTATGTCTGTGCCAGTTACAGATATAACAAACACATTTACCAATAATAATAATAATAATAATAATAATTCGAGTAATAATCCAGAAAAACAAAAACAAAAACAAATAGAAGAAATCATCATTTGTAGCGAAGAAGAAAGAAGTGATCGAGTTTAAGGAGATTGATCGATGTGATCGATGATCGATAATCTAGGAAAATTAACTAACTACAACTACTATAAAGATTGATTGACACTTTAACAACATACATACACGTCGTCGTCGTCATCATCATTATCACCATCATCATCATCATCATCATCATCAATATCGCTCGCTGTGCAGTATTACATACTGAATTGTATCTGTGTAACTTATAAAAATTGAATTTATATAAATATTTTGAAAGGAAAGTGTGTAAGATAAATTTATTGTTAAAATGACAAAGAAGTACGAGTTTGATTGGATTATACCCGTGCCAGAAGAATTAACCACCGGTTGTGTTTTCGATCGTTGGTTCGAGAATGAAAAGGAAACGAAGGAGAATGATTTTGAAAAGGATGCGTTATTCAAAGTTGATGAATATGGATTTTTTCTATATTGGAAAAGCGATGGCAGGGTAAGTTTTTTTTTTTTTAATTTGCAATCAATTATGTATTAAATGAAATATTGATTTAAATTGAATTATCTTTAAACACACAGGATGGCGACGTCATTGAATTGTGCCAAGTGAGCGATATTCGTGCTGGTGGAACACCTAAGGTAATTAAAACTCGATCACAAACTTCCCTATTCAACTTAGTTTTTGTTTATAGTGGGTAAGGTGACATGAATAACTTTCTAGAAATTATGGCATTTTTAGGGTTCCAGACCCAAAGGAAATCCTATTGCAAAGAATTCGTTGTCTGTCCGTCCAACCGTCCCGGTGTCTCATGAAACGTAATATCTAGAGAGTTGAATTTTTCACAGAATGTATAGAAACGTTTTGGTTTGTATGGCAGCTATACAATCCAGTAATCCAACGATCTTGAAATTTGGGAGGTTGTGGTGTGGTGATGGCTATACATCCCATACAAACCTTCAATAAAATTCAGGTTCTTATTCGAAAAACTTGTTTGTTTTTTGAACTATTGAACTGAAAGTTGTACATTATAAGTTTCTGGTATGGGGGCTGTATATTTGTTGAAATCAGCTAAATCGACGAACTCTATATATGTATATGGAGGAATGGTTCCTTAGTGGCGGAAGTAAATGGATACTGCTTTTATCGGCCACTAGTCTGACGGTTCCCGCATGCGATTTCTGCAGAAGTCTAGGGCTAAAGAGTAGTAGAAGGAGGAGACAATCAGTCATTTGCTTTTTGCTTTTTGTTTGAGCTATCAAATAGAAAATTTAGAATGAACGGTTCATACTTCTTCATTGCACTTGACTTGACTTGATTACGAAAGACGAGGGCGTCAAGTATATTCTGATCTGACTGTTAGATCCCTTTCTATGTTAAGTTTCTTGCAAATTCATTGATTTTTAATTTACGTGTTTATTTTCAGGATCCAAAAATCTTGGACAAAGTTACGAAAAAATGTGGAACGAATTTAGTCGAATTGGATAAACGTTCATTGACAATATGTTCGAATACGGATTATATCAATATAACATATCATCATGTCATTTGTCCGGATGCAGCTACGGCCAAGGTAAATCACTACTTTTGAATATCATATTAGATTATTAAAATCTATTGGGAATTTCTAATGAAAGAATGAGAGTGCCAATCCACACATATAGAATCTTATATTTAGTACCATTTCACACAAAAATACTATCAAGAATACCAAAGTCAAACAACCATTGGGGTTATACTAATAATGATAATGTATATAGAATTATTTTGCAATTTAGCATTGTCATTGTCATTGTCATTGTCTCGGTGTTTGTTTCTTTTCTACAAAATATATAAACCAAAAAATAAAATGCCATGAACTTTAAATACTAATCTATGATAAAATTGGAATGGAATATAAAGAATATATCCCATGCGTCTAACATTTGGGCAATCAGAAATAAAATTTGTGGTTTTGAAGGCGTCCAACTAAATATCTCTAAAATCAAAACCCAAAATAAGTTCTAATATATGCTCAGAGACCCCTGGCTTTTGGTTCAGTTGGCGTCCAAATCTGGAGACAAAGGCCTGAAAGCATTGAATCTAAATACAAGCTCTTCAAGTCGAAATGAAGTATAAAAGGCACAATAATTCTTCAGTTTAAAAAATACTTAGTAGCAAAATCATAATATCTCATTCTGTGATAACTGTGGGTCTTATTTAGTTTCTAGTTGACATTCCACAGGCCTCTATGAGCTTAGTCAGACAAAAATCTACGCATTGTTTCTTAGATAATTTGTTGATGTTCGAAAAAGTTCCGAATTTCTATAAATTATTTTCAAAATATCTGTGCAAATCTATACTATTGGGTGTTTCAAATAATCATAAAAAATGTATTACTTTAATTTTTTTTTTTACATTTGGGATTCATACAATATAAACTAATACAAGAGCAAAAAAAACTTCAACTTTTGGTTGGTTTATTAGGACAGCTGAAAAGGTGAACCGCATTGTAAGGAGAACCAGCACACTGCAAACAGAGGTTATTGTCAGAGTGACCTTTATGTTCTCTGTAGTACTGGAGGGGGTAAGAGACCAGTCCGACGTTAATCGAGTACTATGAGGAAGTCTCATTTCGCTGTCATCTATAGGTAGAGACGACCTCCCAGCACAACAGAATTCCGGTGTGACTGTATTGCAATTTCAACTGCCCTCAGATTTAATTCATCACGACCGAACTTATAACGACTACTGTGAATAATGTCGCCTTTTAAAAAGGCTATGTCATGCTTGTATGTACATATGTCCTAGGGGGGAGAACGTCCGTAATAGCGCTGTAGTTGAATTGTACACTCATATGTGTGGCCAGAATTTACTGCTTGGAAAACAGTTCGTTATGCTGGGGAACCGATAAGACTTTTGGTTCGTTTGATGAAGATGGTCCATACTCGCCACATGGCACATCCATTGGTCCACAAGACATAAGCTGGCGGATGTTCCATTTCTTAAGAAGAACATATATATAAATTACATATCAATATTAATCTTAATATTTACTAATAAGATAGAACCCAGATGGTTTTCAATGCTATTAGAGTGGATTGGAGTGATTTTCAAAGGAATCCTCTATGTTTTTTCAAAAGCAATTTCACTGAACGATCCGTCATCGTGAGTTATGATATGACTACATAAAAAGTAGGGACTACATTTAAATATTGAGAAAAAGTTTTCATTGTTAAAACAAATAGGGGGATTTCATTAATTTCCCACAAAACGAAGTTTAGGAGATTGACAGCTATTCTTTGGATTTACCATAAATCCCATAGGGATTCTTTGTGACTTATCATGTGGTATGTAGTATACATAAGTAAGACATAAAAAACAAAATATTGGGAGTACAAATTAATTCGGTCCTTTTTTTTGTGTTCAAAAAAAGTGTTTTTTATTGAAAAATAGTAAAAAAATACATCATTGTCCGCCGGAAGTGACTACTTTTTCCCATCTTTCTGGTAATTTTCGAATACCATTGAAAAAAAATGAGTACTCTCTGGCCTCGATCCAATCATTGAGCCATTTTTCAATTTCTTCAAAAGACCCGAGCCGGTGACTCTCCACATCGTTTTGCATCCGTCGAAAAAGCCAGTAGTCGGAAGGAGCAAGGTCTGGGGAATACGGCGGATGGGGTAAGATCTCCCATTTCAGCGTTTTTAGGTAATTTTTGACCGTTACAGCTACGTGGGGCCGAGCGTTGTCATGTTGCAAAATCACCTTGTCATGCCTTTCGGCCGTTTCTGGCCGTTTTTCACGCAATGCACGGCTTAAACGCATTAGTTGTAGTCGATAACGTTCCGCATTAATGGTTTCGTTTGGTTTTAGTAGTTCATAATATACCACAGCCGTCTGGTCCCACCATAGGCAGAGCATGACCTTTGAACTGTGGATGTTTTGCTTTGGCATCGATGTAGACGATGATGGCATAGTATTTTTTCTTCTTGGGGTTATCGTAGTATATACATTTGTCATCTCCAGTCACGACCCCGTGCAAAAATCCCTTCCTTTGATGTCTTTCAAGAAGCAGTTCCGAAGCGAAAAATCGCCTTTCGACATCTCTCGGCTTCAACTCGTACGGCACCCAATATCCTTGCTTTTGAATAAACCCCAATTATTTTAACCGAACGGAAATTGCTTGCTGAGTCACTCCCAATGAATCTGCGAGTTCAGTTTGCGTTTGGCACGAATCTTGATCCAGTAAAGCCTCAAATTCCTCATCTTCAAACTTTTTGGGTTGGCCAGGACGCTCGTGGTCTTCGACACAAAAATCACCACTTTTGAAGCGTCGAAACCACTCTCTGCATGACTTATCGGTCGGAGCAGATACACCATAAACTTTCTCAAGCATTTGATCGCCTTCAGCTGCGCTGCACTTTTCTTCCCATTAAAAAAGAAAATCAAAACTTCCCGCAAATGCTGTTTATTTAACACAAATCTGGACATTTTCGAAGAGGCAAAAAACAGTGTTGTTGTCAGAAACAGACGCTGATGCACACTAATTATTGTTGACAGATGTCAAACCTTTCCAATGGAATATGTAATTGCTTCCAAAATCGGCCACAACTTGCAGGTGGAGCCACCTTTTGAAAACGTACCGAACTAATTTGTACGCCCAATATGTACATACTTTGGTACTTTGTTGTATTGTGTATACAATCTACAATAGAAATCTATGCAAATAAAAAAAGAGTAATCAGAAATTCTCACAATTATATAATATTCTACACTTTTTCTAGATTTGGTTAGATGGCATACGAAAAATTACTCACAATGTTAAAGCTAATAATATCTGCCCCATGATGTGTCTAAGAAAGCAGTAAGTTTTTTACCCAATTTGAATTGAATGAAGAAGAATTTTTCATTCATATTGTTTTTGTTTTTGTCTTTGTTTCAACAAAATAAATACATTTATAATTGAATAATATGGATTATGGATTATGAGTTATGAATTTATTGTGCATGTCTTCTTGTCTCATGTTTTGTAAAGAAAATAATATTAAAATTAATAATTAAAAATATTTAATAATTGTAATAAATTAGTACAAAATGGGTAAGAAATATATAAGTATTTATATACATGTGTGACAAGTTTCACTTAAAAGTGCGTAAGTTTTAAAAAATTTTTTCTTCTCCTCAATTCGAAATTCTATAAATTAATTTTTAGTATATTTTTTTTATAGTCGTCTTTGTCATTGTCTTTGCCTTTGTCTTTGTCTTTCTTCCACTCTATTTGTTTTTATTCTATTCGTAAACACACAATTTTCTTTTGCACCTTCAAATTTTAACAATTTCTATAGTCACCTACACTACACTACACTATACATCTAGTCATTTATTTACATAAAATGAAACAAAAAAAATACTAAATAAAATTAAAATATTTTGACGTAAATTCTTATCTAAATCTTAAAATCAATGAATGTTTATTTTTTTTTGTTTACATACATACATACATACATGTGTACATATCCATGTTATATACAATATCATATATTTTACTTTATACGATAGATACATACGCACTAACACACACATAACAATTAATACAATTCAATTTACACTCTTTTTTAATCATGTGTTTTATTTATTGTTCTTGTACCAAATTATGTATCTCGCTCTTTTTTCATATTCGTTCGTCGTTATAAAAACAAACAAACAATCAAACAAACAAACAAACAAACAACTTGAAATCTAAAATTGCCTCTACTGTGAGTAGAAGTGGCAAACTATGCTACGATTGATAACGCATAACAATAAAGCGACTAATGTTTGTCCTAGAACCAATCTAATGAAATAGTAAGTGAATCTCAATTGAATCTCAATTCAGAAATACAAACAAATTACAATAATTAAATTAAAAGACGCTTGTTGTACAATATATATTGTAAATATGTATATAGAAATATAAAATCACTCTATCATACAACAAAACATGAGTGTAAGTACCTTCGCTACTCTACTCTACCCTACCTAACCCAACCCAACTCAACCTTACCATATATCCATCCGTAAGCCATCGTAACCCCACACCTCATCGTACCTTATAAATAGCATTATAAAAGAAGCAAGCAATCAAAGCAAAGTAAAGGTAAGTTGCATCGTATCGGATCGGATCGGGATGGGGATGGGAGGAGGGTCCTTATATTATTTTCCTTAATTAAATTTTTATCAAGTTAAAACTATAGTATTTACAATATAATTCTATAATAAAAAGAAAGAAAAAGTGAAAAGGGAAAAGGAAATTGAATACATAATTCTCATTAAATAAGATTCAGATTTCTATGATTGCAGCTCGGTATGGTAGAAATTCCAAGAACACGGCAACACACCTTGTAGGATAGGAGGATAATTCTATCAGGATTAGCACAACGTATAATATTGTATAATCTTTTGAAAGAGATGTTAAGCGAGATGATTTGTGCTTTGTTTATTATAATAATACGTTGACTGACACGGTGAGCGATGAAGAGCGGAAAATACTTAGGGTTAGTCAAATGAACGCCAAGTGGGAAGTCACCAAGACAAAGGCTTAAACTGTTTCTTTTACCTATTAACAAATAAATCGTATTCAAAAGATAATGTACATATAGAAATAGAATACAAGGAATACAGAAGAGGAAGAAGAAAGTACCACTACTAACAAAATTTTGGTTAAAGAGAAAACAGATTTTTGTTTAAAGATACACGATAGTATTCTAGGGCAAATTACCACCTAGGATAAACGGAGAAACTCTTTTTTTACGTTGAATTTGTTAATCACTACGTCAATTTCTGTATTTCAAAGGATTCTGATTCTATTCATCCAACTAGTACACATCTAAAGATATATAAGTACTATGTACATACATATGTATGTATGTAGCTTAAAGATTTCAACCGAATCGTACCACAAACTTTCAAAGCGGAGCAGTCTCAAATTTGTGTTGTTTAGTATGGTTCAAATTGTTCCTGAGATTATAAAGTTGCTCAACATTATTTTGACATTAAATCTTTCATACTCGTACATACCTACATACAATATAACATATGCACATACATATATACAATACAATAGAAATTTGATTCTTGCACCTACTGATTAGGTAGGTCAAAATTTTCGAATATCGCAAGTGCCGCGAACGGAAGTAGCGATATCTGCAAAAATCGAGTTTCTACCGTATGTCCATATATACCTACAATATATTTTAAGATGGAGCCTATTTTTATACCCTTCATGCTGTATGTCATGAAGTTTGTAGCAAAGAAAAGGAGACATCGGAGACCCCATAAAGTATACAAGTATACATATATTCTTGATCAGCTCGATGAGATGAGTTGATTAAGTCAAGTGTGTCTGTCTGTCTGTATGTATTCAAACTAGTCCCTTTCTTTTCTCCAGACGCTTCACATTTGTGGGAATCAGACGAATCGGACCACTAGGAGATTCAAATTTATGTTCTTATTAGAAACACTCTTTTGTTTTTTATTATTTGGACACTATAAGTAAGCCTGACCCATATTAACCAACCATGCGAATTACAAAACCGTAGGATTACTGGATCGTATAGCTCTCATACAAATCCAGACTCAAATTCATGTTCTTATTAGAAAAACTTTTTTGTTTTTTGTATTATCAAACTAAAATTTGGACACTATGATTGCCTCACCCATATTCACTCACCAACCATGTGAATTACAATACACTAGGGTTATTGGATCGTATAGCTCCCATACAAACCCGGTTTCAAATTTATGTTCTTATTAGAAAAACTTTTATGTTACTTGTATTATCGAATTTAGATTTCAACACTGTGAGTGCCTGACTCATATTCACCAACCATATAAATCTCAAGACTTTAGGATTACTGAATCATATAGCTCCGATATAAATCCCGATTCAAAGTCATGTTCTTATCGAACTGAAATTTAGTTAGCATAAGTGTCTGATCCATATTTACTAACCCTATGTTTACTGAGTCGCATAGCTCTCATACAAATGTTTCAGTCTCATTGTTAAAATTTAGTACATTAGTACATCAGTCAAAAAAATAAAGAAGTATTTCTGTATGATGAAACACAGGAGCGTAGGCAAAAACCAAAAGCGAGAAGAGTAGGACTGAAATTACCTTTTTTTTTTTGTTCTGGGTTACAATTAAATGTGCATAATTTTATTTAAATATCACCCAATTTCTCTTTTGCTTGTGATCCTTATAATTTCTTAATACTATTGTATCGTATCTTTTCATCAGTTTACATGGACAGAGAAGAAAACTTGCAATTATTTGAATTGACTTTTGGATCATTGATACTTTTAAGGTAGGAATCCACTATACAAATATTTGCGCAAATAGTTGTTGTTGTAATTTGTATCGTTGCCCATAAACGATACAAACATTTCCACAAATTGTTGTTGTAATCATAATTCGCTCATAGTTTCGAATTTCTTTAGTTTTTTTTTTAAACCAATTAACGTTTTTTTTTTTTTTGTTGAACACCGGCGTCTATTCACATCAAAATATTCACAAGAATGAGAGAATGACAGAATTTCATCATCCACAAAAAACAAAAAAAACAAAAAATGAGAGTACAGATTTGAAGAAAAATTAAAACGTTTTTATTTTCGCCAAATATTTGCACAATCCCTCAAATATAGCCATCGACGACACAAATGGCTTGCGTTCTCTTCTCATAACATTTGCGCAAATATTTGTATAGTGGATGGATTCCTATCTTCAGTCTAAGAATTTAACTTGTTAAGTATAATATATTGTACTTAATTATGAATAAAATTGACAAAAATTGACCCATGCCATTAGTTACATACAATACATTTTTACCATATACATAGGTATAACTATTTAGTATATATGTAGGTAAGAGGTCTATCTATTGTATCATCATAAACTATTGATCGTTGGTCGGTTGTTCAATAAGTTGCAAATTGTTACTTGTTCACAAAATGTAAGTGATTATTGGTTTAAACATGTTATTGTATACTATGTACTTATGTAGTATTGTAGATATGCTGCTTACTTACTTACTTACTTACTTCTTTCCTTCCTACTATCCTACCATGTATGTAGTATGTAGTATGTAGCATAGTAGTATGTATATACATAGGTGACTGCTTTTGTGTAAAACTATTGTATTTTAACTTTAACTTTCTTCTTATATAAATAATTGTATTTTATAAACTAGAACCCAGAATCCAATTTATCTATTGTATAAAATTATATTAAACATATCAATATCAATTTGTATTCTTCTTTCTTCCCATTTTCTTTTAACATTTCTTCAATTTCTATTATGGTAAATTTCCACCAATTGAATTGAATTGAATTTATAGTTGGATGCGTTTATGTTTTTGTGTGGAAAAAGGTGGCAAAATACCAGTAAAAACTTTAGCTAAAACATTTGCTTCGGGCAAGACGGAAAAACTAGTATATTCGTGTATTAAAGATGTCGGATTACCCGATGAGAAGAGCGCTACAATGACCAAAGAACAATTTACATTTGATAAGTTTTATGCGTTATATCATAAAGTTTGCCCACGTAATGATATCGAAGAATTATTTACATCGATGTAAGTCAATAAATCCATCATCACCGAATAAGTTTAATATGTTAAAATTGGAATATGAATTTCAGCACCAAAGGCAAATCGGATATTATCAGTTTGGAGCAATTTGTTGTCTTCATGAATGAGAAACAACGTGATCCACGTATGAATGAAATATTGTATCCACTCTATGATGAAAAACGTTGTACGGAAATTATCAATGATTATGAATTGGATGAAGAGAAGAAAAAGAATGGTAGGTGGTAAGCAATGGAGTTGTGTGATATGGGGTTCTTCGGTTGGCATAATCCGTACAAAATTCTATGTGACTACCATCTGATTTTCATAGAAGACAGACTCGGAAAGACTTTGTTCTTTTTATTGATTATGGATGTTAGTTCTAAGGGCATAGGACATAATCTGAGACGAACTAAAGGTATCTAACCGCTAGCGCCATTATCTCCCCTAAATTCAAGAATCACAAGGGACCGTAAGACGGCTTATTACCTGTATAACTTATTCTAAATAATTGGAATTTTCCTTGTAAAAATAAAACAATTTTATGACATTAAATCCTATTCAAACTTTAAGCGGGATAAGCTTGTTAATGGACAGATAATTGTAATAAATTTCATCTCTACAAACATAGCTGACACCAAGATCAGCTCACAACTCATTTAGGTCATTTTAAAGGCCCATTGTGATGACATGTAGAGAAAGACGGATAGGATAAATGTGAGAGGAGACAATCCTTTTGCACTTTGAAGTCTTGTTTGGTGCGTTAGCAAGATGTACCAACTGACTTTAGGACAAAAGACAAAAGAGGAGGAAAAGAAGTCCCTTGCCACCGCTACTTCTCTATAATTCTGTTTAGACTTTGACAAACCAAACAAAGTAAAATTTACTAATATTGTATGTCGTTCTTAGTACAACTATCAATGGATGGCTTCAAACGTTATCTGATGTCCGATGAAAATGCGCCAGTATTTTTAGATCGTCTTGATTTCTACATGGAAATGGATCAACCATTAGCGCATTATTATATAAACAGCTCTCATAATACATATTTATCTGGTCGTCAGATTGGTGGAAAAAGCTCAGTTGAAATGTATCGACAGACATTGTTGGCAGGATGCAGGTTAGTCTTTTGTTCTAAAATGATATGATATTTCCGATTATTAATATATGTATTATATATATATTTAGATGCGTTGAACTTGACTGTTGGAATGGTAAAGGTGAAGATGAGGAGCCGATTGTCACTCATGGTCATGCCTACTGCACGGAAATACTGTTTAAAGTGAGAGTGACCCATGAAATCTAACAGAACAAACAGTAAACTAAAAAATCTTTTGTGCCACAATAGGATTGTATACAGGCCATTGCGGATTGTGCATTTGTCTCGTCGGAATACCCAGTAATATTATCCTTTGAGAATCACTGCAATCGCGCCCAGCAGTATAAACTAGCAAAGTATTGTGATGACTTCTTTGGTGAGCTACTTCTAAAAGAAGCAATACCAGATCATCCGGTAAGTGGAGTCTAGTTTCTTTTTGTACATATTTACCTATGTATACATATGTGTATGTATGTATGTATGTGATTTAATAAACCACCATTTTAAAGCTCGATCCTGGATTGCCACTCCCACCGCCGTGCAAGTTAAAAAAGAAGATTCTTATCAAAAACAAACGCATGAAGCCCGAGGTTGAAAAAGTTGAACTTGAGCTTTGGCTCAAGGGTGAACTTAAAACAGATGATGATCCTGAAGAAGATGCAAGTGCTGGTAAGCCTCCTGAGGCGGCTGCTGCTGCACCAGCGCCAGCCGAGGCTGCTGGTGGTGGTGACGCAGCCGCTGAAACTGCTGGTAATCCTGAAGCGGAAGCAGCTGCAGCCAATTATAGTGGCTCTACAACTAATGTACATCCGTGGCTCTCATCAATGGTTAATTATGCACAGCCCATAAAGTTCCAGGGCTTCGATAAGGCAATTGGTATCTAAACAGAAAATAAATAAACAGTATTAAACTAAGATGATTCTATTTGATTGTAATGTTTCAGAAAAGAATATTGCCCATAATATGTCGTCATTTGCCGAATCGGCTGGCATGAATTACTTGAAGCAGAGTTCCATTGATTTTGTCAATTATAACAAACGCCAAATGTCGCGCATCTATCCGAAGGGTACTCGAGCAGATTCATCGAATTATATGCCCCAAGTTTTCTGGAATGCTGGCTGCCAAATGGTTTCGCTAAACTTTCAGACTTCCGATCTGCCCATGCAGCTCAATCAGGGCAAATTTGAATACAATGGTGGCTGTGGTTATCTATTGAAACCGGATTTCATGCGTCGTGCCGATAAGGACTTCGATCCGTTTGCTGATGCTCCCGTTGACGGTGTCATTGCTGCACAGTGCTCGGTGAAAGTGATTGCTGGTCAATTTTTGTCCGACAAGAAGGTCGGCACATATGTTGAAGTTGATATGTTTGGTTTGCCATCGGATACGGTAAAGAAAGAGTTTCGTACACGTCTTGTGCCAAACAATGGTCTTAACCCGGTCTACAATGAAGATGCTTTTGTCTTTCGAAAAGTTGTATTACCTGATTTGGCAGTGCTGCGCTTTGGTGTCTATGAGGAAAGCGGCAAAATGATTGGGCAACGAATTTTACCTCTGGATGGTCTACAAGCTGGCTATCGTCACGTTTCGTTGCGTACCGAAGCAAATTTCCCCATGTCGTTACCTATGTTATTCGTCAACATCGAATTAAAAATCTATGTACCTGATGGCTTCGAAGACTTCATGGCAATGTTATCGGATCCACGTGGATTTGCCGGTGCGGCAAAACAACAAAACGAACAGATGAAGGCACTCGGTATTGAAGAGCAAAGCGGTGGTGCTGCACGTGATGCCGGCAAAGCCAAGGAGGAGGAGAAGAAAGAGCCACTGGTCTTTGAACCAGTAACACTCGAATCGCTACGCAACGAAAAAGGCTTTCAAAAAGTTGGCAAAAAACAAATCAAAGAGCTGGAAACACTACACAAGAAACATGCAAAAGAACGCACTTCCGTACAGAAGACGCAAAATACAGCAATTGATAAATTAATCAAGGGCAAGAACAAGGATGACATACGAAATGATGCAAATATTAAAAATGCTATCAATGATCAAACCAAGCAATGGACAGATATGATTGCTCGTCATCGAAAGGAGGAATGGGACATGTTACGCCAGCATGTTCAAGATTCTCAAGATGCCATGAAAGCTCTCATGCTAACAGTTCAGGCAGCGCAGATCAAACAGCTCGAGGAACGTCATGCTAGGTTGGTTTGTCGTTATATCGAATTTCTTCAATAACCAATAAAATAATATTAAATGTTCAATTGTTCCATTATTATTCCATTATTGCAATATGCAGAGATATCAAAGACTTAAATGCCAAGCAAGCCAAAACCTCGGCTGATACTGCCAAAGATGTGCAAAATGATAAAACATTGAAGACCAAAAACGAAAAGGATCGACGCTTGCGTGAGAAACGTCAAAACAATGTCAAGCGTTTCATGGAAGAGAAAAAGGTAATGAATGCATTTTTATCACATACCTATGTCGATGACTCATTCACTCACTAACTCACTTTTTGTCGTTTCTCTTTCTCTTTGTCTTTCTTTAATTAATGCTCTGATCAAAAATACATAATCAGCAAATTGGTGTAAAACAGGGACGTGCCATGGAGAAACTCAAATTGGCCCATACAAAACAAGTTGAAGAATTTAGTACCGATGTGCAAAAGGTACTAAATGAAACACGGCCGCAATCTGATACTATAACCAGTATTGAAACTGTACTTTAGAACAACCAAACCAAACCAAACCAAACCGAAACAAACCCAACCCAATCCAAGTTCTGACGAATTTTACTCAATGCGGTTTTTATTTTATTATTCCTTTGTTTTATTTTTATTTCTATCTTTCTTTTTGAGTGATTTTAAGATTCTTTGTAATCATTTATAACGATCGTAAATAGTATTATATATATAAAAT
Organism: Amiota minor; assembly: GCA_037043295.1. Classification (NCBI taxonomy): domain Eukaryota; kingdom Metazoa; phylum Arthropoda; class Insecta; order Diptera; family Drosophilidae; genus Amiota; species Amiota minor. Next base: position 723,508 of record JBAMAW010001534.1, on the reverse strand, counting down.
TAGTTGATGATGATGAATATGATGATCAGTGAGATGAATCAATCAGTCAATCGATTCATTGATCAATCTATTTATCTATCTATCAATTAATAATATACATTGTAGTAAATTAATAGTAAATATTAGTGATATTTAGATTATTATTATTATTATATTATATTATAAATATAAATTTTTAGTGTTAAGTATGTTTATTGATACACTTCACACGTTTCACACAACTTTTATAAAACCCTACATTTTTTACAAATGTTAAGATTCTATTGTGTTTGAAATGGCATAGCATTTACATAAACCTTACATTTTTCCTCGCACATGCTTGCTTATCTAATGTGCCATGTCCGTTGTCTGTCAGTATTCCTCATTTTGTGAAATACACAAAATGTACAAATTCTTATGCATAGAGGTGAGGAGTCTTAATCTAAGACAACCTTTTATTTTTTATTTATTTATTTAGCTAAATATGACAAAATACGGTCAACTGTCATTAGCCGCTTGCCAAACAGCGACAGAATCAATTGGATAGGAGGGTCTATCATCTGCTAAAGCAATCCAATTGCCGCCTTGAAAACTATATCATCATTAGTTGAAACAGAAATTGGGTGTGATGGTGTTTTAAAATCTTGCAGACTTAATATAACAGCAGAAATTCTTGCAACAGCCTGTTTTCCCTCTATTGTTGTAGATATAAAACCACTTGAGGTCATGCTACTACTTACATATAATATATATATTTCTGGGTCGAAAGACCATTCTTATTTTTTAATAAGTTAGATTCGACTGGACGGTCATCTGCTTCAAGTAACCTACAATACATATTTCAACATTTTTCCAAATTATTGTTACTAAATAAAGCTTCTTCCGTTTGTAGTTTAGTTGACAAATATCCGTTTAAAAAATACAATTTTTTAGTACTTTTGGTATTTCGGGAATAATGAATGCAAACGAAACGACGACCTAGTCATTGCCTATCTATGGCCAATTTAATCTCTGACTGACACTGACATTGAGAGGAGGAGTTTCTTCTTTCATGTGGAAGTAAATCGATTGTATTGTATTTGAAGATGAAAAATCCATGACCCATGACAAATACATACATTTAGAGGAGTCTTTAATTTATTAAAAAATAGTCATGTTGAGGAAGAAAAATTTAAGAAAATTATCTAATTATAGAAAATTTATTATAGAGAAGTTTGATTATATAAATTAGTGTAATTTGTTCAATTTCAATTCTGTAAAATTAATGAATTTCATCAAGTTGTTTGATGTAGATGATAATGGTGAAGATGATGATGATGATGATGATGATAAAAAGTTATTGAACTTATGAAACGGTTACGGTTGCTTGATGTGTGAAGGGTATTATGAGTATGAGTACAATATATCTTAAATCTTCGGTTCACATACTAAGTATATTCGAAGAGTACATAAAAAGTATCAAAGAATCTTTAGTTCTATTGGATTTTTTTAACCGATTTGTTTTTATTGTGTTTTGTATTGTATATTTTTGTTAACTTATTTCTATTAAGTTGGAATTTTTGTTATTTGATCTGATCTGATCTGATTTAAGTGTATTGTAGCTTTTGAATTGAATTTATGAAAATTATGTTGTTATATTTTCTGTTTCTTCTCCATTTGTGTCATGTTTTTTTGTAAATCTAATATTAACATTTAGATAAATTTACTATATATTTTACTTACTACTTATATACATGTGTATATGTACATATAAATAATTACATACTAAGATGCATATAATGATGCTACAGATGATGATGATGATGATGATGATGTAGTCTTGGAGCCAGCAGCATTAGATTTATTTATTTACTAATGACTTTCAAATTTGAATCCCTACTATCAATTATCAATTACTAACATATCCAAATATCGAAACCATGATTAAGCAATCATGTGTCAATAAGACGACAGAATCAAATGGAATGATCTCTGCTTCGATCATCTGTTAATTTTGAACTAGAGATGATGAAGACAGAGAAGAGGATGTAACTGCTTTCATTTTCAAAACAAAATGACTTTAGGTAAAGACTTTCGCAAAACTTTTTACTAATGAAGCTTCTGGCTATAAACCTATCATTGGGACGGGCATGAATCACTCCCATTACGAATACCAACTAGACTCACTCACCTTTGAGGTACTCTAATTATTTGGTTTCTTGATAAGGTGGTTTTCTTCCTCCCCAAACTAATGTCCTATGAATTTGAATCACAATTACTGGATGACTGATGATGGATTTGTAGCAAACTTGAAAGTATCCTTAGCCTCAACTCACATATATTGTATTGCTTAACAGACTGCAAGACTTTTCGATTTTTACTGTGTCTCATTATTATCATGAAAAACATAACATGTTGCTGGTTTCCAAGACCATGGATTAGAATATTTCACTATTATTATTATTATTATGATATTCATTTTATTTTAACAGTATTTCGGGGGAGCTCTCAGTAATTAAAAATACTATAAAAATATTAAGTGCTATTCTACTACATACATGCATATGTTGATGATCTGATCTCATTTATTATGATCTGATCAGATCTGTTTTGATGAGTTCAAGTAAATTATGTTTTAATTGTGTGCCTATATATGCTTAATATGCTAATATCTAATTTGATGTATCTTTTTTATCACACAAAAAAAAAAAAAAAACAAAAAAAAATTATATTGAAAAAACTAAAGCAAATATTGGATTTTTTTTTTCCTCTACAATTACATACAATTTTTTATATAAATATTATAAAATTATACGATTTTATTTACTAATTTCTGTTGTTTACTAATCTCTAATGCACTCTTGTTTTTTTTTCTTTCTCATGCCAAAATTTACATTTCTGTTGCTACCAAATCCAAAATTAAAAAAAAAAAAAAAAAACACAAACTAAACAAACAAATAACCAAACATAACAAAAAACAAAAAAAAATAAAAAAAAAAAAAACGCCCCAAATCAAGCTAATGGATATGTACAAAATCGAAGAGGAAGCTTATAAGATACAAGGAAAAATGGAATTCTTTGCTTAAAATCCTATCCAAAAATGAGATTACAGATAACAGATTTCAGATATCAGATTTCACTAAGAAATCTCATCGAACTTTGCCCTAATTAATAAACAAAAATGTATCTAAAAATATAAGGACACATCGTGCTTTAAAATATTTGTTGAATTAAACAAATAAAAATTATAAAAAATAAAAAAATATATATAAATGCAAAAACAGAACCAAAAAAACTCTTATTCTTTATACTTATTAACCGATTAATCAAAATAATCAATGTTTTGTTGAAATGATCAATGGATTTTGAAACAATGTCATCTGGGTTTGATTAATCGTATAATCGATGGTTTTTAACGCTTATTCAACTTTTTTCTGCGCTGAACAAAATATGATAAATATGCATAAGCCGTCCGTCCTTTGGTGTTTTAACCACCAATGGGGGGTTTCTGTCTACTTAGTGAGTTTTAAGTGATTTCCTCTTTATTTTTTCATTATTTTCAGTTTTGTGTTTATGCACAACCAACATAAAAAAGCTTTTTTTTTGCGCTCCAAAAGTTTTATTTGGGAACATTTTGAGAAAGTGGAGAATAACAACACTAAGTGTCAATATTGTGTAGTGAAAATAAAAACATGTGGGAACACGATCAACTTAAGAAACCATATTGAACACAAGCATCCCAAAAATGGTCTGGAGAGACCAGTACAGAACGAAACTGAGGCTGCTGAGGCTACCAGTTCTTCAACACGTTTTAGAACCATTAGCAACAGCTATCAATCCGAATAATATCTCACCAACAGTTTGGCAATTCCAGTGGCAGCCATACTTTAGGAATAAGTTGAGAGCGTCAATCCAAAACACCAAATTGGGAAGGGGAAGGCAATACGATGCTCAGTGTTGGCTCAACACAAAGCTTGCTAGAACAGTCGGTGTTCGCTTCTAGTCCTATCCTGTATCCTAGATCCGAGGTTCAAAAAGATGTTTTTCAAGGATAAGTCCAGTGCTGCCAGTATCTTATATACAACTTCGAAATAAAGACGAGAAATTCCGTTCGTTCCGAAACCTCTTCAGGCTCGGATTCGTTGACCTCAGGTGCAGCATCCTCGCCTTTGTTTTAAAATCACAAGAGAGAAACTGCGAGTTTTAAGAAACTCGGACGATGTTCGAATCTACATCAACCACAGGGAAAAGGAATTAAATTTGTAGTTTTTTTTGTTGTATAGAAACTCGGAGTTTTGCAATGGTCACTTTGCGAAACATATAAATTGTGTGGTGGTCACTATACCTACGTAGTTTAGGCAATTTTTGGTCATTTTCAATTGTAAACCGACTTCCGTTTTTTTTTTTTTTGTTACGCGCCAACATAAAACAGCTGATGATGATTTTAGTAAATTGCAAAATGTAAATTTTTTATTACAATTTTAAAAAAATATGTGGCAGGAATGAAAGGGAACACTGCAAAACCAAAAATTATGTATTTCCCACAAATTTTACAATTGAACTTACTAACTTTCCATTTGTATGTATAACCAAAAGAAAAAAACAGCTGTTCACAGAATCTACCTCATACTTCACGAAAGTTACTGCAAGGAGATAATCCGCAATCTCCCAACCACTGTTACATCATATCACCCAATAAGAGAGTTTCTGGACTTGCTCTCTACCTTATCACTCATAGAGAAACGAGCATACAGAGTGGTACTCAGAGGACCCCACCATTCCACCCCGTCCAACGTCATTAAGATAGAACTTACAACACTAGGCCACAAGGTATGCAATGTACACAATCTAAAGAGCAAAAAGAACGCTGGCTCTTTAACTTACTCTTCGTCGAACTGGACCTGTCCAGCATGAACAAATCCATTTATGATCAAACGGCACTTCAACAGATTTTTCCTTCGCAAACGCCGCCATAAACAGCAGCCCCGTTCAGTAGAGTTCAACCAGGTGAATGCAATCATTAGTGCCAACAAACCAAAACACACACTACAGGTGATGAACGCTAAGAGGCTCTCCTAGCTAAAGTCGAGCGTATGATTGAAGCCCAAGCAAATATGATAAAGCTCCTGACTGTAATTGTGTCCAAGCAATGGAGCAAATAGGCATTCGCATTATCATCTGGACTGGAATGTCTTAGGCAATCACACAAATGAACTTCGAATATTAGCTTTCTTTAAATTGTCTTCACCTCGCCAACAATACGGAGCCGCAGTCTTATTCTGTTCTGGATTAAAACATATCTTTTTACCCCCTGTCCGCAATTCCTAGCTACAATGTGCAGCTGTGAGAATCTCCATCGATCTTGGTGATCTGGTTATTGCTTTTATATACTGACCCCCTGGTTGCACTAGTCTAGCGAGTCAATAAAATAATCTTTTTGATGGTCGTTGGGGATTGGAATTCCATACATCGCTTATGGGCTGGCTACGCCTCGAGACTGTCAACACTTTCATGCCAAAATACACTCGAGGAGAGAAGATCTGTCTTCAGTATCTCCCACACACTACCCCCGTGACAATAACCACCTGTCTCACGTATTGGATTTTGATCTAATCTGTCCTCAGATCATGTCCCTCTGATTGCTGTGTTTAAGATAGTTGGCGACCGCTTCTCAATCAACAAGGGACTACTGCCTTCGCCTGCTGAGTTACAGAAGAACGTTTAAATCTAAAGCTGTAAATCACCTCCTCAAACGACTTACACGATGCCGTCCAACTATTCGCTCGGAATATACGCTGAAGCTGCCTTACATGCTCCAACCAGCCTCCCCTTGTGCCCATCGTTTCAGCTCTGCCTCCTTTAAAAGTTGCGAACTTGGAATTCGTAAGCTACAAGCGGAGCTTCCGTTGTAGATACATGCGGAAACGTAACATTCTGGATTAAGCTGCCTGATGCAAAGCTGATCGACAACTAAAAAGTCATCTTTTCGATGAAAGATCACATTATTTCGATGACCTCTTGTTAATTGTTGATCAAAGTAAATCCTCAGGCATCAACGTGTGTAGAGCTACACTTCGTGTTAAGCAGTTACCCTCACGTTTTGCACGCCTTCTGACCATTATGCAAAGGCTACAGCTTTCGTAAACAATGGCTCGCCTGCAAGAATCAAATGTGTCTTCTGGTCATATAAAACCAGCATCGCCTACTGAGGTGCCTCTTCAAATACAAGCGCTTCAGCCGAAGAAAGCTCCAGGGTATGAATGCATTGACAGCAGAGTGTCAAGGCCCCTCCCTCATAAGGGGGTGATGTTCCTGGTGTTACTATTCAATGCGATGTTACAACTAGACCACTTTTCCACACAATGGAAGTGCGCTACAATCTTAATGACACCTAAACCTGGCAAGTCGGAGAACCTTACCGCGTCTTACAGTCCGATATGCCATTCCACATAATCAATTTGGCTTTAGGGATCACCATGGCACCTCGAGTCATGCACTACATACTATCAGCACTCGAGGATAAGCAATATTGCGTTGGCGCTTTTTATGGATATACAACAAGCTTTCGATCGAGCCTCCACCGATCAACCCCCCTCGAGAAATAACAAGCCCCACCTGAGAGAGAAACTGGATCAGGTACGTGCCAGATTCAGGAAGAGGAATCCTAAAAAAACAATAAGTTCAAATGTTTTTCAAGTCTAACCAGATAAATCTATATCACGCCAATTCAGCCCCGGCTGTTTTAAATTGATTATTTATTCCGGGTCACCTGGATGCAGACCTTATCAAAAACCGTACATCGTAAAGCATCAGGCGAATTAGTTGTGAAATTAGTGATCCAAAGGAACTAGAATCGGTTTACATGAGCACATCTGCGACTATGCTCGTTAATGCAGCTCGGACATGAGTTCAAGTGCTGTACGTATGCGGATGATTTGCTCATTTTGATTGAGGGACAATCGCGTTTGGAAATTGAGCGCAAGGGCCAGGAGTCCATGCGTTTTGTTTCTGAATGGAGCAGTAGTGTTGGTGTCAGTGTGGCGGTGGATAAGACTGTGACAATGTTGCTTAAGGGCAAATTGGCACCAAGTCGGAGTCCTATCGTCAGGCTTGATTCCGGCAGCCTTCGGTATGTAACTGGGGTTAAATACCTTGGTATAACCGTGGATGAGCGAATGAATTTCATTCCTCATATTGCTCGTCTCAGAGACCGGTTGTTTGGTTTGGTTGGTAAAGTGCGCCGTATTTTGCGGAGTGAATGGGGTCTCAGTAGGCGTGCTGTTCGTACCATTTATGAAGGTCTATTTGTTGCTTGTGCAGCATATGGATCTTCAGTGTGGTACAAAACGGCATCGTCTGTTGTAGGCAGAAAGAAAGTGTTATCATGACAGAGGGTCATGATATTGGGATGTTTGCCGGTATGTCGCACTGTCTCCACTAAGGTTTTGCAGATGTGCAGGTGTGGTTCCTCTTGATCTGGAGATCAGGCGTAGAGCCATTGACTTCAAGATCAGGAGAGGATTACCATTGCTGCAGGATGAATGGTTATATGGGACGGATGTGGAGAGCTTAAGTCGTAATGTGTGCAAGAGAATGTTGAATGAGTGTGTCCTGTCTAAATGGCAAATCAGATGGGACAGTTCTGTATGTGGGCGGGTAATATACAGGTTCATTCAGGATGTCACATTTGTTGGCGGTCGACCGGACTTTGGTTTTAACCTTTGGCTTGAATTCCTGTTGACTGGTCATGGTTCCCTTAATGCTTTTTTGGATTCAAAGGGCCTAAATGACAGTGCGGAATGCCCTTGTGGCTCGACGGACGAGACATGGCAACATGTTCTCTGTAAATGTTCTCTGTATGATGATTTAAGGGATATGAATGAGTTTGGTATTTTGGTGTTTCCCCCGGGGTAACCAGTCCCTGAGCTTCATGGAGCTCTACTGGTAGTAACTTGGTTACGCTGCCTGACCAGAGGTATTTTCTGATACCACGGGCGTCTGGCTTGTAGCGGTCTCAGCCTACAACCCTTTCACTTAAAGTCCTTGTGACAGTAGGGACATATGCGCGCATGATTTTTATCAAATAAATGCTGACAAATTGGCGGAAGAAGTAGGAATAGACCTCGCTCCCAACAGTGAGGAAGCTGTACCCATGAGTATAGCTTTATACTGTGCCATCTGTGGGCTACCAACCTGCATGCTATTCCAGAGAGCTATGTTCAAACTTAGGCCACCAACCCATGAACTTTTTTTAGTTTAGTTTTGGTAGTACCTCGGGTACGAAGTCTGACCAGAGGCTATTTTCTGGTACCACGGATGGTCAGGAGCCCACGGAACTTGTTTCCGTCCTGGCCAGCGGGTACGGCCCCCTTGTGGGAGTATCGTGGTGGCTGTGGTTTGATACCCAAATGCGGGTAGAGCAATAACTCGACGTGGAATTGCGTTATACAACCGGGTGCTGTGACCCAGAGAGCAGCAGAGGTTTAAGATGGGCCTCGCTCCCCAACAAGGAGAGTCATATTTACCAAAATAAATATGACTCAAATTTGGGACCTGCGGATATACATCCAAGGGGACGTTCATTGACGTTTATCAATCCATGTGCTTGGCACCGTGTTCTTAAGTCTTCACAGATAGGTGAGCGAGTTAAACACTGGTACTTCATTGTCTTCAAACATATCTTTATTCACTCTGACAGCAAGGGTGCACTACAAGCCCAAGTTCAACTCGAAGATGGTTTGAGACTGCTTGATGCTACTCAACAGACTAGCATCAAAAACCTTTGTTTAATCTGGGTATATGGATATAGGGGGTTTCTTGGGAACGAAGAGGCAAACGGTTTCAATGGACCTAAACCATTCTGCGGGCTACCTTGGAGTTTCACGGAGTTTAAATTCAAAAAAGGTTTGATGACAAATCGCAGAGACACGGAGACACGGAATTTAGAAGAGTAGCTAAAATCTTTATGCGAACTATACCTTACGGCAGAACACAGGAACTACTGAGAATGACAGAAAAAGGTGTCAGCAAAGTCTCGGGCTTCTTGACAGGACATTGCCGAGCAATGAAACATCTGTATAACATGAGGATCAGTCGTAATGCTCAGTGTAGACTTTGCAACGAGAAGAGGAAACATCAGAGCACTTGTTATGCACCTGTGAGTGCCTTCTGGATCAGACTCCACTATTTGGGTGGCCAGTACATGGAACCTAATGAAATTGCAGATTTGCATCCAAAGAAGATTCTGTAATTCTTGATGAATTCTTCTTGACAAATACCAAAATCTCGGAGGAACTGTAGTTAAGAGGCTTCTAACAATAGGCCCATTCGCGTCCGCAGTGCCGAGGAGTGCGAGTTATCGCTCTTCTTCTAATCTAATCTAGCGATTAAATGGATTGTAAAAAGGTAATTAAAAATCAGAAAATTCATCATAATCTCCCTTTTTAATCAACTGCGCTGCTAACTTTTTATCCAGCGTTTCCACCTTTTTGGCCAAAGTTAACAATGTTTTTATGTGATTTCTGTTGCGCAGCTACACATTTTTTTAAATCATGTATTTTTCACAGATTTTACGTATAAACACAGCGCAATGTACGCGTAACGTTTCATTTGCATGTATAACCCAAACCAAAAACAGCTGTTCAGAACACAAAAACTCTACTATGATCGCAAAACCAAAATTTACAAATTTTAATTACAGCGCAAAGGCTATTAATCGGCAATTGAGTAGATTAAACCGCTTATACTGAGGGCTGCTTTGTGAATTTGTTTTGAATTGGCAAGTCTGCACTAAAATGAAATGTCTTACCAATTTAATTGAAATAACAATCGACTTATTATTTATTGCAATTTCTGTATTCATTTAAACAAATTTACTTTTATTTTCACATTTTTGAAGTGAAAATTCTTTAGCGGCGTAGGGCAAAAATGTAGTGTAAAATTTTGAGTGAAAAAATAAAAATCGTCACGTTTTTTTACTCCCTGTATCTCATGAACCGCACTAGATAGAGACTTCAAAGTCTCAAAAAAGAGATTACATTTCAACAACAATAACATGCAATTTGTGTGTATAAAAATGTTAATAACAACAACACACAGAAGCTCGTTGATGATCTAATTTATGTGCAAAAGGGGACAGACGAAAAATGTAAACACAACAACAACAATTAGACACGCCAAAGAAACTAAAAGCAATATACAGACGGACAGACAGACTAACAGACTTTGTGTTTTTAAGAAGCTTCACTTCTAACACGCGCAATTTTTTGACATTTTCAATTGTTTGTTTAAATTCAACTGGCAGATGTCGATACGAAAACAGCTGATTCACTCTGAATATCAATAAAAATGTGAAATACAAGTTGTTATTCTTTACACGTTTATTGAAGATCCTCAATATGTTTACAGTGTGTCATATATATATATATATCATATGATAATGAAATAAATCATATAAGATTACAATCGACCCTTGATGACATGACTAAAAGAAACATTACAATGCAATGCTAATACACTTGATATCTTTTCTTCACGTGTTTAATAATTGCCATAGACTTTTAATGAAGCAGCATACATTCCTTTTGCTCAGAAACTTTAAATGGCAAATGTCAGTCAGTTCATATGTAAAATACAAATCGTGTAAGAGTCAAAAGAGACACAGCTGACTGACATGACGTCAAGCTTATTTTGAATAGATTTGAAAACAGTTCTGCGTCGTTAACAGTTCACAACAAACTACAAAAGAAAAAATCTAAATAAATTCCAAGTTTTATATACAAAATCAATCAATAAATTAAAGCAAAATCTTAAAAAAAAAAGTAAAATGTTTTCCTTCCTGTATAAAAAGAAAACAAATGCTGATGTCTCACCAGAGGAAGTGATACAAGGGCCATCAGCAGATCAACAAACACAAAGCAATGGTTACGCTGATGAATTTATATTTGTGGAACGCAAAACAACAACCCCAACTCCCGACCATCCTAATGCAATGTATAGTGGTGCTGGTCGGGGTCATGGTGCTTTGCCATATCCACAGATATTGTATCCACCAGGTGGAGGTGGTGCGGTTGGTGGTATTGGGAAAGGTAACAACAATAGTTTATATACACCCACGTCATATCTGCATGATGTTCCATTCGAGTTATCACTACGATTGACTACGAAAAACATTACGGACCTCATGCAAATGCAAGTGGACGCAATCCTTGCTTTTATGACTCGTCAAATGTCTGTTGACGAAAGTGTTCTTGATGAATATAGCTACAGCTTTGCTCTGGAACGCTCAATTATGGATGAGAGTTGTTAATTCTTCACTAATTCAAATTTAAATATATATAAGATATGATGTTATGTACATAATATAAACAAGATATCATCATGGATCAATTCACTTCTGTTTCCTCGCGCAAATCTCTATTTCTTATTCTATTAATTGATTTTAACATACAATATGTTTATGTAGGAAGTGATGATGATGAATGATGAGAAAACACTACGCTTTGCAATGGGTCAATAAATTTTACAATCAATTAGTTAATCAGTTTATTTATGTATGAGAAGTTTATAAGATTATTACAAACAAAATTTAAGTTACTAAAGTTAATTATTGGTTTTATATACGAATACATGTATGTGAGATACTATGAATAAGAAATAATCTAAGTATGTATAATTTTCTTTTGTCATCAAATTGTTTTTGATTCTGCTTTTGCATATATTGTATATAGAACAACAATAAGTAGATGATTCAAATCACATTATAAAATAAAGACTCATCTTAACTATTTATAACAAAAAAAAAAAAAAATCATGCTCTTTATATTTGCTCTCGCCCCTCAACTACCCAACACTCTAATCTCACTCATGTTCTGTAAATTCTATGATGTAAAAATTCACTCAAATCGAACCGAAGTTCCTCATTATCCTGGGTCCAATATTATACACATACACTGCCACTACTAATTTACCGATTGTTTATGACCATAATACAATTATACTTCTTCTTTATTTACCAATTCGATTGAGAATATTGATTGATGATCATAAAACATTATATGCAATGTCATTGTTATAGGTATGTATGATATTCTGGAAATATACTAATAACATTGGTTCCCATCGTTGCCTTCTGAATAGATTATTATTTTCTCATCATCAAATATTTATATACATACTGGTTGTTTCTAAACGACGACGATTGAGAAGAGAATGGCAAAAGCACAAATCTCCTACTGCTAAGCAAAGGCTAAAAACTGCAATAAAAAAACTAATCAAAGCGCTTTTAAGCGACCAGTTCAAGGCACAAAGGCGCTATATGTATTTATAACCTATCACCCAATAAACAATAGATTTTCACTTTGGAAAGCACAAAAATCGTTAAAAACTCCTGTGAAACTGGATTCATCTATTTGAAACAGAACCGGATGTTGGGCACGATCTGATGAAGAGAAGGCTAATGTAAATACAACCATTAAACCATCTGAAGCACCTAATTTACCTACAATCACAGACAATCACAAATTCATTAAATATGTCTCCTTTAAAAATATTAAAAATAAGCTCAACTGAAACCCAAAAAATCTGCTGGCTCTGATGGTATCGTGCCAAAAATGATTACTGAACTTCGAAACGCAGCAATAGTATTTTTCTCGAATCTTTTCAATGCTATCATTCCAATTTGATACTTACCAAAACAATGGAAAAAATCGGTTATCGGTCATAATGGTTCCAAAGCTCAGGAAGGATAGGACATGTCCTTCTTCATACAGACCTATACCTAAGTCTGCTTCCATGTCTTTCTAAGATATTTAAGAAGGTTTTTAAAGCCAAACTCAATCACCATTTACCAACAAATAGTACAATCCCAGATCATCAATTTGGTTTTCGAGCAAAACATGGAACGTTTGAGGCACTTCGGAAATAAGAACTGCCTTTGAACAACGAGAATATTGCTCAGCAGTATTTCTTGATGTAGCTCAAGCGTTTGATCGAGTATGGCATGAGAGATTGATTTACAAAATTAAACGTTTGCTACCCCAAAATCTGCATAGCGTCCTGCAATCCTTCATAACAAATCGAGTGTTTGAAGAAAGACAGAAAAATTTCATATCAAATGAATTTATGATAAAAACAGGCGTTCCCCAAAGCAGCGTCTTGGGATCAAGTCTATACATGTTATTTACTGTCGATTTTCCAACAAGTATTCAAATTGTCACTTCGACATTTGCTGATGACACTGCCGTAATCAGCCGCTCCCGTTGCCCAGTTAAAGCCTCTGCTAGCTTGGATGCTCATCTTAAAAGCCTTCAGGAGTGGTTATCCAACTGGAGAGTTAGAGTCAATGAGAGTGTTACAATTCCTTAAACTCAAGTGGTATCTTATCTTGGCTCACCTGGCTGAAGCATATAGAAGCTGTAAAGACGTATATGGAACTAAGGGCTCAAAGTCTTCACTGGCTAATCAATTCTAAATGTGGACTGAGACTTGAGCACAAGGTGATACTGTATAACTCTGTTATTAAAGCAATTTGGACTTATAGTTCTGAATTGTGGGGTACCGCGAGCGCGAATAACATTGAAGTTATACAAAGAGCACAATCCAAGATACTTAAAACAATCACAGGAGCTCCATGATATATAAGAAATAAAGACCTGGAAGTACCACCAGTAAAAGAAGAATGTTCCAAGCGTAAAGGTATTTACATGAACAAACTAGTTCGACACGTTAATCCTCTAGCCAGAGTCCTTGTTCATACAAGGAACTCATCTCGTCTGAATCGCAACGATCGTGCAGCCCTTTTGCGTAGTTAGTAGAGGCTCGTAGTGCTAAATGAACCCCTTCCTCTTCCTTGTAGGAAGGACACATGTATATTCGTTTTTAAGAGTTGAAACTTTATTGTTAGTCCTATTCATAATTTTATATATAGGAGATACAATAAATACCATAAAAAAATTTAAAAAAAAAAAAGAAAAAATAAGTATTTATTTAGCGAACCACTGAAATGAAAGTATTAACATCCGCTACACCGTTGGTATAGCTCTCTGGATAGCAATCCCCAAGGGGCAATTACCATATACATACATGCCAACTCAGAATCCTGAAAAATCTGAGCACATTACATTTAGCTTGAGACATGGCTTCTTGATATTCCATCCACCACCACCAGTTATTCTCATTTAAAAAGTTCTTCCATATCACAACGCACTTTTGTTTATTATCCTTCTTTTTAAACTTGGCCTTACACTTTTTATTTAAGAAAGGCCAGTTGAGCTGAACAATGGCTGACTGTGATTTTGATTCGTTCCCATTTAAAACTTCGCTAGACTTGATTACAAAATACTCCTCTCCTTTACAAGCTCGGATAATATCAATCACTAGATGAATTAAGCTTCATAGACTTAACTTGTCCAATGTAATTTTATAAATTCTTAACATATTTAATTGGGTAACTTAAAAAAAAAGATACAAGAAAGTTTGTTCCCAAATTTAAACATATTCTATTTTATTTATATATTAAAGAAGAACACACAAAATTTTGTTAATAAAACATAGTGAAGTCAAATAACAATAAATTTGATTTTTGCTATTGATTCTATCTGGTTAACAACTGAGGTGGTATATGGACTGTGGAATTCATGGCGATGGGCAAAATTAAGGTGAATTAAAACATTCATCAACTGCTCGCTGTGGCGTGGGACGAGCTCGATTACGTCGCTCGGTTACAATTTTCTTTTCGGCAGCACACATTAGACGATCCTTTATGTAGTTATCCATTTCAAAGTCCATGTCCATGGGCTTACAGCATTCGGCTGGATCTTTTGTAGCAGCGGTATCGAGAGCCTTGATTATGAGACTAAGGAGTGCATGAGCCAAACGATGACAGACATCGTACTCGATGGCATCGTGACTAGTGTAATAGATTGATGATTGTGTAGTTGGTTGAACGCCAATGGCCAATAGGATATTGCAGAATAAGCCGCGTTGCATGCGTGCATATGGATCAACCAATTGCGGCGGTATACGCATGGTTGTGGCCAAATGTGCAATAAACTTGGCGAATTTCTTGATTAGTACATTCAAGTACTGGGTGCGACACTGACGCTCGAGCTTCGTCAACAAATCATAGTACACTTCCTGTTTGCGCTTTAGCAAATCCTCTTTCTGGCGTTCCTTTTCCTTGTTATTCTTGATAATCGATTCCAGTTGTCTGCAGTTCAAACACACAATTTCATATTAAACAAACAACACTTAAGCTACTCTATTCTACTTGATACTATGATGATATGGATGATGAAATATGGATACTTACTCGGTTGTTATGAAATTATAATTGCTAAGCATTCGCTTAACGCGCTTCGACCGCAAATAGGGATCGAAAATATCTTTGAATTCGTCATAGGTATCCTTTAGTTTGTATTGCTTTGGCTTTGATATGGACTCTGTGTGTGGCCTTATTTTGGGAGGAGCGGTTGGCTGGTATGCCATACGTCTAACATAGCTCTCTAGCCTGGCCATGTTCTCCTCCTTCCGCTTCTTTATATTTTCCGGGCTGCAATATTCTCCAGATTCTTCTTCGACAGTAGATGACGATGTAGGCAAAGCCTCATCCCAATCATCAACATTTGAGCTTGCCATTATTTATAATTTTATCAAATATTTGCACACGTAAATTTTGTTATTATACTTATTTTTAACACAAAGAATTTTTAAAGAAAAAATCACCAAAAATAACAAGAAATTTTGATCGAAAAAATGGACAAATAATTTTATTTGAAATATTATTTATTTCTATTTGTACATATAACACACAAAAATTTAAACAAACTGATGAAACTAAAAATTTGAAAATCTCAATTCAATCTAAAATGTGACGCAAAAAGCATTGGCAATTGATTTAAACTAAACTGATTTCATTTCATTTCATTTTCACACAAATCCATTTTTCAGGTATTTCGAATGTTTCAGTTTGGTTAGCTATATATGTTGGATGGCAGGGTATGTGCCATGTATCATCTGCAATCTTGTGGACTGATATACGATATCGTATTGGTTCCTGGTGATGTTGGTAAAGGACATAAAGCGAGAGGTAGATAGAGAAAGAGAGATAAGTAAGTTGTCCTTAATCATTCATTATGAACAGTAAATTACCTTCACTAAAATTTGTCCAGAACCAGTTTGAGTTATGAGAGAGTACTGATGCTCTTGCTGCCAACGAAAGAAAATGGGTTTCAGCTTTGTACCAAGCAGATAAGCATGCGTGCGCATTAAATCGCGTGAAAAGAAATCCGCCGTAGGACCGCTCTTCAATGTGGCATATAACAAAAAAGGATCATCATGGGAGCTATGGACATACAATATATGGATATGAATAAAAATAAGATACTACATATTTAGAATTATAAAATGTATACAAACAATTAACAACACATAACTAAATATTAAAACTCTAACATCAGTGGATTTGATTCGGGGAAGAGCGGGAGCTTAATCATATTAGCACTGCGCCCCGGATACCATAATTAAAGCTCCTCTGAGATTCTATGATGTTATTCATAACAAATTTTAAGATTTTCGAAAAAGATTAGTCTGCAATTTGTAATAATATTGGTTGTCTAGATATTGTAGGCTGGGTTCAAATTAAACCATTGGAAAAAGTGGCTTAGTAAATGTTTTGCTGTTTCCCCTTCTTAAATTACAAAATCTACGTTGGCCATTAAAAGTTATTCGCACATTATTTCAGTATTTCATATGTTAACTCTACAATGACCCTGAGTTACCTTTTCGACTTAGCCCATGGTACTCTTAAGTTATTTTGTTGATGTTGGCAATTACCTTACAAGCGAATTCATTTCATTCTTCTGATGATTTCTCCATCATCCAAGTCTCCATAGGACATCACTATCGCTCACATTGTATACACTCATCCAAATTGCTAACATTAATCGTTAAATCTGCTTCCTTTTTTAAGGTTCCGGACCCAGAGACTTCCTTGTCCGTCTGTCCTCGGGGCATATCTCATGAACCGTAACAGCTAAAGAGTTGAAATTTTCACAGAATATGAAGTTCTATCCGGGCATCAGCAACAAATACTGAAACTAAAATATTTTCAAAAACTTGAAGGGGTACCCATACAAGAAACATTTTGGTTTGTATGGCAGCTATACGATCCAGTAATCCCACGATCTTGAAATTTGAACGGTTGGTGGCTATACATTAGAAACTTTTTCTGTGGAAATATCAGTTTGATCTTTCTAACCAGGCTTTTATTTTTATATTGGTCACAAGTTTTTGTCCGTTCAATGTTCTTGTTTCTTTAACATCAGAAGCTGTTATAGAACACAACACTTAACAACAATCAATATCAATCAATCAATACAGTTCGCTCTTCGGCACTACAATAGTATATTGTCAGCTTTTAATGATCAGTTTGGATTATAGCATCAGAATGGATAGTCAGTCATATCTTAGTCGAATCGATTTGAATAGATTTGACTTGATTTTTTTAAAAAAATTCTGAATTGCTTTGCCTTTCGCCTTTTTAAAACATTAATCAATCAATCAATCAATCTAATGGCTACAGAAATACAATTGAAGGAAAAAATGACATATTTGTATTGATAACTTTTATCATTCCTGTTACATTTCGATGCTTCTTTTCGAATTCTTCATCATCCTGATCAATGCATAATAATTATCCTATTATCCCGTTTATGTGATGCTCAGCAAGATAATAAGAAGCGACAAAATCTATTGACTATAACTTAGTTTTATATTATTATTGTACTATATTATGATACATACAGGTTATTTGTGAGGAAGACACTGGCATTGTTCTGTACATATTGCATAGCATCCTTGGACCATTTCTTCATGTGCTTACGACCCAGTACAAGGACATGTTTACGGCGATTCTTGAAGTAATGAACGACAGCAGCTAACTATTGATAGATCAAAGATTAATAAAAAAAGATCACATGACGATTTCAAGGGATGCATACCAATTTAGCTAATTCATGTGGTGGTTTTTTGTTGCCCATCGAATAGGCAACATTAAGTCCATCAATAACACAATCATATGGTGCAGTCTCTTCTACATACTGTTTGAATCTCTTCACTTCCTCGGGCGATGATTTTTGAAAGACATCGTTGCGTATAAGGACCTTTTCTAAAAACGAACTACGCAGGCTTTCAAATTCCATGTCATTAATAGAGACATTTTGTAGATTTTGTTTACATTCAGAGCATTTGCCAAAACGATCCACCATGGCAGATGAAACTTTAAGTTCAGTTGGCCAACGTTTGGCCAAATGTTTTATACATTCGGCCACCTGGGATGTGATCAATAAATTGTGACGCTCCAAAAATACAAATAGGGACTGTAATTCTGATGGCTGCTTGATTTGATTCAAATAAGCTATGTATATTTCACATTTTGGATTTTTACCCATACCAATCATCTCATCTAGCATTTGCCAACCCAGTTGAGTTTCGCCAAGGCTAAAGGCCTTCACCGCCAACTCCGTATAGGCTGACAAGGTTGGTGTGCTTGTGATTTTCATCATTTCTAACAAGTTTCTGGCTTCAAGCCATTTGGATGTGGCCACCAAGCCATGGATTATATTCTCGCATGTGGTGACATCCAGAATCTCATGATTTGACTTCAGTTGATCACAAATTCGCAAGATATCCTCTTGTTCCTCGCTAGTCAGTACATCTGTAGTGCCTCCTCTTTTGTGATAAACCGCATTGTAGACACGCAACAATCTTCCTAGCGTAGCTTGATTTGGTTGAATGCCATTATCAAAAAGGAAGCCAATATAATCCTTAGCCAAGGACAATTGTTCTGGTTTATTGCAAACACCGAGGATGACGGCATCCACATTGCTTTGGTTAATGTGCTTATAGTTGTTGACAAGTGTTTGACGCACTTGCTGCCACTCAGATGGCGTGAGTTTTGTACGATTCTGAAAGTGATCCGCTTGTAATTGTTCTAACTGGGCCACAGATAGTGCCGAGTTGCGACTTTTAAATACACTTGCTGAGCGATTTGTTAGTGGAATCTGTAATTTACACCGCAACAGCGCAAGGCGCATCGATTGCATTTTGACAACCGGTCACAAATCGAGTACTTAAAAACGATACATCATGCATGCATAAATACATCAAGCCAATGATAATAAACACTTTAATCACATGGATATCAAATGTTGGGAACTTTAACATTTGATATTCGAGTGCATTGTATATCAAAGTTTAATTTAACTTGAAGTGAAGCACGAGTGTAATGACTTTTGTTTTTTATTTATTTATTTTTTGATTAAATTGATGACCACTTTAGCATGTATTTATCTTTTTTCTTCCAGAACACTCACGAACCGATGTTATTTGTTATCACTATCAGTCCTATTTTATTTCTGGACTGCTGGCATACCATATGTAGAGGCAATTGCGTTTTGTTTCATTTAGAAGCTTCATCGTGAACAGCTGTTTTTTGTTTTGGTTATACACATAAATGAAACGTTGTGCGCATATTGAGTTGAGTTCAAAGGTAAAATCTATCGATAATAATCCGTCGTCATATTAAGGCCCCAAAGGATTACCTTATTTCCATTCTATTTATTTCACACACAAGTAAAATTTATTTTTTAAAACAACATAAAAATTTGCTATAATTTATAATTTAATGTTTGGATAACTGGCATATCTCTACAAAGTGTTCATTTTCAGATCACTTTAGAATATAAGAGGTCCAACCGCATAGTGTGGTGGAAATCGGAACTCGGGCATATCAGGCGGGAAATGAGAAAACTTTTCAATAAGGCAAAATACGAGAATTGTCAGGAAGATTGGGGCACTTATCGTCTTGGTTTCAAGAAACTTAAGAAAGCTAGAAGGAAGGCTAAAAGAACCTCTTGGGCTGCTTTCTACGAGGGTATTACTAGCACCACAGAAGCGTCTATACTTTGACGGGTGCCAGCTAAGGATCCAGTTAAACTAGGTCTACTGTGTGGTGCGAATGGCGCATATGTGGTTAACAGTAAGAAGTGTATGGAGCAGCTCATTGATGCTTACTTTCTATGTTGTTTCAACATGGATAAGGAAGATAAGAATATCATCTTTAGTGCCAGTGGTTCAACTTTAGATGGGACAGACAATGACTCAGCTCTGAAAGAACTAATGACAGAGGAAAAGTTTCTCTGGGCCATAAGGACATTCAAGCCTTGCAAATCACCGGGACCAGATAGCATAAAACCAGCCGTATAGGATACATCCCGGAAAGAGGGAGATGGATGGATGGTGAGGGCATTCTTCATCCTCAAGGTAGGGAAGATAAATCAAAACTCACCAAAAGATTTCTGGCCTCTCAATGGAGAGATTATTAGATCTACATCTCAGAAGCAAGCTCACTCCTCATATTTTCAGTAGTGCACAACACGCTTACCTTAAAAGTGGATCAATTGAGACCGCTTTTCTTGAGATGATTAGGAAAAAGTCTTGCAAAGGTAGATGTTTGCGTTGGCGGCTTTCCGTGACATTGAAGGGGCTTTCAACAACGCGAGAATCGAATCATTATGTGGCTTAGCTACATGCTTCGCTGCCGAGTGATAAACTCCGATCTTGCCTCTGCGACCATAAAGAAACGGGCCATCAAAGGCATTGCGCAGGGGGGAACCGGGTTCTAAATGAACTGCTCCTAAGCCTAAAAAAGAAAAGTTGTAAAGCGGATGATATGGTTTTAATAGTAGTAGGTAAGTTTCCACTCAAAATCAATGAACTATTGAAACCCGGAAAAGACCGAGTTGGTGTTGTTCACGAGTAGATATTAGTTACCTAGCTGCAGACTACCGTATTTAGGTGGGTCGTAGTTAAAACTATCGAAAGCCAAATATGTTGAAATACTTCTGGACTCAAAGCCCTTGTGGAAGAGAAAGTTAGAAGAAAGAATGCAAAAAGCTTTAGCTGCATTTTACGTCTGTAAGAGGTCGTTTGGGAAGAGATGGGGTATTTAGCCTACATTATTCATTGGTTTTGTACAGCGGTTGTTAAACCCATCCTAAGCTATGGAGCCAAATCTCACCTGCACAATCTCCATAAAGTGCAGAGGATAGCCTGTTTGGGAATTACTGGATCTCTATGATCTATCACACAGGCAGCAGGTATACTCAATCCAGCACCAGTGGGCACAAATCTGAAGTACACAATGGCAAGAACCGTAGTCAGACTCTGGAAACTGCATCTACTAAAGCCTTGCGGGCCACAGCACCATCCTACGAAAAGTAGGGTTGAAATATGAGAGGGGAAGGAGGATGAACTACTGCGTGCTGGAACTGGGGAATAAGCGAATAATTTTAATACAATATTCCCGGGGAGAGATGATTGGAAGCAGAGTAATGGCATCTTTTCGGGGAACTAACAGCTCAACTAACTTTAGCACATTGGGGAGACATCTAGGAACATATCTATTTATGTTAACAGCCAGCCTACTACCAAAACTCTATCGGCCCATAGCATTATTAGCAAAAATATCCGTAGCATGGTGGCGGCTTGATCAAGATCAAGATAGGCAGACCTCTTTCACGCTAATTTTGGTGCCTATCCATTTTGGATCTTCAGGTAACGAGATGGCAGATGAGTGTGTTAGAAAGTGATTGGCACTGGCTGTTTCTCTAGCAGTTGCTGATATTTAAAGACCCTTATAAGGCATTTTTTCAGAGCTGGATGCGAGAACGTGGTATAAAATGGACAAATGAGCGTGGCTACACTATCGTTAGGACACTTTGGGCTTGCTACCTAGGCTGTCCATATATTCCGTGATCCGCATCCAGACTTCTGAGAGAGCATTCAAAACCTCAAAATGGATTCCATTGGAGAACCCGGCTGCTTTCGTGGGTTTTTCAGGTTGGTTTTAGGGGAGAGCTCTGAGTCTAAGCGGGCACCTCGTACCTCTCTTTTTCATTGGTTACTATCCTTTCTCAAAACTCAACCATCTCCTTACCTAATAATTAGGCTCGCTTGTACTCGCCAACGACAGTGCTGCCAAAGTTTTAAATGATTGTTGTTGCGCGCTATCTTAAAACAGCTGATGATGAATTTACTAAATTTCAAATTGTAAAATCTATACACACATATTATAAAACAAAGTCCCTTCGCCGCGTCTGCCTGACTGCGAAAAACTCAAAAAATACTGAACATATTTTCATACGGTTTTCACCAATGGACGGAGTGATTCATGAGAAAGGCTATAGGTACATAATTCATTACGGTTATGTGTAAAATTGGCTGATTGTTGAAAATGATAGAAAAATGCCGTGAACTGTGCTAACCGCATGACCAAAATGTTGGTAATGTCGTAGACATCAGAAAACAGTGCAGCTCTTAATGTAGTGTGGTGTGCGGTATGATTTCTTCCGAAATAGACGTAAGCCCAAAGTGTCGATAATGTCGTGAACGTCAAAAGACATATATATTTATGACTGTTTAGAGTTATTTGCATACATTGCAAATTGTTCCAAATCATGTATTTTTTACGTTTTAACTTAGCGAAATGGGCGCAAAACATTCTATTTGTGTGTATAATCAAAACAAAAAAAAAAAACTGTTTTAGGTTTCAGTATAATGTTTAGCAAATTGCATTCTAAGTAAGATGCGTATTGCATATTTGAAGCGAAAATTACTCCCGTAGTCACAGCTGAAATGTATCGTGTAGAGTCTAGTTAAATCGTTCTTATCTCTTCTATGCAGCGGAGGAACGAACATTAGATAAGCAAATAAACTGGCTTAACAGGCAAAACAATTGCGTCGTGCGAAAGTAGTGTGCAAAGAAACAAGTGAAAAGCAAGGGTGTTTGCTTATAGTACAATTAGATAAATAAATAATCCTAGTTTCTTCTCAGTATCCACCGACAATTTACGTAAAAACGTAATAAATATGAGATGAATGTGTTGCGCAATATCTTTAGCTCACGCGCAGTCAACTACCTTCGGCAGAATGGTCAAAACGCGCTAATAAATGCCAGCCAACCGGCTACGACGGCGCCTGCTTCCACAACCAGCCAGGCTAACAATGATGGACTTAACGTGGCGTCGACATCGTCGATGCTTATACCAAAGTCAATACTTGATACATGTCACTTCGTCAGTAAGAAGTTTGAAGTCAATGGTGGTGCCCAGTCATCTGGTGGCACAATATCACCAACAACTTTGAAGAGCATCCGACGTATGCAGCGCAAGGTTCAGCTGGTCTATCTGTGTAAATTGTGCAATACACGCAACAATAAAACGGTTAGTGAGGCAGCTTATACTAGTGGCGTTGTTATATTACAATGTGATGGCTGTGCGGTTGATCATCTGATCATTGACCACCTGGGTTGGTTTGCTGACACAAAAGGCAAGAACCTGGAACAAGTGTTGGCGGGACGTGCGGACCGCGTTCGAGTAATCAAAGTGAACGAGCAGGGTGAACTAATCTAGTCAGTCGGTGGTAGCAGGATTTAGGGTGTTAGCCATGTTATTATTATATTATTCTCTTGTTAAGTCTGTAACAGAAGATTGTCAAAGAACTGTGATGATGATCTATGCACAGCATTTCCAATGAAAGCGAAATAAAGTGCAAAAAATTTAAATCTATAAATATCCAGTATGATTCTCTTTGTTTTTATTTCTAATCTTATCTATGAATAAAATCATGAATTTTCGTTTACGGCAAAGTGATTGTTCTGCTTCCTTTGTCTGATTAATGCCTATTAATGATTCAATGTGTGCGTATGTTTACAATTAGAATGTCATCACTTCTTTTCTTGTATGATCGTCTACATTTCTAATGAATCGCTGATGTTATTGCTCTAAGGATTTGAGATTCAATGTTAATAAGCAATAACTTTTTGTTTCTTCGCTTTGGTGTTTTCAGCTTAATAACAAAATCCATTACAGGCATTATTGGAGGACAGTTGCTGTTGGCTAATCATTCTTCATTTAATATGCCTTTTTGATCTGGGAAATATATGTGACAAAAGAAGAACTACACAGTGGGGATGGAAGCAGTTAGTATATAAAATGATCATAAACTCTATCGTCAATGGAATAGAATATCTGTTCAAAATAATATCACTTGGAACAATAAGATGATAATATAGAGGTAGACACTCGAAAAGTTTTTGGAAAATAACCAAATTTACAAAAAACTAAAACCAGTTTGTACTAAGCTTCGTACACAATGTTAGAACTTTCTCTACGATGCAAGAAAAAGCCAATATACTTGAAGATATTTTTCAAGAAAAATACGAATTATCTGTGTCTCTTTCAGACAGCATAGCCTTGCACACTATACAGGCTTCTGTGAGTGAACTTAACAATCGTCACTTGTTTGATGCACCATCTGTATCATCTGATGATATTGTGAATTTAATCACTCACTTAAGACGAAGAAATCTCCAGGTTTGGAAAATATTCCTAATATTTCTATATTTCTATCACCACTTAGTGTTATCCGTTTTCTTGCTTTCATCTTTGAATATTGCCTTTAAATTGGTTATTTCCCGAAATCTTGGAAAACTGCTAAAATCATAGCCATTCGTAAACCAGGGAAACCACCGGACTCGCATGGAAACTACCGCCCTATCAGCTTTTTATGCTGCTTCTCAAAAATACTTTAAAAAAATCATACGGCAGAAACTTAACTTGCATCTAGAAGCTCATTCTATTATACGTGTACCTACGACTCAATTCGGTTTCAGCCCCACATGAGTTGCATTAATCCTCTTCTCAAGCTTAATCGTTTTATTCAACAGAATATGCAAGATAAGAAATCAATCGGTCTGGTTACTTTAGACATACAAGCAGCTTTTGGTACAGCATGACATGGCGGCTTAGTACAAAAATTGATGATTATAAATACGAGTTTCCTGCGATGTGATGTCCGATGCTAGTCCCGTAGGGTAAGTAAAAGCTAAAGGGGACACATTGGTAAAACTCTGGATAAAATAAACAAAACTATTTGTATACTTTATACGCTCATAAATCGATAATCCAAACTTTCACTGGACAAAAAACAGATTATTTTCAAATCGATATTCAACTTGTGCTTCCACGCACATAAACAGATTACAAATTGTGCAGAACAAATTCCTTAAAATGTTAACTAAATTTACCATTCTACTTTTCCACTACCCCGATTACATGAAAAATCCAAAATTAAAACAGTTCAAGACTTCGCCTTGGACACACCAAATTAACCCACAAGCACCTTTTTGATCACTCCCTAAGTAATATTTGTAATCACTGTAACCTAAATGCTACACTATATCCGTCCATCCTATCCTATCTGATTGCACATACTTTAATTCTCACAGCCTCCAACACTTCCCCTCCTCTGACCTCATACATTCCCTAACCAAGCTATCCCACGACAACATCATCAAACTAATTCATTTTCTGAAAGAATCTCAATTGTAAATAAAAAATGTATATAAATAAATAAGCAATTTCTAGTTCTAGATATATAACTTGTAAATATAATAAATTTCTAAATAAATAATAAATACTCATCTAATTAAACTTTATAAATAAGTAGCAAGTATTAAGTAAGCTAAAGGCCATCGTATCTATAGCTTCATATTTTGATTTAGTTTGTATGCATTTTTAAGTGCACTCAAACTGTTTATAAACAATTAAAAATAAATAAAAGAATTCAAGAAAAAATTGTTAAAAACAAAAAACTAAAATTTTAATGATCGCAATTCATTGTAAGGACACAATATATTATATGTATATGTAAGTTTAAGTTTTTAAATAATATAGTTTAAGGTTTTTCCTTTTTTTTCTTTATTTCATTTCATTTCATAAGTTTAGTATGTAAATATAACTTAAGTAAACACAAAATAAAAAATAAACACAACTCAAATTTTAATGATCGCAATTCATTATAAGGAAACAATATATTATATTACAATAAGTTTAAGTTTTTACATAATCTAGTTTAAGGTTTTTCTTTCCTTTTTTTCTTTATTTCATTTCAGCTCAAATTTTAATTCATTGTAAGTAAACAAAATATTATATATGTAAGTTTAAGTTTTTAAATAATATAGTTTAAGGTTATTTTCTCTTCTTTATTTCATTTCATTTCTTTTCATAAGTTTAGTATTTTTCAGTAGTAAAGTCTTATACTTCTATATGTATTACTGAACTCTGTAAAAGTTAAATTAAGAAAATCGTATTCTTATTAAATTTTTAAGTAAAAATATTAAAAACAAAAAAAAACAAAAAAAAAAAAAAAAAGAAAATAGAATGCAACATTGCATTCGTTTTGCCAACTAACTGACATCATCATACATTATACAGTACCATCAGGCATGTATGTGCTTACTTATTGTTCATCTTACTTATCATACTTAAGTATTTACTGATTAGAAAAATAAAGAGCTTAACATCATAGTACATATGTATATTTATTAAATATTATACTCATATTATTATTACACAAATGAAATTCATTTGTCATTTTTGATTTTGATGGTGTATTGAAAAGAAATCATGAATATTATCTGCATCCATGTATATATACACATATATTTACATAAGTTTAATATGTATCTCTGTGATGATAAATTACAATGATTTCTTATCATTCTTCTTTACATGATGTTAATAATAAGAAGATGCAATTTCTTTTATCTACATACAAATCAAGTGATGACAGAAGAAAATGTTGATTATTATTTTTGTTAATTATGTTAATGTTGTTTTTGTTAATCCTGAAGGGTATTAACTCAATGTGTCAATACAGATACTTAATATAAATACAGTATATCTTTACATGCATACAAGTCTTCGAGTTGTAAGAAGAAATGATGATGATGATGGTGGTGGGTGATGGTGCCATGTTTTGTTTAGCCTGAAGGGTATACTATATTTATATTTATATCAATACAGATACTTATCATAAATTCTGTATATACGAGTACATACATACAAGTATTCGTTTGATTATTATTTTTGTTAAATATTAAATTGATGTTGTTTTTGTTAATCTTGAGTGGTAATTAACTTGCTGACCTCTATGTCTATTACGTGTGTACGTGGTGTATTTCTAGTATCTGTGTGTTTGTTATTGGTGTAATCTGTTTGAATATATGTATATTTCCATTTCCATGTATTTTTTTTTTTTAATTTTTTTTTGTTGATGTTGTTTTTGTTAATCCTGAATGGTAATTAACTTGCTGACCTCTATGTCTATTACGTGTATACGTGGTGTATTTCTAGTGTGTTATTTTTTTTTTTTTTTTTTTGATGTTGTTTTTGTTAATCCTGAATGGTAATTAACTTGCTGACCTCTATGTCTATTACGTGTATACGTGGTGTATTTGTAGTGTGTTATTTTTTTTTTTTTTTATGTTGTTTTTGTTAATCCTGAATGGTAATTAACTTGCTGACCTCTATGTCTATTACGTGTATACATGGTGTATTTCTAGTATCTGTGTGTTATTGGTGTAATCTGTTTGTATATATGTATATTTCTATTTCTATGTATTTTTTTTTTTTTAAATTTTTTTTTGTTGATGTTGTTTTTGTTAATCCTGAATGGTAATTAACTTGCTGACCTCTATATATATTACGTGTGTACGTGGTGTATTTCTAGTATCAGTGTGTTATTGGTGTAATCTGTTTGTATATATGTATATTTCTATTTCTATGTATTTCCTTTTTTGTTTTGTTTTTGTTTTTTTTAGCCTGCCTAACGACTGACTTATTCTATAAGTTGTTGCTTCCATATATCAGCAAAATATATTTTCACCGTAGTGAACTTTGTATGTGGCAATTCTTCGCGTAATATTTTCTCAATTATCTTAATTGGCACAATAGACACATAATTTCTGCCATCAATATGGGTGCAAATTAATTTGTCAGAGCTATCACCAGGCACTGGACGAAGAATGGGTACTCTATCGTATTTTTCAGGCTTATCGTTCTCGGAAAGGTATATAGTACTGACACGAATCAATTCAATGGTGAAGCCCCATGTAAACGCTTCCAGTGTACTTGACATTTGTAAGGCCCCATTCATAATTAACTGATTTGTTGTGGCTGATTCCAGTATATAAGTCGGAATAATCAAAAGTTTTTTTAATTGAGTGCAACTGGCCAATGCTGTATCGAAACCGGGTTGAATGTCTACATTAATTAACTCCAACTGCTCTAATTTCTTTAGAGTCGGCAAGCAGTTTAGTAGCGTTGTTGTTGAGAATTGAATTATAGGCAGCTTGGTGTCTGCAAATTCCAAACGCAGGCGACGCAGTTGCGTTACTTGCAACATCTTTACGAGCTTTGTTGTATTTAAAATGTTTGCATCGCCTAGTTCCAATACTTCTAGATGAGGCAGCACCAGCGATCCTATATTTCTATTGTGCAATTCCTTAATGTTTGTTAGCGATAATGTTGTCAGTTCCTTTAGATTCGTAGCAACACTTTGAAGGCTACCGATAATTTCACTTGGCTCAGATGGATGCAGTCGCAACTCTCGTAATTCCCTTGGGTTTTTTAAATTTTCCAGCGAAATGTTATCACTGATGGAAGACGCTGTAAGAGATCGTAGTTCTTGGCAACATTCCAAGACATTGTCAACAATGCGTGATGAGCAGCGCGGCAGGATCAGAGTGTGCAGTGATGTAACGCTGCCAATATTTTGAATAAATGATCGCCACATTTCGTTGCGTTGATGCCCAGACTTCTGAATTATATTACGCATGTCCAGCACACGTGTGTTGTGTCTTTGCATAAGCCTAGTGAATTGTTGCCAATCTGCAATAAAAGTGTTTTGCAAACTCACCGATTTCCAAATACGAGAGTCATTAAAGGCTATATTAAATATTCTACTAGTCTTTGCAAGCGAAACGCGTTCCTATAATGGATATATATATATATGATTATCAATAATATAGAATATATTAAAATGCGATTGGTATTAAGATAAAAGTATGTATGTGAGTATATATTACCGGTAGCATAAGATTTTCCATCAAGCAAAAAATTGACTCGTAGCCTTTACCCATATCAGCTAAAAAATTTTTGGAAGTTGACGCGGTAGCATTGCTAGCGGTGGACTCGTCAGTGGCAACGGTGGCGGTTGACTCATTGGCAACGTTTCTGTCATTGACCATAAGTTCGTTTGAGGTAATAGACATGGCATCATCGGCGGCAGCATCGGCAGCGGTGCCAGTCTCACTTTCAACGACAGTACGTGTGAGAATCGATGGGGTTTTCTTAGCTTCAGCTTCCGCATCATCGGCGGCAGCATCGGCAGAGGTGCCAGTCTCACTTTCAACGACAGTACGTGTGAAAGTCGATGGGGTTTTCTTAGCTTCAGCTTGGATTGTGTTGTAAGTTAAGGATAAATGCTTTTCGTCTCTCAGCTTCAATTGGCGCAATATCTCATACAATTCTGTAATTCTCTTCTGTGGTGAAATTGGTGAAATTCTGAAAAAAAAAACAAAATGAAAAACAAAGTTTAAATATACTCATAAGTATATAAATAATAGGTTATTTGGTAATGCTCGCTTGCCGTTTTTTAATATGAATTCTATTGTTTTATTTAATAGAGTTGGTGGAATGATAACAATTAGGTTAAATATGTGCGCCTTGTTTTGCTTTTGTTAGTTTATTGCCAATTTGAAGGTAATTTCATATTGGCAAATATGTAATATTTTCTGTTCTATTGAGTTGATTTTAATATCACCAAAATAGTTTTGCAGCGATACGAAAAATAGATAGCAATCCAATGAAATCATGTATGTCATAACTTCAAGGATCCAATCCATGTTCCCGCAGCTTCGATATTCCGCTCATCATTAAGTGTTTCACTTGATGGGACTAGTTCATAGTGGATGCTTCCCTTCAAATCTCACAAAATAAACGACACAATCTGAATGGTATTTGCAACCTTTCCGCCGTTCGAATTTCCTCTAACGCAAAAGTGGCAAGTCATTACCAAACAGCCTATGTCTGTCTGTATCAATGGTATTAAAGTCTTATTCTAATTGTGTTTGTTTGATCATTAACTTTGCCGCTTATTGCTGCATTGACAACTTTTTCACAATACAATACATTTGGCCAACTAAGAAGAGGTTCGATCCATCATAGTTGGTTCACTCACATCGGTTCAGGTTCCTTCTCCTTCGGCCGTGACAGCGAAATATACTTTTTGCTAGCTAAAACTACAATCTCCTGTGAGCTCTTGACGTCTGATGCGTTTGCTGCGGCTTCCGCTGTTGATAATATCTTAACATTTGCAATGTTATTCATTCGCTTACGACATTGCTATAATAAATAATTTGTTTGTCTGTTAGTTACATACATACATACGTACATGCTTACACTACATTACATTCAATACTAATAGATCTTACCTTACAACGTCCCTTGGGATCTGCCATCTCTGACAATGATTTACCCTTTATGCGACTCTCACAGATTATGCAATTTATGGATGCAAGTAAAGCTTGTTTTTCCTCATCTATACGTTTGCGATCAGCAATGCTCTTGGTATTGTCTGGTACTGTCTCTGCAATGCTTTGTCGTAGCTTTCTAGACCTCGTTTCAGGTCTTAATCTCATAGTGCTGACTGTCTGGCTTGTACTGATTGAGTCATTAATCAGCGCTGGTTGTGGTTGCGGTTGTGTTTGCAGTTGTGTTTGCGGTTGTGTTTGCAGTTGTGTTTGCGGTTGTGTTTGCGGTTGTGTTTGCGGTATAATGGTGACAGCAGATTTCTCTTTTGCATTTGTAAATAAACCATTTGTAATTGTTGCTTGTGGTACAACATTCATACTAAAAGAAATGCGAAACACAAGTTTATTATTATTATTATTATTTTTTTTTTTTTGTTGTGTTTTCTTAAAAATTGACTCAACAAGTATGTGGGAATAGCTTAGACCAAAATCCTTACTTGATATGAAAGCTTTAATTCGCCACTTAAAATTTCAGACATTCTCAGTTGCAGAAATACTTTATCCCTAAACTGTAGGAATCTTAAGGGCACTCTATAAAATAAAATTGGTCTGATTTTGGTTTCGTTATTAAACAGACAAAAGTAAATTTTTCTTCAACGATTTCATTTTCTATCACTTGATAGATTCTTACAATGGACATCACCAAAGCTAAGGTTGTTAAATCTTGTGTGCAGAAGGTTAATGCTACGCCGTCTTGTTGAAACCATAGCTCATCGAGATCGATATACCTATAGTTCAAAATCGGATCAATAGATGGACAACAATATAGAAACGATTCAACACGTCATTCTCGATTATCTCCGGTACCGGAGAAGCTATAAATTTCTACTTAGGCGTCCTAATAAGTAAGCCTTGCTAATGGAAATATTAATTCTTTAGTCAACTTTATGCACCCCGCATAGGTATGTAAGTATTGCCTTAGGGTTAGAGCTTCAATTATAGTAGATTAATGTAATCGAATTATAAGTAAAATTACGTTGAAATTCACTTTATGTTCTTCATAGTAGTTAAATTCTGTTCAATGCATTTAATTTTTTCTTACCTCTTAGTGTTTTGTTTGCTAGCGCCACTAGTACTTGCACTTGTGTTTGACTTTTTGTAAAGCGCAGCATTATTACTTTTTAATGCACGTACTGCTGTCCAACCGTCTGGCGGCGGACTAGCACCCTTCGGAGCCTTTGGCTTGGAGATGCGTTTACCCATAACAATTGTCGACGTTGGGGTCTGAGCAGCTGCAGTAACATTAAATTCTGACGACTCGATTGGTGTCACACACGATGCACGTCTCGATGATTTTGCATTACGTACGGTCTCATATTGCGGATCAACATCTTGCGGCTCACGTATAAAACAAAAATGATCAACTGTTAAATCACCCTCCAATAGTGGCGCGATATCAGATCGAGAACGAAGCTTTTTTCCAGACGGTGCAATGAAGTACACGTCGGCTTTACTTGTCGAATCTAAATTGGATCGCCAGACGAGTTCACGTCGCCATCCATATTCAAATGGTTTTTTGAAAAACTCATCTTTTGCTGACATCAGCTGCTGTCTGCTCCTTCCCATTGCTGCCACTGATTTGCGACGGTTCGAACCTCTTTTAGAAGAAGTACTTGGTCTAAGAAAGACACTGTTGCCGTCATCAATGGAGGGTAATGGTGTTGAGATATTAGATATCGGTGTATCCATATTCTCATCCATGTTAGAATGTTCAGTGTGGTCAGTGGCAATGACAGAGCGTGGTTCGCTCTCATCTATTGACATGCGATGTTTAGTATCAAATTCAGAAGGTGTCACATTTGGCGTACGGCGGAAAAAGTATTTCTTATTTTCATTGACATTATTGAACGAATTTGAAGGACCAAAGCCCGAAAAAAGTTTGTGTTCATTAAGGTCATCAACCAACTGAAATGTTGTTCTACGACGTTTAACTCTAGTTCTGGTTAAAGCAGCTAAAGGTGACATATCTGGCTGGGGCGTATTATAAACATTGTCTTCATTCAGACTCAGGTCGTCAGGCCATACAGCCGCAATGCTGGAGCGTCGTTTGTTAAAAGCAGATGGGCTTATACGTTGATGAAAACTTCCAGCAAACTCTCTCTTTCTTTTTCTTGGACCTGTAGAGTTGTGTGCAGAACTCGGTGACGGCTTTGGCCAATCCGGAGATCTCTGCGAATTTAAAAAATGTCCACTTGTTGGCAAATCTGTATCAGCGACTGCGTCCTCTTTTATATAATCATTTAACGATGACGTATCATCATCATCCTTTAAAGCAAGATTTTGTCTAATCCGTTTTATGTCCTTTGCATGTTGTTCATAATGAGAACGATAATGACTGGGATTTTCAGAACGATCTTCTACATCTTCTTCAGGTGTTTCTATCAATTCAGTCTTATCCTTATAAGGCAAAAATTCAGGAGATGATTGGAAGCCGTTTCCTCCTCTATCATATTCTGGTGTCTTATTTTGCTGATTATCATCATCACAAGCAAAATCGTAATTATTAGAGTTTGCATTAATAGACCCAGCAGTTCTGATTGAATTCCTGCTTATTGTGCTACCTGGCCTTTTTGCTTCGTCAAACATGTATATCACCTTAGGGAGAATTGGTAAGTTATTGTTTTGTTACCTATCTACTATATCAAAATTCTATCAACATACCTTTCTTTGTTCACTTCCACTTTCAATTATAAATTCTTTTAGTGTTAGCGATGTCTTTATTGAATTCGGGTTATAGATCGACATGAATGGTACGCCGTCCTCCTCAGCAAAGCCATGGAAAAGCATGCTTTCATCGTCACTTAGAGCGTTATCCCTTTCCTCAACTAAAAGCGTAATGAAATTTTAAAGCGAAGCATTAATTGGTATATTTTTACAAAATTATGTGGGTGGTGATATTATATTACATATATGAAATTCTACACACAAAATTATAAAAGTTTTTAGGCATTTAGTGTTATAGAATCAATCTCTAGCACAAGTCTATATAAATGGGAATTATAGTTTGGATTACGACTGCAGAAGAATCTGAATATATCAAAGACCTCAAACAGCAACAGACAAACAGCCTGCTCTTCTTCCTAGTGTAATACTTGACTCTATAGTGAGTGTGGTTGGTTTCAAAGGGCGTCCATTGATCTTTGAGATCAACTAAGAATACCCAAAGACAAGAGTAATTGAAAAAGGTCTTCTTCCTACATTTAATATCGGATAACTATTTTACTTACCGTCTAAATCAGTAAGACCGACATGGATCTCAGTCTGTTGTGCCAAATCCTCTGGAGGTTCAGTTTTCACGTTAGTTCCATTTTCTGCTGCTTCATTTGAAACCGGTGAATCCCATCCAGTTTGATTGGTATACGCTAGTTTTTGTTTCTTGCCAGGTGTGCTAGCTAGATGATGATGCCCATCACTCTCCATAGCTGACTCTTGCCCTACGGAAGATCTGTGTCGGCGTTTCCGGATTTTGGCATTGTTAGATTCATCATGACCACGTTGTAACTCACACATATTCTCATCTTTCTCTTGAAAGAGACCTAAGTGAGAGTGGCTTCGTTGTTTATTTTTGTGGCGACTTTTGTTTTCAACCATGGACGACGAATATCTGCGATGCTTATGGGTATGAAGGCTTTCACATTCCTGGTTCTGTTGTGTGTTCGTGTCCGACGACATTTTTTTCTCTTTTCTATGAGATTTTTCTGTGTTTTTCGCATCATGTTTTCGACGTTTCCCATCTTTTTTAGATTTTTTGTAGTCTTTCGTCACAATATTGTCGCAGCGGCAGTGTTTGCCTCGAGGTTTATGTGAATGTTCGTGACGCCTATCATGTGGATGATGCTTTGATGATGCATCACATTGTTTACGCTCATGATGAGATTTTGTTGTGCCTTGTGTGTGATCAGTCATATTGGGCGGCGAAGACCCAGATGACATGACATGACGACGCAATGCGGATGAAGTTGAAGGTTTATCGTCGTCATCCTGCTGATTGTTCTGATCTTCGCATACTTCAACTTTGATACGAACAGACGACGTTCCATCGACTGAAGATGATGGATTGTGTCCCAGATGGGAACGCTGCTCTTCATAATCATTGCCATGTTGATTAACCCTGATTCCTCTTTTGTTGTCTTCTTCTGGCTCCTCCTTGACATTATCAAGTGGCTGCTGGGAATAGCATTTGGAGCGTCTTTTAACGCGCTTACTGTTTTCTGCCATTTGTTTGTTTCCGAGTCAATGCGTGTCTGTCTATGTTATGTTGAGCTGATTTTCGTTAATTAATAGTAAATGTGGTTAATAAATTTTCGATTTTCACTAACTTACTTTTCAATCAAAAAAAAAAAATCAAAAAATTCCGCACCGACGCCATCCACAAAGCCACTTTGTCAGCACGGAAATAACAGAGCTGCCAACCTGCCAGTGACTTTGTATATTATTGTCGTAATTGTTGGTATGTTTTAGTACATTATGGAAATTGTGAGGCTTTCTGGCAGACCTGGTTATTACGTATTAACGTTTGCGCGGCCGTTTATAGAAAAATTGAAATAATTGATTCGCGTGTAGAAATTTCCACTTTTCCAAGCGTTGGATGCTTTGTTGAATGACAAACAGCTGTTTAATATTTTAATTTTTAGTCTCGTCATTACATGCGAATATTTAGCGCAATTGAATAGATTTCGAATTATTGAAAAGTGAAAAACAACATAAAAGTAAGGCTCACACACACACAAAATACCCAATTCGAATCCTGTTACATCGCGCCAATAGCTTTCTCTTCACAAAATGCCAGAAGTTTTGTGCGGCTAATGCGTGTTGTAGAGTTTGAATTTTTGTAAAGCGTAGAACGCATAAAACAAGTGAGCGTGAAAAATTTTGGGCAGCCCTGGTTATTAAAAAACAAATGAGCTCAACTCTTCTACACGTCGATTTCATGTCGACTGTGAATATTTCGTTGTAATTTCAATTTTTACAATTACGTTACTAATGTTATATGTATATTCATTAAAGATATGGTCATAGTGAGACGTAGAGCACACACAGTCTATATAAAAAGCCAAGGAAAGGAGGCCGGTCTTGTTGCACGGGAGAAATAAATTTAGTAAAGTACCGCCTGTCTGTTTCAACAGAGCTTGGCTAAAAATTCCATCAAATCCACGGCCGTTGCTATGTGGGCGATGCTCTATAGGACAGTTGAAAAAGAACCATATTGTGCGGAGACCCAACACATTGTGCACCGGTCAGTAATTGTTGTCAGAGAAATCTATACGTTCTCTGCATTGCATTTGGAGACGCCTCAATAGTGACTAATATCAAGAATGTGCGCCTACATACTGGTATGTCTTATTCCTTGTACTCGTATACATAGGTATGTTTGCACAATCAGTGGAAAAAGGCTGCGTTGAGGGGTTTTGGCTCCATTTATGGCGCAGCATTTCTTTGAGCATTTCCTTGAGTCAACTGAATCGCGTAAGTAATCTCTAGTATTCAATTCAGGTAATCAACACCTGATGTGAATCGCATGCTTCGAGTCATTGTCATTGTTTGTCTTGTGTCCAGCCAAAAAATCCTTAAACAATCGGATCAATCCAAAATTACTTATCACATATCCCACATGTTTAACTAAACCGTTACAATTCAAAAAATACGATTTTTGAGTTATTGATGTCCAAATTTTCGTTATATAATGAATTAAATTGTGTAGTAATTTCATATTTTCTTTAATTAGCCAATTTGTGAGTCAATAGAAAACTTTAAACGCGTTTTTCTCGAAATGCTGCTTTTTGAGTTCTACCGGTTTAGTTAAACATGTGCGATATATATGTTTAACGTTAGTTTTAAAAAGTCTATCTGCCCTAAACAAATATAAATATCATGGCCATATAGCCCTTAAGAATCTATTCCTATCAATAGCATGCCATCAGTAATGCTTTCTTCTTCTTTCTTATTAAATGTCTTCAATTGAACAATAATTTCGGTGGTAGCGAGATGTCACATATTACGTACTTACATAAAACGATATCGTCAGTGCCAGAGGTCGATGGCCGTCCGGAACGAGGCAAGTCTTCGACGATCTCCCGACCGTCTTTAAAGGCTTTGTACCACTCGTAAGCCTGAGTTTTCGATAAAACAGACTCACCGTAAGCCTTCTCTAGCACATGAAATTTCGTTCAAAATACAAAATTTGAGACAAACTCTTTGTTCAATATTTTTTTCCATTGTAAAATTCGCCGAGAACTACTAAGGTAGACTGATTAAACCAGCTGCTGCAAACAAACTGGTTGACAGATCTCGCTCATTTTTGGCATAGTAATTAAGGACAGTCCTACTAACATACAGAAAAGACATAAAAATACTTAACGCGGGCAATTTAAATGACCAATTCCGGGTACTTTATTGTCTTAATATACATGAAATAAATCTGATCTTAACTTCACTATAAACATTTCAATAATGGAAAATTTGAAGTTTATTAAAAAAGTCTTTATATGTAGAGATGAGCTTAGATTAGGCAAAAAAAAAATAAAATTTTCATTTCTTTTGTTTCACTTTATACTTATTATCTAGACTTAGATGAAGAAAATGGTATTGCGCTACGTCAGTAAATAAAAAAACACGATAAATTAATTTCATTTAGCTGCATGTTGCCTTCTTGCTGCGGTTATTGTTACTGTTGTATTCTCGCCGCCAGAAGCTGAAGATTGATTTGCTTTTAGTGCAAGCATACGATGATCTTTAACAATTTTACGCCAGATTAGCCACTTGACCATATCTGGATGATCCTTGTTACCATATTGCTCCAATTGCAAGTAGTACGCTTCACGCAGAATCTTAAATGCCTGAATGCTGAAGTATGGCTGCTGCGTAATAGGGTCGAAGTAATTCGCTGGTAGTCTGTAAATGTATAAATAGATACAAGTCAAATATGGTGAAGAACCATGAATCAAGAACAAGACAAAGTACTGACTTTGTGATGGGGCATTTATTGCTATTTAAGTGACGTTGTTGCCGCTTAGGCTTAAACAATGTGTTGAAGGCGTGATTATTTAAATCATGCTCAAATGTGAGAAAAGTTCGTTCACATTTATTGGTTGGCACAGCACTCGGCAACGAAATGTTTGTGCTTGTGCGTAGTGTGTGATGTGGTTGTGCTAACGTTGGCATTGCCATCGAATGATAGCGTATCATGGGACCTACGAAACGTTGTTTTGTTGGCCGGCATCTTTTCTTTTCAAGTTCCATTTTCTGAAATTTCTCCAATGACTTTAAATTCTCCTCTTCGGTTATCTTTGCTTCTTTAAGCAACTCTGCCTGTGTTGGGATATAGTTGTCAGCTTTAATGACTCGTTTCTTACGTTTCCGGGCATCGGCTAGCTCCTTGAGACGTATTTTTGTGGCTTGTGTTTTAATAGCAGTCGAAGTACGTATGGACTTACGATTTGTATCGAGGACGGTAAAGAGTCTTTTCCGGCGCTTGGGCTTAGAGATGTCCTCGCGGGAGGTTGATGCGGGGGTCGATGTCTTGATTTCCTTTTTAATAGCTGGTTTTGGTTTTGGTTTTGTTTCCTGAAATGTATTAAGATTTATATTATAAACACTACAATTTCATATTATGCATCTATTCTCAACACATGCCTTGTATGCTTTAGTTTGGACACCAGCCGCTTGTTTGCGTCTTTGACCAGGTTTGATAACTTCGTCTTCGAAATCTGTTATCGGTTCATCGCTTTCGTCAATACTAAAATCAGAGTCAATCACATCCTCTTCCTCGTCTTTTTGTCTGCATAAAAATTAAATTGTTATTCTTATGCGAGTAATATGTACTTATATTTAGAACTGATTTTTTGTAGCCTAAGGTCCATCCCCCCTTATTAGCTTTAATTATAATGAAAATATTTTCAACCGGAAATTGGATCCGATTAGAAGATAATGAACTTACATATAATCACCATCATCATCATCCTCATGAAAGCCACCATAAGACATTTTGTAAAACTCATCTTCCTCCGCCTCGTGGTACAACCTGGCAATTTTATTGCCAGCATTTAAACGGCGAATTCGCGCAGCCGCCATTCTTATAAATAATGTTTA
Source organism: Amiota minor (assembly GCA_037043295.1). NCBI lineage: Eukaryota > Metazoa > Arthropoda > Insecta > Diptera > Drosophilidae > Amiota > Amiota minor. The sequence goes on along the minus strand of JBAMAW010001534.1, from coordinate 684,966 downwards.
ATGATTTTACACTTTATTCTTAAATACTAGAAGTTTTCTTATACATCAAACAAAACAATTCGCGAATGATGCCCCTCCCTTGTCAAGGCCACGTTGCCATCATTATGGCCACATAATTCAATTTTTGCCATTGTGACCAACTAAATCCATTTTTCCAAGCGTTGGTACATATGCACTTGAAGAGTGGTGACTTTCTAAAAGTGTGCTGTTGTATTCACCACACCCACCAATGCAAACAACACTATCAATGATAGGAACAAACACAGTTTGAATAGCGCTGTAGCGTGGTGAAAATTTTACAAATAAAATCAAGGGCCCTTTGAAATCCACCACAATCGAAACAAGAAATAAAACTGACGAAATCAATTTAAATTTTTATTTTATATAAATTGACAAAGAAATTGACTAATAACTGAGAAGGATGTTGCTTCGATAAAAGTAATAAACAGAATGTTTTAGCGCTTTATAATTTACAAAGTTTATGAAAAAGACGAAAAAAAAAAGAGAGAGAGAGAGGAAACAATAGAAGCTTACAAATTAGAACTTTAAGAAATTAGAATCAAAATTTGTGAAGCATTAAACGCTCTGAAATGTAAATTTCAAGCTAAAAATTTACTGCCAATCACATTTTACCATTTTTGTCACTCAAATATTATCTTAGCCAAGGACACTTTTATGTGAAAGACAAAGGCTTAGTCTCTGGCATGCAAGTATTTATTGCATATGGTACACTATTGAAGCTGGTATCCCTCAGGCAGATGACTTTGCTATTCTTGCTTTAGCAGACATCGTTGTTGATGCTGTAAGATTATTCAAGGCCAGTTGGATTTAATGAGAGATTGGTTAAACAAATGGAACATTAATGTGAACCCAAGTAAATCTTCTTACATAACCTTCTCAACTAGGAGAGATGAATGGTCCAGTGTACCAATAGACCATCTTGGAATACATTTGGATTGTCGATTGTCTGATTGTCTGTCAATTTTTTCATTGTTTTCTTGTCCATTTTGTTAATGTCTTCAGTGGATCGTCTGTTAAAAGATGTATTTCACCAGATTGGTGAAGAGTTTTGTTCTTGAGCACAGGAGGAAATTTGGGTTCTTTCTTATCGTCCTTCTTCAATACATGGATGGTGATACTTTTTCTCCATTGTTGTATGATGGTTGATAGTCGCAATTAATAAGCTCGTTCGGTATTTGTCGATTTCTGTAGATTTACGGTTTTCCAGTTTATAGACCGTTCCCACAACCTCTTCGAAGGTCGGTGGACCTTCGTACATTGGCTCATTCGGGCTACTTTCTAGGGTTTAGGATTGTGATTTTCATTGCTGAAGTAGTTCTTCCAAGTTTCGGCTACGTAGTCACTTCCACATCTATATTTGGGCACCATTATGATCCATTTCAGCGGAGAAGGACTGCCAATACATTTCTTTAATTTGACAAATGCTTGTGTGATTTCATGTGATATTTCGGCCTTCTGTAATGTAGATATTCCTCACTTTTTTTCACATTCTCACAAAACCATTTTTTTTTTTTTTTTCGTATTTATTGATTAGGTTAATTTTTCGAGTGCCTATTTCTTCATTGGCTGCTTTGGTTATATTCTGCGTTAGTTTTGATCATGCTGTTTCTACGGTCTACCGTCGTCTTCTGTGATTTTTTCATTTAGAATGTGATTTCAGAGTCTATTTTTGTATAGATCAATAGACTGGAAATTTTCTATTATTATCGGTAGTGATAGCCTTGTGATTGGTGTTGTATTTTAGCCAGGACTAGGTCTCTGTCCCTGTACTCGGACATCAAAGATTTTCGTGGAATGTATGGTTTTATTGGTCAATATGAGATCTCTCGTTGACCTCTGGCCTCTGGCCTCTGGATTTTGAGAAGGTAAATTTAAGTTGTGGTTTATTAGGTTTTTGTAGAAGTTAATTAGGATTTTATTCCAAGTATTACATCGTTTCCTACCCGGGCTTTAAAGTCTCTTAGGACCATAACTTCTTCTTGGTTCGGGATGTTGTCTAAGGCGTTCAGAAGTTGTTGATGAAACACTTGTTGTTAAATAAACAGGAAATAATCCTAAGAAAGAAGAAAAATAATATGATAATAAACTAAATAAGTTATTCAAATGTTTTGGGCCATAAAGAACTGTATTGAACAAATCCAAATTCCTGTCAATTTCATATAGAGCAAGCAAAGAGTATCATGGTTAATATTCATGTTTATTGTTGAAAATTGCATCGAAATTTTTTATAGATACTCGTCATAACCAACGCTTAAAATTGTCTATAAAATGAAGTGGATTCCATGTTCATTTTCGAACAACTACCATATACAAAGACTTAATGGGGCATATCTATCTATCTATTATATATTTGATTCGATTGTTACCGTTACATGTTTTTTTTTTTTTTTTGAAAATGTTCCATTTAAATACTTAATGTAATTTAATATACTTAATTGTTCTCAATTATGTCACATATTTGCCGTCGCCCATGGTTATCACCGTGGGCAATGCATAAAGTGGACTGACTATAAAATGTTGTGGGAAGGAACCCATTGAGACATTAACTACTACTAATCACTGCTATAAATTCGAGCACCTACGACTTTTTCACAAATTCAAATTTCAAACTGTTTTATGTTGGGAAGGTTATGGAATCTACATTTATAAAGAGATTTTATAAAATTTCATTTGGCATGATACTTAAAAATACAATATGTCAAACAAAAAGTAGCCACTTATAATTCCACTTATAAGTTTTAATTGCATAAATAAAAGCAAGTAAAAACAAGTTTAATTTCGCCTATGTCGAAGTTGATATACTCTTCATGCACCCCCTAGAAAGTGTTTTTACCTACGCTCCCGTGATACAGCAATATTTCATTATTGATATGACTTATACTTAGGGTAGAGTCAGTAAACAACCAGCATTTCAACATTGATATGGAAATATTTTTATGGGAACTATACGATCAAATAATCCTTGGGTCTTGAAATTTACATTTTTGTTGAAAATAGATCAGATACTTATAGAAATAAAATTTCAGTTCGATTATATAAAAAACAAAAAAGTTTTTCATATAAGAACAGGAATCAAAATCGGGGTTTTATATAGGAGCTAAACGATCCAGTAATCCTAGGGTCTTGAAATTTACATGGATGGTGAAACTAGATCAGATACTTATAGAAATCAAATTTCAGTTCGATTATATAAAAAACAAAAAAGTTTTTCATATAAGAACATTAATTTGAATCGGGGTTTTGTATGGGAGCTATACGATTTAGTAATCCTAGGGTCTTGAAATTTACATGGATGGTGAAAATAGATCAGACACTTATAGAAATAAAATTTCAGTTCGATTATATAAAAAACAAAAAAGTTTTTCATACAAGAACATTAATTTGAATCGGGGTATTGTATGGGAGCTATACGATCTAGTAATTCTAGGGTCTTGAAATTTACATTTTTGTTGAAAATAGATCAGACACTTATAGAAATCAAATTTCAGTTCGATTATATAAAAAACAAAAAAGTTTTTCATATAAGAACTGGAATCAAAATCGGGGTTTTATATAGGAGCTAAACGTTGCAGTAATCTTAGGGTCTTGAAATTTATATGAATGGTGAACGTGAGCCAGAGAATTAAAATATTTACATTTCACTCCGATAATACAAAAAAAAAAAAAAAAGAAAAAGAAGGTTTTCTTAATAAGAACATGAATTTAAATTTTGGTTTGTATGGGAGGTACTCCTCCTAATCCAATCCAATCCGACTGGATCTGACAAATGTACTGTGTCATTTTAATTGTTGAAAAATTGAATTAATTCTGACAAAAATTTGAATTTCTTTCATCAAAATGGTCAGATAGGGTCGGGATCCTTATGAGCCATGAGTGGATGATAAATGATAAAAATTATGTAATAAAATTTAAATTTAAAAAAGGCATGAGCATTTGGGTAAAATTAATGTTCCATATTCTTGTTCCGATTAATGATTCTTAATGTTAATGGGTTACATACCCATGCAAATATGTTAAAAACTTGAGATTCTTATATAATATAAAATGCAGATGAAAATGTTTTTGCTAGAACTAAGAAGAAATCTAAATACAATTCGTAAAAATGTTTCATCTTTTTCGTTTTGGTGCAAATTGAAAGTGGTAAAATGGTCACACTTTCTTCGTCTGATACTCTCTTTAATTTTTGTTGTGCATGCTCTTTCTCCTGATGATTCTCTAAATTTTGAATAGGGCGAATTGAGTGAAAGGCGAGCTGAGGCGAATTATTATTATGAAAGGCGTAAAGAACAATAAAAAGAACAAGAAAGTTAGTAGACAAGCGTGAGTGTGATGGACACGTGTGTGTGTGTGTGTGTGTGTGTGTGTGTGCAATAGAAACGAATGACAAACGACGAAAGACGAACGAATCAGGATAATAAGAAAGGAAGGAAGAGAAAAGTGAGAAGAAGAAAAAGGAGGAAACGAAGGCGTCAAGGCGAAAGAATGAAGGCGGTAGGTAGTTAGGTAGGTAGGTCGATGGGTCGATGGGTCGGTCGAAGTCAGACATGGACTTGGACACAGAGAATTTACTGGGCATGATGTCATCAGCAGCGTGTGACGAAAGATGGCAATTATACACTTAAGCACACATATATATATATATATACACACACACACACACACACCAATATATATGTATATACATAAACAGTCATGCATCATTTTTATATGTAATATATACAATATTATGAATATTGCGTACGTCGTGGACATATGAACTCTTTTATAGTTGTCTCTATTTACATACCCGTCCGTACATATGGACACACACACACACACACACACACACACACACACACACACACACACATACATTGATGCAATTTGCGGCACTTTTCTGTATTATGTATGCGTTTACTTACCCAACACACTGTAAAGTCTCCCTTGTCATTGTCATTGTTGTTGTTGTTGTTATTGTTATTGTTGATGTTGATGTATTGTGTTTACAAAATTATAGACCGTTAATCTTCAATTGTAGTTTCAATGACGACACTTCCACAAATAGCCACAGCCGCCTGATTTTCTAATTAGCTTATCATTTTATTTAATTGTGCACCCCCCATCAACACCATCAACACCATTGAAACCAAGCAACCAACGAAAGCCATGGGTACCATCCATCCATCCATCCATCCATCCATCCATCGATAACATCGACAACACCATCGATAGCATTGATACGATTGATACCATTCCACACCATTGACATTTATTGTTGCACGTAGTACTAGTATACAAATTAAATTGGACTTTGTTTTCTTCTTTCGATTTTATTGTATTGTACATACATACAATATTATGTACATATGTATGTATGTATGTATTGTATGTACGAGTGAGTGTATTGTACATTTTTATTATGGTATTGCATTGTCCGACGATTTGCCTTAAGCTATGCTAACCAGAACCTAACCTAACCTTTCACTTCTCACATACTCTTACATATAGATAGATAGATAGATACGTGTATCTATGTATGTATATGCATATGTATGTATGTATGTACTACAATGTGTCCATATGACCTCTTTTAATCTACTTACGACAGACATACTTGTATGTGCATACTACTGGCATTTGTTTTTCCATTATACCCCCCCCCCCCCCCCCCCCCCCCTTCCTTCCTTATGTATAAGTGGACTTACATACTCATTATATATGTTGTAGTATAAAATGTAGTACATACTCATATATGAATGTAATTAACTACAATCTATGGATTAATGTATGTATTGTATGTACAAATGTATGTTAGTGTAAGTAAATCGCGGATCATTTAGCCATTATATCGTTGAATGAGTTAACTCATTCTTTGTTTTTTTTTTTTTTTTTTGTTAACTCAAATTCTTCGAGTTACCCAAATTAAATAAATTGTTATTTATTTTTACATGTTTTGTATTCTTGTCTTGTTGTTTGTGTTTTTTTTTATTTAGTTTATTTTCATTGATTTCTGAACTTTTAAATACAATAAAAAGAAAATATTGTATTCATTGGATGCAGCGTTAATCAGTTCATAAGTATTCACATATGTAGATAGATATCCATTTCCATGAAAACTCACTTATTTAATGGAAAACCAATCAGCAGTCATTCATCATTTTGCAGAGTCTCATTTTAACTATGTCAATTTTATTATTCCACCAACACAGTTTATTTCTTTCTAGTGTTTGTTGTCCCTGCCTGGCGCTATGGCATACAGATATGGGGTTCCACTGCTAATTATAATATACAAAGGATTCAAGCCTGTCAAAACAAAGCTCTTCGTCGCATATACATACATGTGAAACTCGAATCTGCACCGAGACTTGAAGACTTCAACTGTGCTACAATAGATGAATTAAATTTTCACAACAGTCGATTTAACACAAACCTGCATCGCCATCCCGCAAACCCACTGGTTTCTGGCTTCCCTTTGCATCAATTCATCACACAGACGCCTTAAAAGACTTCATCCGAATGATGAAAACCAACCACCATTAAATTCTATTCCTATATCAAACGTCTAAGACGAGCTCATCATTGTTCAGTAAATCACACCAATGTTAGAAGGCGGATTCCGCTGTTAACATTTATTTATTATGCATTTTTATTGTTATGCATTTTATTCAAAAAAAAAAAAAAAAAAAAAAAATAAAAAAGAAAAAAAAGAAGTTTTTTTTTAGATAAAAATATTTTACTTTTTCCAGTTTTCAATTAGAGAATGAAAAGCAAAATCTAATTATTTAATATTATTTTAAATTTCCAAAATAAATTATAAATTTTGGATTTCTAAAATATTATTAATTATTTATTTATTATTAAACCATAAAATCTTATTACAACTATCTTTATTATATTTACTAATATTACTAAGTAAATACTAAGAAATGGAATTATGAATACTTTTGTCTTGAAAGAATTTTTATTTCGTAAGGAAAATGGGGAAAAAAAAAACATTTACTAAGCTGGCCAAGTCAATCACCGGACTTGAATTCTATCTATTCTATCTACCTTTAGAATGAGCTGAAGAACAGAATTGGAAAGCAAAATTTCCAAAATAGGAACCAATTGTGGGTGTGTGCTATGAAGTCGAAGGCCTAGTAGCTAGTGCTCTTTTGTCAATTATTAGTTATAGCATTATTTTTAAAAATGTATTATAATTAATTTTAATAAATAAAAATAAATAAATTTGCTATGAGATACCAGTGGAAACATGCCAGAAACAAATAACCAGTATGCCAAAAAGGACTGAAAAGATTATTCAAAATAAATGGGATCTACCGGTTATTAAAAAAACAATTATAATATTAAGAAAAAAAAAACAAAATCTGAAAAAAGTGAATTACAGATATTTTCCTTTATTTATATTATTTGTGCCAGGAAAATTTGACTTTTTTTTTGTAATTGAAGCTATCATAAAAATGGGGGAAGTCCCAAAATATTTCTTGCTTTCAAAGGTTTTGCCACATCGTAATCTATAGATTTAAAACAGTTTACGAATTCCCCACAACCAGAAAAGTAAAACAAAAAAAAAAAAGTATGGAAAGAAAATGAAAACTGCATGTACTTATTTCTTCCCATATGTGTATATTTACAAGCTCAATGGCAAAGTAAACGAGATTTTGGCAAAATATATTTTTATAGTGATTCTATCTTTTGACGGAAGTATGAGTTGGAAAAGTACATCCTTCACTGACAGTCCATAAGAATTTCATGACCAACGGACATTTAGAAACCGAGTTTTTACTTTATAAGTAACAGTGTATTTATAGCATCTGTCGACTCCTTATGTTTTTTTTTCCGATGGGGAAGCATTAAAAGCCAAATGAATCTACTATTCGAAGTGTGGGACTTGCACCCACTAAACCCCACCGTCCCAAGTCCTATAGTCACCTTGGCACTACCGCAAAGCATTACGTCAAGGAGGAAAGAGGGAGCATAACAGCTCAAAGTCTGCTTCTACCCCATGTAAATCAAAACAAATTTACGTTAAAACTTCTTGACAATATCAAACTAATGACCTATCACGTCTTCATTCGTCTGAACACGTCGTAATCATTCAATACGCCGCAGGTCTGTCATGATTTGAGCTGCGGCCTGACTTACCACGTCCCAATTCAGCTGCGATTTACACATATGCAGGATGCAGTTCGTCACAGTCGGCACTTCACCAAACGCAGATGAGATCATTGATCTGGCAACATCAAATCTTGGGCAATGCAGGAAGACGTGTTCTGCATTTTCGTTTTCGCCTGTGCAACTCGGACAGAAGGGATCATCATCATATCCCCGCTTATACAGATATTCCTTAAAACACCCGTGACCGCTCAGGAACTGTGCTATGTTGCTATGTATGTGATGGTTGACCTCTCCAAACTTTCTGCTCACTCATTCTTCGACGTTGTTAATGAGCCGATGGGTCCACCTGCCTTTGTCAGAGCTTTGCCGTCTCCTCTGCCACTCCACCATACTGAGGGCCCTTTCATCTAGCCTTCTCCCTTCACCAGTGCTCCTTATGTATAGTCTCAATATCGACATAGTGCTTTCCTTTCAGTTCCAAAAGTAATTGTCCGAAGAGGTAGTAGTCGCAAGGTGACAAATCAGGAGAATACGGTGAGTGGTTGACAGTTAAAATGTGATTTTTGGTCAAAAAATCAGTGATAAAAGCTGCCATTTTCACGGTATTGTGGCTTCACGCGGCCAAGATAATATGGCTCATTAATCGTTTGACGTTTGTGTCACGAACTCCTTGTGGATTATTCTCTTGGAAACGTAGAAACAAATCAAATGTGTCGTGACTTTCGATTTTTCTCGCGACGGGTTTTTTTCGGATCTGGCCCATTTGGGTGGTTCCATTCGGCACGTTGACAATTTGTTTCGGGGTCATATTGAAAATATCGTACCATGTTTCGTCACCAGTAACAATGCTGTATTTGACTTGACTGTTTGGGTCCTTTTCGACTCTTTAAACAAGTCCTTGCAATGTTGAATTCGGAGCAGTTTTTGGTCATCACTTAATTTGTATGGAACAAAGCGAGCGCAAATCTAATCTAATCTAAATCCTAATTTTTCGGTAAAAATACGATGAAGTGAATCTTTTCATATGTTCAATTCCATTGCCATGTATCGCAATGAAGATTTTGGCTCATATTTTATAAATTCACGTACGAATTCAATGGTACTTGGTGTAATCACGAATTTTTTCTGACCAGGATGTTCGTCGTCCTTGATGTCCTCACGACCTACTTTGAATCGTTTAAACCACCAATGGACTTTTGGCACGGGATAAATAATTGTCACCTTACACTTGTTTTATTAATTCAAACGTCTCATTAATAGATTTTCCAATTTTACAACAAAACTTAATATTAAGTCCAGTGCTCGGTCAACACATTGTAGATTACCGAATATCACCCAAAATATTGTTAGTTTGTTTTTAACTGATAGTTTAGACTTCTTTTGTTTATAAACGGATATATCGTAGTATTTTATTTACTTTATCTACTGTCCTGCTTAATATGTAAATTGAAGATTAGTTTCTTGCCCATTGCTTGATTAATCCAATGTATTTTACGCTATTTTCCCATTGAATGGATTCAGAGCTAAACTGCAACTTGGAATTTGGTAAGTGGTTAGGCTTTCCACTTTCATTCGTTTCATTTGAAATCTGCATAATGCAAAAATCAAAAAAAAAATTGCATAGTAAGTATTCGGTATTTTAGTTTAAAAAATTAAAGTTATACATAGAAAAAAAAAAAAAAAAAACAATGAATGGCAATTTTGACATGTTTTTGTTTACGATAGTAATAACAATGGATTACTTTAAACTTTAATAACAACAGATGTATCCTTCCTTAGAATTTATCACTTTCTGTAGTCGATTTGGGATGGAATACACAAGGAATTCGAGATAGTGTACCGGAATCTCGTTCCAGCCCTTTGTGACCTCTGTGATAGTTTCTTGTCTCATTCTTGTTACAGCGTCAGGTCTCTTTTGTTTAAAGTAAGACCAAACATTTGCAATTACAAACATTCAAATCCGGACTTTGGGGTGGCCAATCCAATGTTTCGACCCCAAATTCTGTCAACAATGTTTTGATCGATTTGCTCTTATGGCAAGTTGCGTTATCCTGTTGAAGATCGAATGCCTCTCCGATTAACCTATTAATCATGAGGTGCTGTGACTATAGGAATGGACAATCGTCTGGTGGCTGTCACATAGTAGTTGTGACTGATCACTAGTGGATGTCGTTGGTAACAACACGTTGCATTTAAAAGTTTTTATTATTTTATTATAAAATCATAAAAATCGTCATTTGTTTTTGCGATTTCGAAAAATGAAACATATGTAAGTATGTGATGCATGTGAATTTAATTTTGTTAAAAAGCAGAACACTGGATGAATAGCAGTTTGATCATCATAAACATACTATAATGGTCTAACACCTGGCACCTGTATTTTGTGTCTGTCATACAGTATAAAAAACAAGATATTCGTGTTGGAGTTGCAGCAATTTACAAAAATCAAAGTGATATAGTAAGCAATGTTACCCCAAATATTGATATAATTATGAGATAGAATAATATTGAAGCAATGTTGCGATTGGGGACATTTACTCCGTAATATATAGGACGGAAATCGGTATTAAAGTAGTCATAGCAGTTATCTACATATTGCCGGGTAACAACACTGAGGACGTGACATTGTTCATCCATACACATCACTTTTGAAGTTTTTTGAGGAATAAAACTTTCATAAACTTGCACTCACTTTGGCCTGTAACTTCAATGTAAATTTTGATAAAATAAAGTTCGAACCACTGAAAACTTTTCTTTTCGAAAAATTAAATTTTTCTATTGATCAATAATCCTTTACAAATTTATGAAAAGAGAAGCATTAAAACGGAAAACATTTGTGTCGCATGAAGTTAAGGGCTCAGGGTGTTTATGGTCCTATTCACCTCTGACATCAACCTTATCAGATGGCACTTCAATTACTGGCCAGTCATTCACGTTGCCTTAAAATAGCCATGAAAGAGCTAAGCTAACACTTGCAACTTGTATCGTACTGGCTTAACAATTGGCGTATAAAAGTCAAATTGGATAAATGCAAACACGTGACTTTTATCATCAATAAGAATGACTGTCCGTCTATCATTTTTAATAACACTACTGTTCCACAATCAACAGAAATCACCTGCCTAATAGTGCATTTGCTGAGTCAGACGACTCACCTGGCGGAAACATATTGAAGCCAAAAGCCCAGTCTCTTCACAGGCTCTAAAGGTAATCCTATACAACAGCTTAATAAAGCCAATTTGGACATACGATTCTCAGCTTTGGGGGCTTTGGGGGAAGCTAGCCCAAGTAACATTGTGTTTACTTTACGAAAGAACGTACGAACAAGTGGCCGAATGAACAAAAATAAAATAACTCTTTTGTATTGAAACAATTGAACTACAATATTCGGTGCTATTATTATTATTATATATTATTGCTTGACTATCTACTTTAGAAGTTTCATTTCTATATTGTATTTGCCTAAATATCTCCAACATCGTTAAAAAAAAATCCCAGTGCAGGACTCGAACCACACGCCCTCGGTTTGCAAGTCCTACTATCTAACCATAACGCCACGGAGACATTTGAATCGTAATTTTGATTTTCGTCACATTTCATTTTCATATTTTTTGGATTTACTCCCCTTCACTAATGAAGTTTCACTTATAATACAAAAAAAAAAAAAATGGAAAGAAAATCTGATTTTAATATTGTTTTTTTTTTTGGATAATTTAATTTAATGTCCAAGCAACCGAGTCGGGTTTTATCTATATCTATCTATACATATTATAAAACAAAGTCGCTTTTTTCCTTTAACAACTTCTATCTTTAAAAATACGCAACCTATTTTGATGCGGTTTTTTTTAATAGATAGAGTGATTGAAGAGGAAGGTTTATATTTATAATATTTTTAATAACATCCATTAAATAGTACAGAAATACTGTTATTTTCACTATACATGGTATATGTATATGCCTATCTTTAAAATTAATGTAGTAGACATAGTGTTATAATTCATGGAAAAAACATTTACTGTCACTACAATATTCCAGCTTCTCATTGTTTACACAGCAAAGTTTCTTCAAATGTGATTTTAGATTTTTTTTTATTTAAGTCTGATTATTACTATCAAGAAATTATAAAGTCATGTCTGGAAGACGTCGTCGTTCGAACATAGGTCGTAGTACAGTGAATGCCGAAAGATTACGTTCAGCTAGAGATGAAGAATCGTCAACGGAACGTGAGGCTCGCCTCAGTCAGCTTCGGGATAGATATAGAGCACTCAAAAAATAGTATGACCCCGCAAAACTCGAGAACGGCTGGACCAATTTTGATGGTTTTTGGTTTTTTTGTTGTACTCATGGAGTTACAGTCAGGTTCTTTGCTACATTTGGATCCGGTAGGTAGCGCTGTTGTCCAAATATAGATAGTTTTATGCCATTTTTAAATTTTTTTTTTATTTGGTGCAAAATATACTGAACCTATTTTTTTTAAAAGAACAAATGATTCTTAAAGTTGCTTAGGTTATAATAGAATATTAAAATATATTAATTACACATTTTACAACAAAGCTTTTTATAAGAAACACCCAATTAACGCATAAAGGGTGTAGCAACGCACGACGGTTAACGCTAGTATACAATATTTATAACATCAAGGAAAATTAAATGGTTTAGAAAAACATGATATCTCAAAAAAAAAAAAAAAAAAAAAATAAATTACAACCTTCTATTAAGGACATCGTTGGGATGAAGTCTTTTCAAACGACGGCGGGAAGTGTTGTGTGTAATACATCTTGCCAGAGGATTGGTGTGCTTTAGCAAACGATCATTGTGAAGGCTGCCTAAAAAATGTATCTCCTCAAACACAGTTGGCATCTTAAGGTCACGGTGTAGTTTGGTGTTTCTAACATACCATGGTGCACCAGTTTTGCGTCGTAATGCATTGTTTTGAGTTGCTTGAAACTTTTTGATGAAATATCGTGCCACAGTTCCCCATATTTGAATGCCGTAGCGCCAAACTGGGGTCACAACTTGTTTATAGATAGTCAACTTTTTGTTCAGCGACAGTTTACTATTCGCTCGCAGTAGGCAATTTCTTCATCTTTTGACAACAGCATGAAGTGACTCTCTTCAGTACGTGCTTTTGTGAGTCCTCTTAACAGACAAATTGCTTCAACTTATAATACATTATGGTAAAAGGGAATAAAGTAGAATAGGATAGAATGTGCAAGCCTTTCGCCACTGATGTCTTGGAATTATTGAAAATGAGGCTAAAATCCCCGTATACTTATGAAATCAATCAGAAAAACTAATGAAACAATGCTAAATCCCCTAGTGGACAATTTTGAAAGACTCCCTATGTTTTCGAAAAAAAAAAATGAGTCCGTTTTCCAAAAAGTAAAGGGTGCTAGGTTAAATGCTTTCTGACTCCTCTTCATGAAGTCTATATGAAGAACATGCATCCTTTGATCTATCTACAATATCAATGCAATAGTACTACTATGTGATCCAAAGACTAAGACTGTCGTCTAAAAATTCTCATTGTCCTTTAAGTTTGACAATAAACTACAAAATTATATTTTTTTGTATGTGAAAAAATGTTGAGTTATTTTAAAAAAGGATAATTGTTATTGTGTACATGTACTTATTATATTCTGTATATACTAGTATGTACATATCTATAAAATTGGCCTACAAATAAACCATATTTACTACTATATATAGTACAATATTTTTGTTATTTGTGTGTAAACTAGTATAAAGAATTGATTTCTTGTTTCCAAAAATATGTTGACTTCTTGGTTTTAATTGGAGTGGAGCCATTTTTTCTTTGTCGTAATCGTCATCGTCATCGTCGACATCGTCATCGTCATCATCGTCATCATCATCATCATCATCATCATGAAGAAAGGAAGAAAGCACATTATATATACTACTTATTTATCTATAGTTTTAGTTGTTGTTGCTAAGTTCAGTAGTACACTTTTTAACGATTTTTTGGTTTTATGAATTGTTTGTTTCGCGTTTGTTGTACAATAATGGTAAAAATGTTCGTTACGATGGCAACAGAATATATGGAATTGGAGCCTTTTTTTTTAGAGTCAGTATTATAAGTAAGCACAATAACAACAATAACAAGGATATTAACAAAAAAAAAAAAAAAAACCGAAATAAGTAAAAAAAAAAGAAAACTAAACTTGATATACTAGTAGAATCAAATAAAGTGAAGTGCAGTGAAGTAAAGAAGAAGAGTAGTAGAGCAACAGAAATTCATTGAAATGAAAAGCACAAGAAACTTAACGAACAAATGAAACGGGAAATGAAAATCGTTGTCGATTTTCAGTTTTCTATTTTATAGGCAGCAGCAATGCGACAAACGTGCATTGTACACGCGAAAACTAATAATGCGGTGAGAATAAGACACAAACTACACCATTTTCCTTTCCTACATTGCACTGCAAACTACCTATATTTTTGCTTCTACAAATCTACTTCTTTTACTCCTTAGTAAATATATAAATAAATATACCTATGGTAAGGATTAAATAGTGAGTGTAGGCAAATAGGTTTGGTAGGTTACTCTGGTAGTCAAAATATTCATTCGTGACAACTAACTGAAGAAAAAGAAAGGTAAAAGCCAAGGAAATTTTCTTGTACTCACTCGTATTTATTATTATTTATGCAAACCAACAACCAACAACCAACAACCAACAACAAACAACCCACAAACAACCCACAACCAAGAAAACCCCATCAAGTCAATAAAACAAGTAAGTGGTACAGTAAAAAAGGTAAAAATATTGTTCCATATAAAAATAATTGATAGGCATCAATAATACATACATACAAATATGCTTAAGAATTCAGGAAAATTTAATGCTATTGTACTAAATGATGGTGGATGGTGATTTCATTTATTTTCAAAAGGAATTTTAAGCTTTAATATTCAATGTTATTTCTGAATGATTCTCATTCAAATATCACAATTCTTTTGATGTTTGAAATTTACTTATTGTACTTTAAAAACCAAAATAAGACAAAATAAGACCATTAGGAGGATTCTGTGCTCTCTGTGCTTCTCTCACAACACATTGTTGTGAAAAAATTAATACTATTAGAATAAATATTGCTTCCATTTGAATTCACAAACGAAATTTTTGTAGTATTTTGCCATTCATGACTGGTTTCAGTTACTCCTTTTTTTTTTTTTTTTTTTTGGTAGAATAGTTTAGTTAGATTACAGTTGCTCTAAATTATTTTAAGTTCTAAAGATCCAATAATTTGTCTTGTTTATTTTTACAATATTAAAGATATGATCTGGGGATTAGAAAAGTACTATTGTTTGAAGAAATCTTATGATCAAGGATTTGCATATTTTATAAGAGCAGGAGTCCCTCAAGGAAGCGTGCTTGGTCCTATGTTGTATACTATATACACATCAGACATCCCAACTCCAGGAGATAACTCGTCTATGGTGGCTACCTTCGCTGACGATACAGTACTAATGTACTCCCATAAAAATTTAGTTGTAGCAACAACTAAGCTGCAGAATATTCTTGACAAAGCTTGCAATTGGTTTGATAAATGGAAAATAAAAGTGAATGAACTAAAAACGACGCAAGTGATATACACAACACGGACAGCTTATCAGCCAAGACAATTAAAAATAAAAGGTACTGACATTCCATTAAGCAATGTGGCAAAGTCCCTGGGCATGCATATTGATAGTAAACTGACGTGGAAACATCATATCCAAAAAAAGAGAGATCAACTCATATTAAAATTTAAGCAGCTATACCCGCTTCTTAACAGTAGATCTAAGTTAACAACCAATGGGAAATTGGTAATATACAATAGTGTAATTCAGCCTATATGGACGTACGGCATGCAATTATGGGGTACAGCCAAGAAAACTAACATTAACATTATTCAGCGTCAACAATCGAAAATACTTCGATCAATAGTTAATGCAAACTGGTTTATAACTAACTATGAAAATCACAAAGACCTCGGCGTAACTATGATTCAGGATGAAATCATTAATGCTAGCAGGAGGTACCACAAAACATTAGAGCGACAAACCAATCTAGAAATAACAGACATTCCAAATTGTGTGAATATAAGTCAGACACTTACAGTATCCTAATCTCAGTTTACTAATACAAAAATCCAAAAAGTTTTCCTAATAAGAACTTGAATTTTAATCTGGATTCGTATGGAAGGTACCCTTTCTAGTAATCCAAGGTTTTTAAAATTTACTTAATTGTATGAATATAATAAGTCAGACACTTACAGTGTCCGAATCTCAGTTTACTAATACAAAAATCCAAAAAGTTTTCCTAATAAGAACTTGAATTTAAATCTGCATTTATATGGAAGATATCCCTTCTAGTGATCCAAGGGTTTTAAAATTTACACACAGTTGGTGAATATGGGTCAGACACTTAAGATTGGATTGGATCGAATTGAATTGAATATGGATGTAAAATTAATAATTTAAAGCATTTTATCTATTGCAATTGAGAATAAAAACTTTAAACATATTTCGAATTGTCCTTCCTGATATAAAAATGGAAACACTCTTCTTCTTGAAAACTTAGAACTTGAGATATATACATACATTTAGTAATATTAAAAAAACAACGAAAATAAGTGCAAAAATTGTGCCATACAAGTAATTCATTTGTAGATTAGATGTAAAGTTGATTAGAACGCATCAAAATACCATTTCACATCAATTGCAATATTTATTAATAAGCATATTGCAGTTTTGGGGGAAATTGTAGACTTCTTCAGTATTTAACATATGTATGTAGTATGTAGTAAGGAGGAAGGTAAGATACATATATGAGATATTCAATCGAAATCATACAAATAGAATTGAATTATGGGAAATTTGGGTTTTGAAAGGTTTGTAAATTTCGGTTATGTTCTTTACTGGTCTGTACTGGTCTGGTCTGATCTGGTCTGATCTGGTCTGTTCTGTATTCTATCTAATGGCAATGTTAGTTATTAGGATATACTCGTGGTACCACAAATATAGTTTTTCCGAGAAGAGCGAAGCGGGTGAAAAATGAACGATAGTCGTGTGAGTAGGAAAGGAAGTGCACATGCACTTGTTTTTAGAGTTAAAAGCCGAAAAACCTCAATGTTTGACGTCTAAAGTTATGAACGAACAAACGAACGAACGAACAAAGGAATGGACGAAAGGACGAATAACACGGAAAGGAAAGAAGATAACTAAGGCAGTAGAAACACGAACGAAACAATGTGTTTTGCCTTTACCGAGGGTGTTACCCTGAACACACACATATCGAGTTATTTTTTACTTTAATAGCTCAGTTTTCAGTTTTCAGTCCTCAGTTCTCAGTCCTTTTTAGTATTGTATTTCTATCATATTCTTCTTGAAGGCATTTATGGTATGGAATTTTGAAAGAGTTTCTTTCTTTTCTTCCTTTGCCTTCTTTCTTTTTATCTTATTTCCCATTTATATTTCTATCTTTCCTAGTTTTTAGTTGCCGCTGTACGACTTTTGTGGAAAAAGGAAGAACATTCTTCTTCTTGTTGCCGCTGCCGTGTGTGTCATGACTGACGGTCGCGGTCGCGGTCGGTCGGACGGTCGGTCGGTTGGATAGGGTGAGATGAAATGAAATGAGATGGGACCAAGCACGGCATGGACATGGACATGGACATGTAGCGTGTTTCGTTGAGCTTCAACTACAACAAATAGATGGACAGGGTGAAAGAGAGATTGAGAGTGAGAGTGAGAGAGAGAGAGAAAGAAAACATGCATGCTCGTATAACGAGCGGTGGGCGACAGCTAGAGCAAGAGCATGAGCAAGAGTAAAGGAAGCAAGCAGTGCGCGAGAGTGAGAGTGTGAACGAAAAGAGCACACAACCAAAAAACTGGCAGAAAGCTTAACGAAAGTCGAACTGTGTCGCTCTAAACGACAAGCTTCAACTAACAGTTTCAGTGAACCACGGAGACGTACGGATTACGGGTAACTCTTTCAACTAATCTGAAAAATAATAATAATACAAAAATAAAACCAAAATAAAGTAATAATATAAAAAAAAAAAAAATAAAATAATAATAATAAAAATATATGAAATATAATAAAATCACAATGAGAAAATCAGCAGAGAAGAGAAAAGCAATTCAACTAAGCATTGGTTTTTTTTTTTTCTCAACCCGAAAAGAAGAAAAATTAAATGAAATAATAAATTCAAAAATCCCCGAATCTCCAAAATAAAAAGGAGAAGAAGATTATTTTTTTTTTTTTTATGTTTGTTGTTATTATGTATTTATCTCATCTCTTAAGCTTCTTAAGGAAGAAAAGCTAATTGTGGGAAAAATTGTGTGTTGTTATTTTTTTTTTTTTTTTTTTTTTTTTGGTTTGTTTTAGTTTTGGTTTTGTCGTTCTTGACATCATCATCACCAGCCGCAGCCGCAGCAGTAGCAGCAGCAGCAGCAGCAGCATACGCGGCAGCAGCAGCAGCAGCAGCAAACGGCATTAAATAATTAATTAATTTATGAAAAATTCAATTTCAAAATTAATGCAATTGAAAATTTATCAAATTATATGGATCCTTTTTTTTTTTTTGTATATATTTTGTTGTTACAACAACAGCAATAACAACAACAACAGCAGAAAGTGTTTAGTGTTTGATGTTTGAGTAAAAATGAAATAAAAAACAAAAAAAAAAAAAAAAGAATGAAAGCAAGAAGAAAGCAAAAGAAAAGAATTCAATGTTGTAATGGAAATGGTAAAATTAAAGTTATTCATACGTCGTGTGTGCCTTCTTTGAGTTCAAGTTGTGTGTGGTGTGTGTGGTGTGTGTGTGTGTGT
The DNA here is from genome assembly GCA_037043295.1 of Amiota minor. NCBI lineage: Eukaryota > Metazoa > Arthropoda > Insecta > Diptera > Drosophilidae > Amiota > Amiota minor. The sequence continues at coordinate 666,013 of JBAMAW010001534.1, read as the reverse complement.
GTGTGTGTGTGTGTGTGAGTGTGTCTGTTTTGTATTGAAATTGCGTATACGCCTCTTGGTGCTGTTTATCTTTTGTTTATTTTTTTTTCTCCTTCCAATTAAATATATTTTCTTTTTTTTTTTTTTTGAGGCACCACAAAAACAAAAATAACTAATATATATACATATATAAAAAAAGAAGAAATATGAAACAAAAAATGAAAGGAAATAAAAATGAATGAAATAAGAGATCAGAAACACAAAAAAAAAAAAAAAAAAAAAAAATCGAAACTTCTGTGTGCGTGTTATAGTTACAGTTAGAGTTACAGCTACAGCAGAAGCAAGAGTTGTGTACTAGGGGAACAAATATCAGTACAAGGAGAAGAAGAAGGAGAAGAAGAAGATGATGATGATGAATCAGATGAAGAGAGAGTTACAAGAGGAACAAGGAGAAGAAGAAGAAGCAGCAGTAGTAGTAGCAGATCAAAAGCGAACGAGGAATAATATTAATAATAATAATTATAACAATTGGACTTTCGATTTTTCCTTTTTGTTATACTAATGCTGCCACTGACACTGCTTAAACTGTCACTGCTTCAACTGCTGCTGCTGCTGCTGCTGCTGCTGCTACTGCTATTGCTACTGCTACTGATGTTATTGCTATTTTGTATGAACGTTCGTTTCTCAATCAGTCAGACAGTCAGTTCCTACTTCAGCTGCTACTATTAGTGCTACTACCAGTGCCAGTGCCAGTGCCAGTATCAATGTGTGTAAGCTTCCTTCTATGTGCATCTGGATACATACATATGTAATTTTCAAGCTCTTGCATGCTTGTGCTTGTATGAATGTGTATATCTAAGGGCTAAAGCAAGTCGAGGACAACGCGACAACGACGACTACCATGACTACGTCGATATTGTGCTAAGCACCGCTGCCGCACATGCAGTAGATGTCTACGAATGCTGATTAAACGAATTAAAATAAGAGAAGAAAACTAAGACAAGAAATAACACACACACACACACGCACACTAGTACAGAAAAATCAAATAGTATAATTCAACCGAATCCTACCGAGCCAAAACCGAACTCAACACAACATAATAACGGCACCATACAGCACAACCTAACATAACAGAATTGAATTCAATAGAATACAACAGAACAGTATAGAACTGAACTGAACTGAACTGAACTCAACTGAACAGAATAGAACAGAACAGAACAGAACAGAACTCAACCATCATCAACGCAGCTAACCCAATTCCATCCAACCCATTGCCATCCAACCCATTGCCACCCAATCCATCCATCCATTCATCCATTCCAATTCCACCCATTTCACCATTGCCATCAACTCAGTCCAGTCCAAATCACTGGCACTCTTAGTTTGGCCATGCCTTGCCACACCATATACCATGATGCTATATCATGACATACTAAATACAAATGCCACCGCACGATTACTAAAGCACCCAACAGTACTTATACTTATATACATATATGTATATCTATACATATACATACATATATATATATAAATGTATATGTATGCATGTATGTGAGTGAAAACGGCAAGAGTAGCGACAACAAACCGAGGAACACCAAAGTAAGCACATCACAAGCACAATAAAGAAAACCAAAAGAGCGGAAAGGAACGCGCACGCCTTATCGTGTTTTATATTGTGCGACAGCGAAAAAGACGAGAACGACGACGACGACGACGACGACGTAAAGAAGAGTTATAAACGAACAAACGACGTTCGAACGAACTTACTAACAAACGAACAAACGAACGAACGAACGAATGACAGAAAGAACAAATGGCGAACGAGCAAAAGCTAGAGCGACCGAACGACCGAACGAATGAACGAACGAACGAACGAAAGGACAACTGAATAGAATAATAAACAAACAAACCAACAAATAGAAAATAAAACACAAATTGCCAGGCAGGCAGTCAGGCAGTCAACCAGTCGGTTAGTCATTCAAGCAGGCAGCCTGTGGTAATACAAGCGACGAAAAACAACGACAACGACAACATCAACATCAACTACAACGACAACGGCAACGACAACTAATACATAACATACTAAGTATAAACAAGTATACGAATACAAGTATGCAATAATATCACGATGACGACAAAAAGAACAAACAATCAAGGAACTAAAAAGCAAACTTTCGTTCGTTCGTTCATTGGTTCGTTTGTTCGTTTGTTCGTTTGTTTGGTGTGTCAGTTAGTCTGTCTATCTGTCTGTCTGTCTGTCTATCAGTCTCTTTGTCTGTTTGTTCCATTGACTTGATTTGTCCTTCCTTCCTCCTTGTTTCCCTTGCTATTCCCCTTGTTGCCTCCCTTTGTTGTTATATGATACCAAATCATGCCATCGCATCACATCACATCACTTCACTTCCTTTACTCCACTACTCCTCTCTCAAATCCCACAAGTCAATCGAACTTTCTTTCTTCATTTTTTTTTTTTTTTTTGTTTTATATATTTTTCACCTCCTTCACTGCCTTTCTCATCCTTCAGTTTTTTCCTTCGTACATTTGTAAGCTCCGTTGCTCGTTTGTTTGCTCTCTTTTTTTGTATTCTGGTTTTTTTTTTTTTTTTTTTTTTGTTTTTGTTGTTATATTTTTCCTTGTATTTAGTAGCGATTTGAAAGACTATGAAATAACAAGACAAGAGTAAAGAACATAGGACATAGACAACAGGACAACAGGATAGGACAAGACATTTCGGTGACAAAAGCATCAGAGAAGCATACAATACATTTATCATATACTAAATAGGAAAAGGTTGTGTTCTGTTCCGTTTTATTCGGTTAGATTCGATTCAATTGTATAAAAACAATTTTCTTCTTTCCAGTGTCAAGCATGACCCGCATGAAGTGACATCATCAAACATCATCATCATCATCATCATTATCATTATCATCATCATCATCAATAACAACATCATCATCATCATCATTGTCATCATCATCGTTATAATAACTTACAATAAAAGAAAAAGAAAAAACAAAAAAGTTTAATAATTACAATATCAAAATATCTAATCGTGTCTTTACAAGTTGCAAGTGTAGATACTATTTACTATTCTAATTGTTGTGTGATTTATTGATAATTCTAAAGTTAAACCCCATCTATCAGAACAGAATAGAACAGTACAGAACAGAATATAGTATATATATATTTATATACAATATATAATAAGTACAAGTGAAAATTAATTAAGATACACGAATCACCATATACCTTTAACTATTGAATTCAAGTCCTTGCTTTTAATAAAGTAATGACCGAATTCATTCTATGATGTGATTAAAATATAATAGATTTCAATTCGCATCTATAAAATCCGAGGCTTATGTCAATTATAATCAACTGTCTTACAGATCTAAAAACAGAGAGGGTCTGTCCTAAAATTTTTTAAATTTTGTTTTTAATACTTACGGTACAATTGGTTTCCTCTATAGTGAAGTGTATGGTATATTGCATGTGGTGTGGATCGTCTTCTTTATCATTTCTTTCTCTCTTTATAATAGAGAATGATGGTGTTGTGATGGATGATAGATATTCTTTAAAATTAAAGCTTGAATTCCCAGTTTTAATATTCTGCCCTTATAAGTAGGCAATAGGTTTTGTTTATTTGTTCTACTCAACTCAACTCAACTCTTCTCAACTCAACTCAACTGAACTCAACTGAACTGAACTGAACTGAACTGAACTGAACTGAACTGAACTCAACTCTATTCAACTCTATTCTCAACACAATTTGTATTTCAAAATTATCATATAGGGTTTAGGTTGAGGTTATAATGAGAAATTACGATTCCTATAAATTATTGCCGTCATAGCTTTTCTGATTCAAAGTGTTTCAATAATTGCTCATTTTTTTAAAGAAATTCTTTTGCACGCAAGCATATCGTAATATGTATATTTATTTATCCAACAAAAATTCACCAACTCCCCTTCCAACTTGTATGGCTTAAATGTTGAATGAAGTGATGTCATCGAATATCTTAAACGAAAATTTTTAAAACTTGTACTAACATGGTATTAATATTGAGTCAAACAAAAGTAATGTAATACAAATACTATATCCAGAAAGATGTGAAATTAAGTGATATTATTATATTTTGGTTATGTTTCTATGAGTCCATTTTGAAAGTCATCACACAACACACAGTATTTAACAATTCGCTGTACTACTTATACTATGTACATGCATAGTTACAATGTATAAGTATGCAATATTATTTAAATAAGTTTGCGGTAACCCAATTTTTCAATTATAATATAATATTTCAACTCAATCTTTTTTTTTTATTACCCTAAACATTGGAATAATTTAGTACATTAGATATTGTTTATGAATAAATACAGAGTTTAGTCCACAGAAATTCCCAATTTAAATTCAGGTTCTTATTAGAAGAAAAAAACTTCTGGCCAACCATGTAAATTTCAAGACCCTAACCGTACTAAACCGTATTCAATTCAATTCAAATTTATGTGTTTTATACAGTATATATACAGTATAAGTGTCTGACTCATATTCAACAATCGTGCAGATTTCAAGACTCTAGGATTACTAGAGTGTAAAGATCCCATACAAATATTTCGGTCTCAGTGTTGAAATGCTGTATTTCGTGGATTATTTCAATAATAAGACTTGGACGATTTGGATCAACTTCATTAGATTAGATTTGATTAAACAAACCTTCTTTTGAGAATCTGATAACCATTATGAATTTCCAAATTTTCTTAAATGATTTGCTGTTTCTGATGGTCCTTTGTAATGGGTTGCTAGATATCGAACTCATAGCAAATACTCTGCTGTCTTCTCTTCTTCATTACACAATTAACATATTTCAAGTCTAAACCATTCTCAATAAATATGCTTGTAGATGCAACAAATTTGAAGTATGATGTTCATTTTTCTATGATTGATAACAAATGTGGCTTACTTGGGGCCCTGGGAGTTTTTCCAAATTGCCACTGAAACTTTGTGTTAGATGGAATCGTTATGAATATTAGTTTTTTTTTCTTCATTCAAAGATAATCATGAGCCGAATCCATTTACGTTATTGGTCTATAAGGACTACCAGATTTCTTTTCTGTAATTAATGTATGGATATTATTTTTCATACCTACATATTATAGAAAAAATAGTCCTAGAAATTTCAGAAATTCTCCCTCCACCTGAACCACTTCACTCTCTTCTTACGGGTGATCATCTATATATACAAAAATGCACTCAAAAAATAGTATGACCCCGCAAAACTCGAGAACGGCTGGACCAATTGTGATGATTTTGTTTTATTTTTTTTTTTTTTGTTGTACTCATGGAGATACAGTCAGGTTCATTGCTACATTTGGATCCGGTAGGTAGCGCTGTTGTCCAGATATAGATAGTTTTATGCCATTTTTAAATTTTTTTTTTTGACTCATGCAATATAAATTAACATATTTAAATATTATACTAAGTAAAAGTAATTTTTTTTTTTTTTTTTTTTTTTGTAATCGATTTGCTAATGAAAAATGTAAATGCGATTTGGTAGAATCGCTTCATATGGTTATGGCTATGTCAACAATTAACTGTTGTTGAAAACATTTTAGCTACATTAAAATGAATAATACATAAGTGAAATGTGAATAATTAATATTCAAATGTGTAATAAATTAAAAATGGAATGACTTAGTAATTACAAAGTATTAATTATAAGAAAGTGCAAGGAAGTACAAAAACTTTTTCTCTTCAACTTGCTCTCCACCACCAACTAGTGCTCAATGTTTGTTACAATATTTGTGTTGTTCACCAAGCCCACAAAAAAAAAAAAAAAAATATTAACAAAATAAATGAAGAAAAAAATATTAAATAAAATAAAGTGGAATGAATTTTAATCTTTAAAATTTATTTTAGCTTTTACTAATTTCCGTGCTTATTTATCTTTATCTCCTCTTTCCATAGTTTGTTTAACAATAACCAAATAGCCTAAAACACAAAAATATATATATATATATATAAATAAAATAAAATAAAATAAAAAAAAAAAACCGCAACAACAACAGTCCATAAGTTCACTTAAAAATAGAATTACAAATTGATATAAAACACAAAGAATAAAATAAATAAATTAATTAAATAAAATATAAATAAAAAGAAAAATCCAAACAAAACAAAATAAAATATTTAATAACAACAAAATACGAGAATAAAAAACACGGCACAGCACAAAGCAACAATCGACAAAATTTCATCAAATCGCAACTATTTGCATTCGTTGTGAATAATATCGATTGACATCGATTTAAGGTTAGTAATACCGAATCTTACAAACATACACCATATTCATCCATTCACCTTTAACCCTTTTCAAAATACAACTTACCAAGTATGTATTTCCTTTCTTGTTCATTAACTTTGAATAGTATGATTTATGAAATGAATATTATTTCTTGAGGGCGGCCTACCTCTATCAGTAATCGGAGAACTCTGACTTTCATATATCACCTGCATACATTACTAAAACTCGTTTGAATGTATGTTATTCCTAAGTTCAATTCTCTCCTTTCATCATCCTGTTCACTTTCATATACTGAGTACTCTTTAAGGGATCTTCGATGCATAGTTCCATGCGACAAAAATATCAAATCAAAGTGAATCAATATATTCATACATTTATTTTCTAAAATTTAAATCAATCCATACAAAGTCAATGCTACAAATAAATATTCTTTAAAATTCAAATACTCGTATCAATGAAAGAATATACTTAAAATACTTGTATACCATAAAACAATGTTTACTAAAGTGGGTGATAACTTGTGTGATGCTGGACGCTTTCTGGGGGCGGCACTAGAATGCTTATAGAAAATTAGGCAATCTAGGTAGAAGGGCAAAGGCAGAAAAATTCTATCTTAAAGAAAATATAGAAGGTAAGTTGAAAATTTTTGAGGTTATTAGAATGTGACTGTTTCAATGCATGCAAGGGACATGACTTCCGAGTCAATACAAAGTTTTGCACGGTCTATTAACGATTCAAAGCACTGCTGGATGTCCTTCATTGGGATTGAGCCGAGGACCGACATCATAGCTTTCTTGATAGGCTTCGTGTCATTGTAACGCGTTTCTTCCATGACTATTTTGAGCTTGGGGAATTGTAAATAATCACATGGAGATCGGGCGTATATGGTCTGTGGTTGTTGATGAGCGAGCAGCGACAGATCTTCCGATAGCTCATAGATAAAATTTCTGCCAGAATCCGTTGAGTTTCCTCATCGTAGCTCCACGATTTTGGCCGACTTAGCCATTCGTTATCATAAACGTCCTTCCAATCATCTTTGAACTGTTTATACTATTCATGAACTTGTGATCGGTTTAAACAATCATTATCATAAACTTTTTTGAGTCAAGTTTAAAACAGAATTTGACATTTGTTCTTTGCTTGATCTTCATTCATGTAATATGAAAGCAAAAACATAACCATGCCAAACGATATACCATAACTTTTGCATATGCCAACCAAATGATGCTCTCAAAGTGTCATAATGATCGGAAATTCGGGCAAATACTGACAGATGGAACATGTAACACCATGTATAAGTCTGTGACTTTTCTTAATATAGCTAGTCCTATTCTTCAAGAGAAAAGATCAAAATATTAGAAAAACTAACTAACTTTATTTCTATTTAAATAGAATAATATTTTATATGTACTTCTTATGGTTATTTTGTACTCTTATCCTAACTTAAAATATATAACGCACTTATCTATTGATATTTAGTCATTTATTAAGATTTATTAAAATATTGTACATTTAAAAAAAAAAAATAAAAATAATACTATAACTAATCATTGACAATAGAGCACTAGCTACTAGGCCTTTGACTGTAAGAAATTATAAAAAATTATATTAAATTTATAAAGCTACAATTTTTCAGGAAGTTGAATATCTTTTTTATATGTAATAGATTTGGAAACTGTGATAAGGGCTGATGAGGGATTCGAGTTCAGAAAGAGGGCAACTCTGATACTTTGAAGATGAGGGCATTGATCCTAAAGGTGCATCGTAGATACCTTCACATGACTGCATAGTTGATAAGATGGACGTGCATCCCCATTGAGTAGATATGTAAGTGTGAGTGATGGCACTGTGACCAATTCAAAGTTGAGTAAAAACGGAGCAACTGTCCGAGTAGTGTGGTTTCTTCAAGTGTGGGCTTATACCTGTGCTAAAAAGCCAGCCAGTTTTCATATTGATAAGATTTCAGCATACCTTACCATATGATTGAACTATGCATGTCCTTCTGTACGGAAGGAATTGTGGGAAACCTTCTTATATCTTATCTATTGATATGATAGGACTATTCTTCACAACACTCTTAGTGTTTTATGTCTTATAATAACATCCAATACATATACAATATATCTATTGAACTGATTAGACCATTCATCATAGCACCGGTATCTATTGATCTGATCTGATCTGATTATTCATCACAGCATTGTTTGTTACCTATTGGTCTAATGTGATTATTCACCACAACACTCTTATGTCTTATTGTATCTAATGATCTGATAGGACTAATCATCATAAAATTATTAATTATACGTGTTCCGTACCCAAACCTTTAAACCTTTATGACAAATTTTTAATACTATGCTATTCACTGAGTGAAGGGTATAATAATTTCAGTAAACGTGTTTTTATGTTTTGTTTCCTATTTAAGTTAATTGTTTTGTAGTAAACTTTTAGGGGTTGTTTGAATATTTCACTTTTGTATCAAAGATTCAAACCCAGATTAAGGTAAAAAAAAAAAACAATTATTGTACATAGACATGTTAAATTTTAGTTATATAATATAATGGAACGAAACCCTTCGGAAAAATTGCAGCAGCAGCTTTATGTCATTATTGAAATTATTTAGCATATGAATTTGTCATCTTAAACGTTTTCATATCCTTTCCATTGATGTTTGAGTAATATAGTATCATGGACCAAAAAATATTAAAGCCTACCTAGACTATTTTGATTATTCATGTGCATTAAAGTCATAGCCCTTATTACACTACTTTGTTAAGTAAAAAATGCCTACTGACAAGGTTTTTAATAATAATTACTTTTGGTGTTTTTTAAGGCAGAAGTTGGCATTTTCTGTTTATCTTCTTTATATGTGAAATTCGACTGTATGGTTCGTTTGTGACTTAACTCCTCTTAAACGGCTGCATAGATTTTGATGAAATTTTTTGTGTGTATTTGAGTGGATTCGTAGATAGTTTCAATCATCTTTGAGCTTGGCACAGGTTTTTTTTTTAGCATTTTTTTTGTAATAATATTTCCATTTGGTGCAAAATATACTGAAACGATTTTGATAATTTTTAAAATTATCCAATTGTCCAAATACAGAGAGTTGAATACTTTTTGTTTTCATTTTTTAAAGGTAAATTGTTGTATTCGGTTTTTGTAATCAGTCACTGCAAGACCTTGCACACTGGTGATCTCTTACCATTCCATTCAGATGCATCCAATTTGCAATTCTTTTGGCATTCGCAATGGCCATTAATAAGTCAGAAGATCACAGCCTATGTCCATTTGTGGATTAAATCAAGAGAACACTTGCAGCTCAAATGGAAATTATATTTTGCACATTCATCCATCAAGTTTATTTGTTTATGCACCTCAAGGATTGAAGAAAAATATTGTTCATCAAATACTAGCTTTAACTATTGGTTTCATATTAACATTAAAATTTGTTGATTCGGATACATCCAATTTGCTTTAGCTTCCTTAATGCATTTAAATTTTGTATGGGATTACGTATTAGGGATTATGTAAAAAGTGAAAAATGAAAAAAGACTTTCTTAATTTTTGGTATCACGCAATAAGTTTTAATATTTTCTATATTTTGTGTATAATATTTTGTAAAATTTTACCATATGTTCAGCCAAACATAAGTTTACAAGTTACAGTTAATTTTCAGGATGTTTACATTGACAAAAAAAAAAAAAAAAAAAAATAAAAAGGAATTGGAAAATAAAGACATCAAATTGTGGGAAGAAGGCTTACGACCTATGGGATGTCAATATGATGGCAGATTGTTGTTGATTGATGCGTAAAGGTGAATTTAAAGTTCATTTTTGCTTTTTTCACTTTTTACATCCTCCTACAAGTTTCTTGTTTCTGAAGGTAGGAGATTCTAGTTTATATTTTCTATATGAAAACAAATACACTAGATTTAACATGATATAGAAGTTTTATTTTTTTAATATGATATGCAAAATTTGGGTTCGACCGAAACTTAGATTAGAGCCGAAAGTTCGGTTACAGTTTCGGCTGAAAATCCTATTTCGGTGGGATATCTCATTTATTTTATACAACTGTAAGCTTTTATACCGAGTTGTTTGGATCTCCATTACTTTGTGGAATAGAAGACCGATTCGACAGAATTTATTATATTTCATTCGTTATACTTGTTAAATTTATTTACTTTTTTGGTTTTTACATTACATATTCGAAAAAATGTGTGAACGAAGTAAACAGTGAATTGGGCTCATCTGAAATGCGGAACGAGAGCTCTGGCGATGGGTTTGTGTACAGTTATCCAGCAGGCTGATTGCAATTTGGTTGACATGATCGTGTAATCTGGGGGAATGGATCAAGTGAATTGCATCAAGTCTTTTCTTATTTATCATTACTGTTTGGTATAAACGATGGATTATATTGAAAGATATTGTAAATAAATTAGGAATTGGAAACGTTGGCGGCCGGGTATCCTTACTTAGTCTCAAAATTTGTCCTAGCTTTTTGTCCGTTAGACTTTGGTTTGGGCATTGAATAGAAAAAAATTAATTTTTTTCAATGAATTTTTCTTCAATTGATAGAGTGATTCTTCTGATTATGTACTTATGGAAAATGTTTTCATTCAAATATTGGCCACAGCTGGCTAGGCAGTAGGGCATTCTGGAACATCAAATTTTCAAGCGCTGTCCTAGTGAATTTGGGCAATTGTTTGAGGATTGTCAGCATAAACTTTATCTCTCAATGAACCCGACAGAAAGAAAACCAGAAGCGCAAATCGCAGTTGCGGGATGCCAAAACGGATAATCACATGATTGTTGAAACTTTAGTGCTGAAGGTTCCAATTCATGCCACAAAACTTCCGCATTTTTGAATAAGAATAAGTGCCAATGATGTCACTAATCCAGAATCTGCACCATACAACGAATCGAGTTGGGTGCATTGGCTTTGTGTGACGAAGTGTGGATTTTTCGGTTCTCAAATTCTGAAATTTTGTTTGTTAACGTTTTATTGCAAAATTTGGGCCATCTTTGAACTCTTTCAAAGTCCACTTAGCGAACCATAAATATTGTGGAAGGTCATTTGGTTTGAATTTCTAAAAGGGTTGGACTGTGTACGCAAACATACCGAGTTCTTTATGCAAAATCGATGTTCTGGGGTTTTGGCGAACACTTTCGGCCATAATTTTTGCAATGTTTTGGCAATGGGAAGCGATCCATACTAAACTAAATTACTAACAACATTTTATGGCGCTAAACATCGCTTGACATCGTCATTATTAATAGGAAGCTCAAAATCGGATCAATATATGGCCCACTTGTTATATGAAATATTGATTATAGACATCTTGTCTTAATTATAATTAATTAACAACATATGGAAATAAGATGACTATGGCCTAATTCATGTACTCGGTATATTTCCAAATTTTTCTTCAACAAGAATCATGAATATGATGTACTTATATATGACATTTTTTTTTCTGGTATTTAATTACTTTATTGATTACGTAAATCAATATATGTTAACCTACTTATGTCTGATACAAGTGTTATAATTCTTGTCATAATCGGTTTAAAGGACTCCGTCCTTGATATGCTTAGTATGTTTATTAATTTATAATGTTCTTGTTGTTGTTGTTGTTGTTGTTTTTGTTGTTGTTTGTATTGCAGTCTTTGAGATGATATGGCTAAAATATATTCAACTTCACCATGGCATAGTTTAGTTTAAGCGCAATTTACATACTTTTATATTCATTGGTTCTTCCCCTTTATCTCACTCTCTCTTATATTATCTCTCATTTTCCAATGCAATCAAATATTTGAAAAAAGAAAGTCATTCATGACTTTGCTATTGAATATAAGAAATTCACACACACACATACACACACATACACACACACACAAATAAAGAAAGAAAAGTCAAGCAAAAGTTGAAATTTAAAAGTAGAAACAATTTTACTTGCGCTCTTTTTGCTTTTTTTGCTTTTTGCTCTCTTGCAGTTCCCAATCATTGAAACATTCACTCACTCACTCACTCTCGTTCTTTCTCTATTTTTCTTATATTGTGTAGATGTGAGTGAATGAGTATGTGTCTTGTAGTGTGTTTGTGTGACAGCTGCGCACGTTTTTCATGTAAAATTCATTGACTAAACTTGCAGGAAACAAGTTTCGTTCAGTTCAGTTCAATTCAATTCAATTCATTTGAGTTTCTTCTTAGATGTTTTGCTATTTTCTATAGAATTTTTACCATTACAATATTTTTCATATCAACTTACACAATATACACAATATACACATATGTATGTACATATATTGTATCTTTGTATGTAAATATCTGTGTGACAATATTGACAATGATGATGTTGCTGATGATGCTTTTCATTCCATTTTCTATACTAAATAATCATGGCTTCGTATGAAGGTGGCTAAGTACTTACCATATAATCGTATCTATCAATCCATGCATTTTAGGATTACAATGACAATTGTTAGAAGAATGAGTTTAAAAAAAATCAGTATGATACCATAAGTAATAAACATAAGATTCTTATCAATATATACATATGTAAATCATTTGAATTTTCATTTGATTCTAAAATTATTAAAGTTTCGTTCGAATATCCCAGATTTTATTAATTTGATAAGTTTAACATATTGAATTTTTCCAAAAAAAAAAACAAGCAATTTGCTAAGAATTTGAAAGAAAAAATAAAATAAGATTTCATTTGGATTTTTTCTTGACGATATGATTAATCGAAGTATCAAGAACACTTCTTCTAAGAAAATAAATAAATAAAAATCTGTTTTTTTTTGTCTTTTTTTTTTTATTTTAGAGTCTCAATTAAATAAAAAGCGACAACGTTTTTAGATTTAGATTTTACTTTAGTGTTTCTATCTCACATACATATGTGTGTGTGTGTATATAAATAAGTATGCATGTATTTGTGTGTGTATATAGATACTTATATAATACGTGAATATACTTCGTGTAGCACAGTCGTTAGTTAGTTGTAAGGGTTTGTGTTAGGTGACCTACTTTTCAATTTATTTTCATGTTTTTTATTACCCATCGCCTATATATATATATAGACATACATATATATATATATATACATACCATACATATGTATGTGAGTAAGCAACTATGAGCAACGTTTAAGCATTTTGCCGCAATGTGTGTAACGCACTATTAAAATTTACATTCATACTATGTACATATGTATGTGCATATGTTACATCTACCCATGTTTGTTTGTATGTATCATATTTGTACAAACTCCTACATCAGAAATATTGTATAATAAAATAATGTGTACACACACACACGTATAAAAATAATTAGCGTCATTAAGGACACTTTAGTATTATACTTAGTTTAATGTTCGAAATTTCATTTCCGATATACATGTATCTTTTGAGTGAATATACAGTTCTAGACTGAATTAAAAGATAAAATTTTCTTTACGGTCATCATTTGATCATTTGTTGCTTCATTTCTGCTGCCATATGAATACAATTTCTTGTTGGACATAGTATTTTTGAATAGTTTATACTATGTATTTATAATATTATACAAGGGTTTGATCAATAAGTCATTTATATATATATTTTTTTTTAATTTTCCAATTTTTTTATCCCTTCCAAATAATAATATTCTTAAGGTTCTCAAAATATGCGTTTGTTTCAGTGACGACCTCTATTCATTTGAGCCAAATCTTTTAACGCCGAGCCATTTCTTCAGTTTTAAACACAGGAAATAGTTGCAGCGGGTAAAATTTGGTTGGGGTAGTTATTCGTAGCTTAATGTATGGATTTTTTCCATGGTGACTACTCACGTGTCACTAAATGCGGTCCTTTTTGCTACGAATCTATATCGAATTTGTCTAATAGCTGTGAATAATATTTGTCGGTTATTGTTTTACCTTTTTTAAGCAATTCAATGTAAATGACACCCGTGCATCCCATAAAACTTTCACTTTTTGAATCACGTTCGTCCCGGGGTTGTCAACTGCTTTGACTTTTCCTTGGTCTGTGGTGCATTGTGATGGATTAATGTTTCGCCCACGGCAGAAAAACTTGCTCGGATTGTGGTTGAACATTGCCGAACACTCGTTTGAAGTGGCCACATAATTGCGGTTATGGTGAGCAATCGATGCAGCCATCGCGCTGATTGCCTTTTTATGGCCAAGTATTCATATAAAATGTAATGTACCCACTCAGTTGAGATGTCTACAGTATCTCACATACTTTCAATTTCCTTTCGTTCAATATCATTTCATAGATTTAGTCGACGATTTCTGGAGTGACCACAAAGAATTCAGAAAATTTCTTGATCATTGAAATTGATGGTGCACAGTTCCCATAGTATTTATCAAGTCCTTACTTGGTTTCGGTGATGAGCTCGAACAATTCAATTTTTTCCATTTTTTTTTTATTGTATATACACAAAAGTTTATTGTTTTATTTGATAATGAAATTGTAACCATGAAGTCAATATTATTGAGACTTCAACAGCAGATTAGTGATGAAATAAACTTGAAAAACAAAGAAACGTTATCTATTCTACGAGCGAAATCTTGGTGGTGTTTTTTTTTATACTCGTGAACTTCCCGTGTGTCATTTCATCTGTCCTTGACAGGCTGTCAGTGTCAACTAACGTCGGCTCTTGCTTTTATGTTAAGCGAAGCAGACATGAGACTGCATGCTGTTTCAATCAGTTGTCTACGAGTTGAACAATCAACTAAAATGAAATAGCGATAAGAAATCGACTTATTGTCTTACATGTTTTCAAGGTTTAATGTTTCTTTCAACTTATGCATGAAGCTGCTACTATTTCCTTCAGAAATCCCACTAGAAAGATGCTTTAGATCTCGACTGGACAAAGACAGAAAATTCGTACTAAAAGAGCCTTAAGGAAAACTTTGAACTTCAGTCGAAATACTAAAGATAAAGCTATGCTAAACAGAGCTACCAAAGAACACAAACTAAAATTGAAAGAAGTAAAAAACGATAAAATAAGGAACCTTGCGAGATTTCAAGGAATGACGACCAGCTCAATGAAATGTGCTAATCAAAGATGCTAACAATTTATGACTTAGATCAAATAAGCAGAAAGCAGACACGTTCACAACCCACTTGCAGGACACCTTCGAATGGTTCAATTTCAGCAACAACAACACTGAGGATATACTGATCTTCCCAGCCAGCCCTTGCCCCAAATTAAGTCTCCTTCGAAATAAACAATCTTAACAATAAAGCAAAGCAGTTAGGCATGCAACACAATAAAATGTTATGTTCAGTATGTATTTAACTTAGATCTAAAATCTAAGACTTCTCCACGCAAAGGAAAAGCACAAACATTGTAGTGATTCTAAGACCAAACAAGAACGAAAGTCTCCTCTCATAATACAGACCAATAAGCCTGCTGGCTGCATTTTCGAAAATAATTGAAAGAATATTCCTACGACGATTACAGCCAGTACAGTGGAGGATCAAAATATAATTCCAAAACGCCAGTTTGGATTTAGACAACAACATGGGACACTGGATCAATGTCACCGAATAGTGAAATTCATCACTGAAGTATGGGATGAAAAGAAATTCTGTTCGTGTCTGGCATAATGGGATACTGTATAAAATTAAAAAAACTGCTGCGACCTATATTCCACTTACATGATGTTAAAGTCTTACTTGAGTGGTTGTCATTTCTATGTACAAAACAAGGACGCAATTGTCACCTATGCCTTCTACTATTCGTCACAAGTAGCTACTAATGCATCTGGGGCAGTCCAACAACAAGTTGACAATGTTGAACGATGATTAACGAAATGGAACATAAAAGTGAATTCCATTAAATCATCACATGTCACAATCGCATGAAACACCACAAAATATCTTGGAATGCATTTAGACAGAAGGCTCACTAGGAGAGATCACAAAAACAGAAAAGAAAAAATGAAATCGTGCAAAGATATCAAACCAAAGCCTTCGCCAAATTCTAGATGCTCCATGGGTTGTAAGTAAAGAAGTCTAAGTACAGACAGAAATTCAGAATTTTAGTATTAATTCTGTTGACAAACTAGAGAATCATGACAAGCTCTTGGACATCCATTTATGGGACATTTCAGAAACAAGGCGTCTTAAGAAGTTTAATGTATTTGATCACCCTTGCAGATTATAATCATTAAAGTCTTAGTAGTAATTCTTAGTCAAACATTTTTGTTAATGCACTAAGATCTTCTGATTGCGATGATATCAAAAATTCAATAATCGGTGGATCAATGATTAAAGATTGGAAGCGTGTGGTTTGCTCGGACGAAGTGAAGATTAATCGTTTTATCTCTTCAGAAATGAAATAAAATGAAATACGTTTTGTTGAATTAGATTGTCTATTAATTTTTTTACAGCACCTTAAAGTTAAATTTCTAAACATTCATATAATATAATATCGTATAATTTCGATATGATTGCGTCCACGGGTGGCCTATGAGGGTGGCGAGCTGGGCACCCCCCGTGGGTTTGCTCTTTCCAATCCCATAACAAACAACCCACGCAGTAAAATATTAGGTACTAGTATTTCTATTGTTTTTTTTGAATTTTGTGCGTTACGTAAAAAGTCGCTTCACGCCACTCGTTCTCTCTTGCATGGTTTTTATCGTGGGGGTGTTGTTTTTTGCACTCGGGAACTTCCCGTGTGTCATTTCACCTGTCCTTGACAGGCTGTCAGTGTCAACTATCGTCGGCTCTTGCTTTTATGTTCAGCGAAGCTTACACGAGACTGCATGCTGTTTCAATCAGTTGTCTACGAGTTCTTGATTGTTCAACTGAAATGAAATCATTTGGAAATTTACAGATTTAGCAGAAAATAGGAAAGATTGTCCGTTGGTTATTGAATGTCATTCTTATGAAAATCATAAGTCATAAGTATGTAAGATATGGAGTGATAAAAAATGTACTAGATTGAGATATCCAATACCGAGATACATTTACACGATAATTTGATAAATATTTAGTCATTCTTGTGAACGTTTGAAGCAATGCAGTAACTTGGAATTGTCTCGAGCAGTGCGAGACACAACTA
Source organism: Amiota minor (assembly GCA_037043295.1). NCBI lineage: Eukaryota > Metazoa > Arthropoda > Insecta > Diptera > Drosophilidae > Amiota > Amiota minor. Next base: position 648,647 of record JBAMAW010001534.1, on the reverse strand, counting down.
ATATTGATGGACATGAATTGTATAAAGAACTGAATATTTGAATCTGGGTTTGAATGCTAGGTACCGCTCCTAGTAATCATAGGATCTTGAAATTTACTGGGTCATAAACTTTTAACGGCGAAATTTTTATTCAAATCATTAGAGCCGTTTCCGAAATATATATATTTAGTATGTACATATATTGTATATATTTATTAAAGTACGCTGAATAAGTTTATACTTATATAGCAGACAAACTTTCCTTGTAAAAATATATATTTGCATTATTGAATAAGTTGTTGTCCCCTGGGTTAATAATAAATCTGTATTATTTATTGTATTCATTCTATTTTAATTGCTTTAATCAAGAAACGATTTGTGTACTATCTTATTAAATATCATCTTTCTTTATCTCTTAGGACATATTGCATGAACAATAAATAATACTATAGATGAGATAGAATAATTTGCTGAAACTGTCATAATATATTCAAAAAGAAAATAAAAATTAAGTCCAATTTTAAAAATGTTGAAGTTCCGGTTTGATCTCAACAAGTTCCCGGATACCTATGAATTATGTATATTATGTATATTAATCCTTGAATGAAAAGAAAATCTATATACATATTATAAAACAAAGTCGCTTTTTTCCTATAACCGCTTCAATCTTGAAAAATACGCAACCTATTTTGATGCGGTTGTTTTTAATAGATAGAGTGATTGAAGAGGAAGGTTTATATTTATAATATTTATAATAACATCCATTAAATAGTGCAGAAATACTGTTATTTTCACTATACATATACCTATATGCCTATCTTTAAAATTAATGTAGTTGGCATAGTGTTATAATTCATGGAAAAAGCATTTACTGTCACTACAATATTCCAGCTTCTCATTGTTTACACAGCAATGTTTCTTCATATATGATTTTAGAATGCCAAAAGATTACGTTCAGCTAGAGATGAAGAATCATCAACGGAACGTGAGGCTCGCCTCAGTCAGGCTCGGGATAGATATAGAGCTGAGAGAGAGAGAGAATCATCATCACGAGTTACTAATTCATGGGTAAATAAATAAATGCACTCAAAAAATAGTATGACCCCGCAAAACTCGAGAACGGCTGGACCAATTACGATGATTTTGTTTTTTTTTTTTTGTTGTACTCATGGAGTTACAGCCAGGTTCTTTACTACATTTGGATCCGGTAGGTAGCGCTTTTGTCCAGATATAGATAGTTTTATGCCATTATTAAATTTTTTTTTTTATTTGGTGCAAAATATACTGACCCGATTTTTTTTAAAAGAACAAATGATTCTTAAAGTTGCTTAGGTTATAATAGAATATTAAAATATATTGTAAATTATTAATTACACATTTTACAACAAAGCTTTTTATAAGAAACACCCAATTAACGCATAGGGGGTGTAGCAACGTACGCCGGTTAACGCTAGTAGTTTATAAATTATAATTTCGATATCTCTTGATGTTTTTAAAAAGTGTTAAAACTATTTGATATATCGTAAGTGTCACCTTAAAACTCATTATAAGATTTATTAAAGTGTTATAGGTAAAAATGTTTAGAGAATTTTGTAATATTCAAAGGAACTACATATGTATGTAGAATATTGAAAAAAGAATATATAACAACCAGAAGAAGGGAAGCAAGCATTGGGTGCATGATTCTCGGAAACTTAAAGCATTGTGTGCATGATTTTCGGAAACTTTAAGTATTGGGTGCATAATTCTTGGAAACGTAAAGTATTGTGTTTATAATTCTCGAAAATTTTTAAGCATTGGGTGCATGATTTTCGGCAACTTTAAAAGTTGGGAAACTGAAAGTTAGAAAAATTGGTTGTAAGTTCAGATGAAAAAAGAAGTATATTTTAAATTGGTTTTTACAAAGTTTAATGGTTTTACAATAAACATCAAAGTCAAAAACATAAAGTTAATATGAAATCATCATCTTGATAAGTAAAATCAAAAAATATTATAACTACTACTTCTCCTTCTTTGGCAGCTACTAACTGGGTATTCGCCTCACCCAAACCCTTCTTTTTTTTTTTGTTTGTAAGTTGAGGATGAGATTGAAGCATAAAACAGTAAATCATGACTAACGTAATAAGAAGAGCAAGAGAAGGATTAATAGTAAGGGATTGGGGCTTCAATATACCATAGTTTGTTGATAATAAATAAAATTGGTCAAGTGCGAGTCAGACTCGACACGGAGGGTTCCGTACCAGATTGGGATGGAAGGTACCCCCTCTACTGGTCTGATTTTACTGATTGCAACAAATATACTGCACCCATATTCAAAAATTTTGGTATCTAAATTTCAGTTCAATAGTGAAAAAAACAAAAAAGGTTTTTCGAATATGAAACTGAATTTTGATGGTGGGCTTGCATGGGATGTTTTGAGAGCAATTCAATTCGATTTATAATAGTTAGTAGTAGCGTAAATGATATCCTTTAAATGCAGATTATGTCCATAATAGCGTATTGGACGATAAACTAGGGTCTTCCCTGAACCATTCACTTTCGGAAGGGAGAGTATTGTGATATGTTGATTTTGTGTTCTAATCTGCATTTGAATTACCATTATGAATTTTATTTAATGGACTTACTTAATCGCAATATTCATGAAGCTGCCTCTATTTCTACACCTTTCCACTACACAAAACAACAAACATCTCACCAAAATCATTTAGTCAATTCAGCGGAAATTGAGCAAATGGTGCTAAAAAGAAAGAGACTTCGTAGATTATGTTTTCGTATTCAAAACTTCTAGGAAAACTAAGGCTTTATTAGCTGGATCACAATCAAAAGCATTGTGTGACTTTCTATCTTCAGTAGAACCAGGTAGTGAGGAACATAATTTTTGGCGAAGAACTAAGTACTTTACAGAGAGCCCACAAAAAGCGAAATTCCTATTAAAAACTCTAATGGACTGTGATGTAGATCTAATAAAGAAAAAGCCATTTCGTTTTCTAATGATTTCTGTAACACTTTTACACCACTCAATTAAAGCAATCAAATTCCTTACGACTCAGTAAACGAGTTGTAGGATAGGTTAAAAGAACTGAAAGCTAAGCTTACATATATTTAAACAATGGTTGAACTGTACTGAATGATGACTGAGTCACAATTTATGATTTGATTTACAAAATATTGTATATATCAGATTAGTCTATAAGTCGACATAATGAAATCAAAGCAAAACTGTTAAAAACATAACATTATTTAGTAATCAATTAGATTTGAATCCTCAAATGAAGAAATCTTACAGAAATACAAATTTAAAACCGTAAACCGTAAACTGTGACATATAGTTAGTAGTGATCTTAGATATGTACGAGTATGTATTATATTAAAAGAAATATTCCTTTGTTTTTTTTACAGAATCGTAACAGCGGTAGGCGTTACTCGAATATGGCGCCTCGGATATAGTCGTAGCTTTAATGTAGCAGGCAACATCCATGTGCCTCATGTAAGTAAAATAGTAGAGGTAAACTATACATTACATGAAGTATACTAAAATTTGTTTATAACCATACCTCTTTCTATGGTCGCTTGTTTGATGGTTTTTTACCTTACACGGCCAATGTTTCTAGAATATACAATATTAAAGCCATAAAACAAGATACTATATGGTGTGAGTGTACTAAGTACGAGTATTCTATAGGAACTTAATTAAATATTATTTTCTAATTCATTATTTTTATTTTGTATGTATGTTTTATGGAAGGCCTTGGAAATCTGAGGCTCTCATCGTTGGCCGCATAGACAATGACAGAAGATTCCGACTCGATATCTGAGGAAGAACGCAGTTTGTTCCGTCCCTTTACTCGTGACTCATTGGTGCAAATTGAACAACGTATTGCCGCTGAACATGAAAAACAAAAGGAGTTGGAAAGAAAGAGAGCCGAGGGAGAGGTGGTAAATATTTTTCTAATGAATGAATGCTTTATTCTCGGTCTAATATCAAATATTTAATATTTCTTATATTACTTACTACTCTTACTAATTACTAACAACAATCAAAATCTATATATACATATGTATGTACTAGTATACAATATACAACATTTGTACATACATAAATAAGTATGTTTATATGTATGTATGTATGTATGTACTTTTATATTTATTATACAATAAGTAATAATGTAATAGTATGTATGTGTACATATGTATGTGTATGTAGAAAGTAAATAAATAAATTATATGTATGTACATGTTCTTGTACATAAACATTTGCAGCTACACAAAATTATTTCTTTTACATTGAGTACAGTTTTATAATCTAATAATATACCTATACAATTACATATTTACATACATACATACATACATATAATTGCCAGATTTTTAACCCAAGCTGCTTTCAATGTCGACTAACTACTACTACTACTTATAATTTTATCCTGCCCTTTTATCTTTACTATATGAAATACTATTTCATACAATATACTTACTTACTTTCTAACTAACCTACAACTAACTAACTATAAAATATATTGTAACAATCCCATTAATTACTCTTCCAAAACTAAGGTGTCTTCTATATATATATATATATATAATATACAAAATTCTCCATCTATCTATCTATCTACCTAAATTATTTATACAAATTAATTTGAAATTATTCATGTATCATTATATGTACTTACAATAATTAGTTCATAATGTCTTTGTATCTACAAAATTAATTACATTCAAAGTAAACTTACCTTTTATTTATGTATTTTTTTCGTTTTATTAAAATATAATAATATAAATATTTATAAATTTAATTTTATTCATTATTATCCAATAATAATAACAATCAGATCAATTCAGTTTAAAGAGTTTGTTATAATTTGAATAGAATTTTGACAAAACTTCAAACAGATTGATCAAATTGATAATCAGAATCTTGTGGTCATTAAAATTTATGTCAATTTATATCAAAAAAGGAAAAAGAGAATAGAAATTTTAACCCCAAATCTATAAGCTTTACATATTGTATTGGGAAATAGATTCTGTATAAAATTTCAGTTCAGTTCAGTTGAGCCTAAAAATCAAGGAACAGAGACTAGAAAGTATTCCTGGAAATCTTCTTCTCTTAGGAAATAGATAAAACTCTATTGGTGCCAGATCTGGATAGGATTGAACTATAGAATACTTATTATAATTGAAGTGGTATAGAAATGCTTTGTCAGATTATGCAATAAGAATTGTTTAATCTGATCACAAATTTGGTCTCGAAATTCTTTCTCAATTTCAATATAGGATGCTATACTGACAGATCGGACCGATTTCTTCATAACTCTTGTCAATTTTTTATGTGAATGGTATAAAACAAATTAAACAAGAAAATAGAAGGTTAACATTTGTTTCACTCTTCACGCAATCCTAGAAAACAGTTTTGCCTACGCTCCTGTGATTGAACATACAGAAATATTTCATTATTGATTTGTATTATGCTTAGGGTAGAGTCAACATACTTTATACAGCATAAGCATTTGTATGGGAACTATACGATTCAGTAATCCTAGTGTTTTGAAATTAGCACGTTTAGTGAATACGGACCATGGACCAGATACTTATAGTGTACAAATTTCAGTTCGATTTTACAAAAAACAAAAAAGTTTTTCTATAACAACATGAATTTCAATCTGGGTTTGTATGGAAGGTACTTCTCCTAGTAATCCCAGGATCATAAAATGTACATGGTTAATGAATATTAATCAGTCACTTATAATATCAAAATTTCAATTCGATAATGCGGAAAACAAAAAAGTTTTTCATATAAAATCATGGATAAAAATCTGGGTTTGTATGGGAGCTATAGATCAGGAATTTATAGTGTTCACATTTCTATTCGAAAATACAAAAAAAAAAAAATAAATAAAAAATAAATGTTTCTAATAAGAACATGAATTTGAATTTGGGTTGGTATGGGATGTACCCTCTAATGGTCCGATTTGACTGGTTCCGATAGCGTTTAGTAAAAAAAAAGTTCGTTCAAAATTTTAACTCTCTAACTGAAAGACTTGTTTGCAAACATAGAGAAGGACAGATTGTCATGGCTTAATCAACTCAACTCTTCGAGTTGATCATGAATATTGTATATACTTTATGGGGCATCCGACTGCGTGAAGGATATAAAAATATTATGACAATAAGAGTCGCTTTATTGACAAACTTATTAGCGATTTATTTCATCATAATAAAAATACAATCAGGTCTTAGAGAGACGAAGACCATGCCTGAAGGTGTGATGGGCGAAAGGCAATCAAAAATAGTATTTCACTTTATAGAAATAGTTTCTGGTTGTACATAAAGTAGTAGTTCTGATATTATACATATTTATATCATCATTGTATGTATACTTTTTAGGCCATTTTTGCCTACACAACCGAAAATTGAGGACTTAACAATATCAACCTGTACAACTTCCATGTTATCTTGTGTTTTTGGAAAATGTAGCTTTAAACAAAAAGTATCTTGATCTTAAAATAAGAATTGTGGTAGCACTAGGTAGCATCATATAATGTACCTAAGTACAAGAATAACAAGATTCAGAGCATCTTATTTTACTGACAAATTCGGACGTGACTTTCGTAATATTTTCTAACTTTCTATGAACTGACTCTTTTCTTATTGAAGACCTTTAAGTAGGATATTTGTATCTTCTCCAATTACACTCCTTAGATCGCCAATTTCTGGCATTTTAAGAACCTTGCCAAGGGTTAATATCTTATGGAAAATATATAACCAATTAAGTATGACTTGGTCACCAAAATTACTTAAATTCCTTTTTGTTTTATAAATTTTTTGGGGCTATTCAAAAATCTTGAACTTGGCACATTGCTTCCACAAGACCTTCTCAAATTTTATATGTACATATTGTATATGCATACTCCTAATAGTAGTATGCTTCTTTATTTTCTATATAAATATTTAGTATAAATAAACAAAATACAAACTCTTTGAATTATTTTGATTGATTTTGATAGCAATAAATTAATATTTGTTCTAGATCTCTTCTATAATATACTTACAATATTTAATAATTTACATATTACAATTGCCATTTATAGTATTTCTTTATAAAATTTCTCATTTATTTATTTAGATTTTTTTTTTTTTTGAACTAATCATCAAATATGTATGTATATCATAAAAGTTTAGAGCCCGCCCTGTCTATATCAAGCGCTTTCTCATATCTATCTATCTATGTATTATCTATAAATAAATATTAGATTCTATCTGTTGAAAATTTCATAAACTTTAAATAAATTTTTACAAATTTGCTCTCTTATTTAACTTACCTAAACTGAATTTCTTGTGTAAACTGTAAGATCTCCTCTGAATCAACCTAACCCTGTCTAGTATACTAAATATAAAGCGCTTTCTTACACTTTGCTCTAGAAATATTAGATTCATTTGTAATTTACATATGACATTTATATAAGACAATTGTGCTGTGCTCTCTTGAACTTCTTTTAATTTCAAAATACAATATATTTTTTTGGTTCCTTTTTTTTTTTTTTGGTTTTTGTTTTCTTTTGTTTTGGATAAAACATAATTTTTCACATTTAATAAATCATTAATTGTATTTAAGAATAAAAAAACAAAAAAAAAAACATAGAATTAAAATATAAAAGTTCAAAACATATACAAGATAGTTAGTTTTTTAAGCTATTTAGATTAATTAAATAATAAATTAATAGTTTGCTTGATTTCGATTATAAAGAAAAAAAAAAAAAAATAAAAAAATAATAACATGAAAATTTCTTTTTTTTCTATATCAAGTAAAAATTAAAAATATACATTTAATTAAATTGTTTTTTTATTGAAACAATATTTGTTTGTGTAATCAATTGAAAAATTTAGAAAATAAAATATTAATTTTAATTTTCGTTTTTCTTTAAATTCTATTATATTATAATTTTTATTCAAAAAGGAAAACCAAAATTATTACAATAAATTTTATAAATTTATCTATATAAAAATTTAATTATTATTTACTATATTTACTATACCTTTATATACATTTATAATTTTTGTTATTGTGCGAAGTATCTTATTTACTTAGTATGTTTAGAAAATTTGTACTTCAAAAGCAAAAATTCTAAAACCAAAACAAAAAAATATAAATTGCCTTTTTAATTCGTAATTGTCGATATTTGGAATTTTGTATTTAATGTTTGTTGTTTGTTAATTAAAAAATATTATATAAATAAATATACATATCTCATATGTAATTATTGGCATTGTATGATTACTAATTCTATAACATTATTTTTTTTTATATACTTATTTTCTTTTAATTCTTAAGAAATTTGGAAGAAACTTCGCTTTGATGCGAATTTTAAATGCTCTTCACACTCACTCACTCACTCACTTCACTGTCAATTGCCAGAGTTCATCAGACTGATCAGTCTTCTTTGAGAATTTCAAAGAATATTAGAAATTATAAGAATTCATATGAGTAAAAGGTTAAGTTACATACAATATATCATGTCACTTCGATATTTTGTATCTCTAGTATTTTGGTTTGTTTAGAATAAATTATGCCATTAAGAGAACATAAATCGCAGTACAATCCAATAAAAAGAGGCTTTTTGGGATTGAACAGTTTCAATTCCAAACACTTTATCAAGTGCTCAAATAGATAAAAAATAACATAAAGAGCATAGTAAATGGAGGTAGAAGGTGCCTTGTGTTCGCCCTTATCAATTCACAAGAGATTAGAATCGGTTTGAATTGTGTCTGGACATTAGAGAGTTTGTCTTGCAAGCGAGTTAACGGGCTTTTGTTTGTAGTGTAAGTAAGTTGCTTAAGATCGATCTGTGCTTACTTTGTTGTTGTTTGTAATTTATGGGTCAAAACTTAGAATTGACTAAGCTTGATTACAATCCTGCTTCCCACGATAATAAAAGATAGGGTAGTCTAGACAGGGTCATTGTAATATCTGGTCTGAAATGTTTTTAGCTTTAGTATTCCACATTACCGACATTGGTAACACTACCATCGATCTCACAGTTCTTAAACCACGGTACGTGATAAAATCCTGCAAATCAGCAATCGTCATCAACAAATATATCCAAACTGCCTGGCGGCAATCCTAACTCATGGTGTGAGCCGACGCCGTTTACAGAGGCTCCATCCTAACTACCTTCTAAGTTGAAGGATGCCATTATTCGGTATAGTCATATAAATGTTTTATGCAATTTTTAATTGCGTTAACATTAATAAAAGAAAATTTACGAAAACAAAAAAAGAAAGAAAAAAAGAATATTAAGCTTCCTTACTATGTATGACAAAGTGGCACTTTAGTAAGACGGAAGGGACATAAACAATACTCCATTAAGTTTCAGTTATGAAATATTTGTATATTATAAATAGTGTAATAGGTACAATGGGTGGCAGTTCCTTACATTTTAAATCCTCATGATTTCTCCTCGTGAGGTCTTAATAATATCAAAAGTCGTCTAGCTAAAGACAATTGTGTTCCATATTCCAGAGTTTGTATCGACTTTTCATTACCATAAGAGATACAGTACATCTATATAAGTATACATGTCAATTTCATCATGGAAAGATATACTACAACTCAACAACGTGTCGAAATCATAGAATTGAGACAATTCAAGAATTTAAAAACAACAATCGTAGGGAAAATCAGACTTTGACCCCGTAATAATGCGCCAAAGTCATCCTAAATTGGAGGATTCTTATGAAAACCTGCCAGCACAGTAGAGGCGGTGATTTGAATGATGTCATATTCCATTAGTAATTGAATACAACTGAATCCGCATATGTTGATGAACAGATTGCAGTCGTTAAGGTGACTTTCTTCAGATTGAGAAACCCCTAAAGTATTGTTCTCAAGTTCAGGATTCAGGGATTCTGAATAATATTTATTTTGTGCTTGCGGAATTCTATTGATGGTGTGGAATCGATGTAAACGATGTCTATATGTTGGATTGAGATTGTGGTTGTGAATACTAGATGTAATGAGAAAGTGTGAGATCAAGGCCTGTAGCTTCTATTTGACTGTTGCTTAAGCGATGAGAAATTATTGAGACAGGTGACAGGAAATGAGAATAATCTTCGGACAGAAACATGTTTCATAAGAATCCAAAGACTATAAACTTACTAAAAAATTCTTAAAAAAGTAAAGTTTTCCCTAGATTGTAATGGTTATGTCCAAAGTAAATGGAATTTATAAATATTTGATATGAAATGTGCTTGATCAGGGTAGGAACCATAATGAGTCTCTACTTTAATGTTTATTAGCATTCTTAGTTTTTTGATTTCTGAAATATGTATATGAATTGCCTTATTAGTAACCACAATGTAAACTTCCGATTGTAATCGGTTGTATGAGTCATCAAAAAATCACACTAATTAATAATATACATACATACTGGTATGATGAATACATGCATTCGAGGAAGAGTGTGAAGAGTATAAAAATATTATGTGGCCCAAAAATATACAAAAATACCAAACAAAAAAAAAAAAAAAAAGTTGTACAATTATATTATACTATATTTTTTATTATCTATTTATTTTAATATTATTCAATTTGGTTATTGACTTTTTTGTAAATGTTTTCGAAATAATTTTTCTTTTGAAAAAATAAAGACATAAACTTTGATTGGTTTAAACTAAGTAAAAATAATATAGAAAATTTATGAATTTAAAGAAAAATCAAAGATCTTAAAGCAATTTAATTTAGATCTGTTGTAAGACTTTAGTTAAGTTTAGTTATACATATTTACATCATCATAAACAATATTCTATAGTTTTTCAGAATTCACACTTAGTTTTTAAATTATTGTACTACAATCCTCTAGTTTGAAAAGTTTTGAACTTTTCAACTTCAACATGAAGTTGGCATTACAAATTGAAAATCATTCTGATACCATACTCATCTGAGTATCTTCTACAAATTTCAACATCATTTAAAATTATTGTACATATGTATTTGTCTGTCCTTTATATCAATATTTGTAAAAATTCTTAACAAATTGGAATAGATTTAGTCTTTTGTAGATAAATTCACATCTCAGAAGAACTTGATTTCTATAATTCTTAGTATTATTATTGTAGATTAAAAAGAAAATGTTCTGAAGGGGTTAGACGGGGATTGATCGATAAGTCCTTAGAAAAAGATAGAAAAACAATTTTTTAATTTTTTTTTTTTTTGAAATATAATCTCCTTTTAATCTGATGTCCTCAAGAAAGACGTTTGTTTCAGTGATGACACTTCAATCGATCTTAATGTTTTAACGCCGAGCTATTTCTTCAGGTTTGAATACAGGAAATAGTTGCAGAGGACTAAGTTTGGAGAATACCCTGGATGGGGTACCAGTTCGTAGCATAATTTAATGGATTTTTTCCATGACTACTACATAAGTGTATTGTCACGGCGAAAAAGCACTTTTTTTCTTCACCAAATGCGGTCGTTTTTTGCTTAAAACTAATGTCGAATCTGTCTAAATAATATTCGCCGGTGATTGTTTTACTTTTTTTTTCAAATATACGCTGTGGACTGACCTCATAACCTTGTTGGCTATCAGCCCCACCTTGGCCTTCACGCGGTGAAGTCAACTGTTTTGACTTTTTTCTTGGTCTTTGGTGCATTGTGATGGGTAAATGTTTCGCCCACGTGGTAAAACTTTTTCGGATTGTGGTTGAACGTTCCTTTAAAGTGGCCAAAAAATTGCACTTATGCTGAGCATTCGCGGCAGTCATCGTGTGGATATATTTCTGTAAAATGTGATGTACCCACTCGGTTCAGATGCTTTCAGTTACAGCCACGTGCACACATGCACTTTTAATTTCCGATCGTCCAATTTTATTTCAACGATTTAATCGACGATTTCTAGAGTGATCACCTCTTTTCAGCGAACTGAACATTCGGCATCACTTGTACTGGTACCATCACAAAGAATTCACTAAACCTCTTGTTAATCATTGAAATTCATGGTGTACAGTCCCCCTAGTCCTTGGTTCCGGTGATGATTTTTTACGCAAAAAATAATGCTCAATGAGCGTACGAAAATCCACCTTTTTGAAATTTTTCTAAGATTAGATTTTCGTAATGTTTAATTTTATGTTTTCAAAGAAGATCAGTTTCAGATTTTAACACAAGCTTTTTAAATTAATTTTTAATGATTAATCGAAGGTTAAATATTTTCCAAATTTAAGGTCTAAATTTATAAAAAAGATCGGGTTTCTTTTTTAAGTCGCCAAATATGTATGAGCCCTCAATTAAATCTAAGGACATCTTGGCCTCCATCTTGATATGAATGATTTTTTCATCTAAAATAAATCTTGACATCAACTGACCTTAGGGGACTTTGAAGTGTAATTGATTGTAATCACATTTTAATAACCATTAGCATCATCATCATCATCATCAAATAATGTTGTCTAAATTATAAAAATGCTTAAAAGTAAGTAACGCCAACTTCATTAAAGTAAAATATTTACAGTGAAGTCTAAAAAGATGGAAATTTTTAAGGAGCAAATAGTTTTTGTTTATAATGTAATTGAAATTTTGTTATTTTCTTTAAGAATTTCTGTTTTCATAAATTCCATAACATCTCAATACTAAAGCAATTCTGTAGAAGTACAAGAAAGAAATGTATTACAAATTTTAGAAAACTCATTATTACAAAAAACTAATATGTTTTACATGTATCTTTGAGTCGCATACTTGGTAGTTTTAGGGTTTTGCATCAATGTAGCATGGAGTTAGTAAGGGATTTCTGTTGGAAAATCCATTTTTCCTTAAAAAGGTATATTGATGTACACTGCCTTTTTTTGTTTTGTCATAATTCCATGGATCCAATGTATAAGAAAAGCAAGTTCATATTATAATGCTCAGTCCTCCATGTTTAATCGTCTTGCTGGTATATTTGGTGTGGTATTCTGTGTTTGGTGGACGATGTCGGCTCTCATCTTTCCATAATATTGCGATGAGCCAATTTTTTATTAGGCTATTCATATCATGTCTTGCAAACTTCAATCTTACCTCGACATGTTTCTATGTGAACAAGGAAATCTTTCTGGGACTTCTGGATGAATTACACATATTTATTTACCTTTCAAAATGCTTTAGTCAGAATCATTTGGGTACTTAACCTTACTCCTGGCCAACTACGTTGTAAAATTAACCCAATTTCAATCTTCTTATCAAACTTGTAATAATTAACTAATACTTCAACCATAGAATAGTCTAAAAAATTAAGTAACAGGTAACTTTTACTTCATTGTAAATTGCTTGGGCGTCACTGTATAGGCTCATATTATTGTGTCACCCAATTTATAAGACATTCACATTGATGAAAGTCTTGAATAAAAAAAAAAAAAAACAAACAATATATTTATATAAACATATAGTATTGTATATCTCTATAAAAAATTATCATAATGAATAAAGAAAATGAAAATGTTTTTCACCTTCACCGAGAGAAAGTATTATGAAAAAACTTGTATCCACCAAAATATTTCGAAAGTTTTAAATTCGGTTAGCTTCATCTCTTCTACAATTTAAACAATACAAATACTTATACTCTTCATGGATGTAGAGAGTACATACTTCATCACTTCAACAACATTGAGACCGAAATTAATGTATGGCAGCTGTACGATCCATTAATCCTAAGGATTTGAAATTGACATGGCTAGTTGATATAGATCAGACACTTTCATTACCCAAATTTCATTTGGATAATACAAAAATCAAAAGAGTTTTTCTCATAAGAACATAAATTTCGATCGGCGTTTATATGGGAGCTATTCGATCCAGTAGATCTAGGATCTGGAAATTTATATAGTCAGTGGGTACAGATCAAATAGTTATGCAATCCAAATTTCATTCCGATAATACAAAAAACAAAAAAATTTTTCTAATAAGAACGCGAATGTTAATCTGGGTTTATAAGGGAGGGACCCCCCTAGTAGTCCGATTAAACTGAAAATGCAACACTATAAGTTTCTAATCCATGCATTTTTAACAAACAACGACCCATTTCAAGATCCTTACTAACTGGGTTGCTGGGTCGTATAAGTGACATACAAAGCCATACGTTTCTTGTATTGGACCCATTTAAATTTGTAACTTTTTTTTTAGTTTTAGTAATTGTTGCCCGAGGACGGACGGATGAACGGACAGCGTAGTGTTAGCAAGAGGGTTCCGTTTGGTGTCCTTTGGTCCGGAATCCTAAGCACCTCATTTGTATTACACAAATTGTAGAACATAATTTGCAAAAATTTGTTATTTCTTGGAATGAAGTTTACTATAAATATGAAGCTAACCGAATCAATTTAAGTACAATAAGTATAAAATTACTCTATATATAAGTACTCAAAACAAATCATAAGAGCGAGTTGTTGAGCCACTTATGGCAATATGAATTGATGAATTGGTTAACTAGAATATTATCTATTAAATTGTTATCCTCGCTTTTTTTTTTTCTAATAATTGTGTTTGAGCTACGTTTTAAGTTTTCTTATATTAAAATTTGCTTTTGTTTAACCCTTGTTTTTTTTTTTTTTGTTCTTTCTTATAATACTTTCTTTCTCTCAATCAATAAATCAATCAATTAGTAAATTAATTTATCAGAATTCAAACAAAATCGATGTTAGAAATCATATCACATTGGTTTAAAAGAAAAATATCTAGAACTCCACACAACTCAATATAAATTTACACAACTTTAAAATAATATTAATTAATAATAATAGTAATAATAATAATATTCTCGAATTTTCATATTCAAAGTTCCATGATACTACTTACAATATATTATTTATATATATTTAGATATTATATAAATCATTCCAATATTAATATATTACTTACTGTATAATCAATCATTCAATGCACCAAATCAATCACTCAACCAAACTACTATCAGATTAATAAGTATAATAAAAACTTATATACTAATATAATGAAAATCTTTACAGATATTTTACTATATACAATAATACTATTTTAATATGATTTCCCTGCGATTGTATTTGTTATTTGTTATTTATTGAATTAATTTATGAATTATTGTTCAATGAAATCAAAATACAAAAAATACATAAAAAAATATTGTATGTTGAGCATTTTACATTCATATATTTTTCTTCATTTCTTCTTCTTCTTCTATTTTTTGTTTTCTTTTCTTTCCTTTCTTCTTGCTTTTCTTTGTTCACTTTTGCTTTCATTTTTCCTCGTCGTTCTATTCTCTTTTTTCTTCTCCAATTCTCTTCTTTTCTTTTCTTTTCTTCAACCCGCTCTAATAATTTTTGTGCGCTCAAAACTCAAATGGATGCCTTCATGATGATGATGACAATAAAATATAAAATAACTAAAAACTAATATATTTTTTTATATATATATAAATAATAAATTTCTTTATTAATTTCTTATTTTTTAATTAAATGCGAATCTTCTTTCATATATATATTTTTTGTTTTTTTTTTTTTTTTTTTTTTTTGTATTATAAACTCGCTCGCTCTGAAACAAACAAAAACAATATTAAAATATATAAAAATAAATAATATAAATATATATAATAATAATAAAAATAATAATAATAAATCAAATTTATAATATTATAATTATTCATGCATTTCCAATTCAATTTCATTCAAAATGAAAATCAAAAACAACAACTACAACAACTACAACAATATAAAAATTAATATTTACGAAAATATTTTTCAAAAACTTGAAAAATCTTCTTTCAGCCGCAATATGGTCGCAAGAAAAAACAAAAAGAAGTAAGATTTTGCCAGAAATTAGTTTACTATCACACACCACTGTACTGTATACTTAAGAACAAAAACAAAAAAAGCAAAAAAATATTACAAAAAAAAAAAAAAAAAAAAACCAAAACCAAAACCAAAACTAAAACCAAAAAATTTGATAAATTTATATTATATTTTTTCCATATTTTTTTATTATTTTTTTTTTTTTTTTTATAAATTTTCTTAATTAAATAAACAATCTACCACTTAAGTATTTAATTAATTGATACAATTTTTTTAATTCTGTTGATTTTTAATATTCTTTGCTTAATTTTGGTTTTTATGTTCATATAATTTGTACAACAACAAAAACAACTATTACTAAATATACCCTCAATTAATCCAAACATACTATTATCTTTATCAGTCTATTGTACCAACTACTACTACTACTACTACTACTACTACCTACTTACTTGTACTTTTGTATATAACTCTCACTCCCTTTGTATAGACATTCTAATATATAATTCTTCTATAATAATTTATTATATATTTTTTTTTGTTATTGAATTTCAACTTACTACTTAGAGCTTTCCAAATATTCTTCTACAATCTTGAGTTAATTTTATTGCCTTAATTAATGATCTTTTGCGGCACATAGCTTATCGCTAAATTTACTATATGTTTACCAAAAGCAATTTACTATTTACTACAACTACTACTGATCCTTTGTTTTATTTGAAAGTTTTTTTTTTTTTTAAAGTTTTGATTTGATTAATCCAATCCATGAATGGAAGCAGTATAAGAACTTCAACCCAAGATGATCAGCAATGATACATTTCTTTATCTCTTTCTTGCATACATCTTACGACCACTTTTAAACTCTAAAACCCATTGGTGTAGATGTGGAAAGGAAGGAGTAAATTCCTTAAAGACTTCCACCATCCTTTAATGAATTTTTATTGCTGATAAAAGTTTCAAAATAATATACTTGTATTTATTATTCTTCCATAACATGTACTACCTATGTAAGAACAGTAATATTGTGGTTTTCACAGGTCTTCAATTTTAATCTTCCATTCTATCTGATATGGTATTTTTTTATTTCAAAATTTATGTACGATTTTAATTTCTGTTTTTTATTTTCTTTGGAAAAACACTTCACACAAATGACACTTTTTATGATGAACTAGTTTTAGGATACAATTGCTATTTATTGGGATCCGTTGAATAAAAGGTGTTTCTTTTAGAGGCATGAACGTTTAAATTGAAATAAAACACAGATTATGATTTATGATGTTAATTGCCACGTATTTCACTATATTCGAAAGATAATTCTTTGGCATTTTTATTTGATTATGATTTGTAGCATAAGGCCACCTCCGCTTACTCAGTAGGAGTCTAATCGAGAAGTCCAATTTTCGATCACTTTTCCAACCATCTGTGGCTTATGGATGTAGAACAGAGACTTCATATAGCTCCACAAAAAAACTGTTCAGCGGTGTTAAATCGCATGATATTAGAAGTCAATTTATTTATTGTTTTTTTTTTTTTATAAAACTCAGATTATACAATAATTAAAAATTATAACCTAAATATTTTATGAGCAGTAGCGACAAAGGTCTTCAGGTCAAAGGTAAAATTATTTGTTCACCGAACGTTTTTTTCCATAAATCAATTGTGGCTCGTGGTGAGTGGCATGTTGCACCGTCTTAATGAAACCATAGCTCCTCCATATATGGCATTCAAATTTCGAACTGGAATTGCAATATTCCTTTATCAAAGCAGACCTCAAATATTGCAACATAGTATTGCTAAAATATAAATTATTAAATGTAGAATTGTAGATCCCGTGTAAATTGTATGTCTTAATTATGGGACTAACTTATGTGAAGTGTTTTAATTCTTTGGTATAATCAAAGTAGAAGAGTTTGTTTTGTGATTTTCTCTAATATTTTTTCTTACTTAGTTCAGAAGTGTGATACGTTACTTTTTTGTTCATATTTATCAAACTCTTTTTTTCTCTGATTCTTATGTTATTATTTTTTTATTATTCTGATATGTAAGCAGTTGTTTACAGTAATACAAGTAATTAAAAATTAAAAATTTGGGTTTTTTCCAGAACAATAAGGTGATATGATCTGCTTATATAAATAATGGAAATATGTGAATTTTTGGTGCGAGCCGTATTTTTTTTTTTTTTGTCTAAAAAAATAACCTAAAAATTAAATGGATAACCTTTTTATTTTGTAACCGTGGAGCATCGCTTTTTTATGTTGGCTACGATGCGTCGGCACTGGTGTGGAGTAAATTTATACCACTTCACTTGATCACCCCTCTTGAACAAATTGCCATAAAGCCGCTTCATTCACCGGTTTTCATGCTGCTACGAATTATGCCCCACAAATCTTTATTAGATTTAATTCAGGGTTTTGCTAGAGCTCCATTCCAAAATCATGATGAATTGTGAGTCTAGCTAAGATTTGACATGTTGAGAACGATGTTTTGGGTCATTCTTATGTTAAAATTTCCAAGATAGTCGGTGACCAAATGTTCACTTAATGTATTTTTATAAACTTCGCCAGTATTGAACCTACCCCGAATGCGCTAAAACCATTTGAAACCATTATGGATGAGTGTCATCATCTTTTTTGGTTTATTTTGGATCCAATTCTTTAAGTGGAGGATCTACCACCATTTCCATACAAGTTGAACTTTAATTCATTGCTCCAAATTATAATTTTTTGATGTTCTTCGAGGACACACATGGCTTTTTCCTAGCAATTTGTCCATTCAATTTTTTTGTGAACGTGAAAACGTTTTTGAAAAAGTTTCCATACTTATGTCATGAAATGAAACATTGCGTTTCGTTAAAACGATTTTGGTTTTATCAATACTTTTAATATATCTCATGACTCAAAAGTCATAGCGCCAATTAATTTATATAAACTGTAATTAGATGAATGTACGTTATCTGTAAGAGCATTTTTGTCATTGCGCGCTTACATCATCAATAGGGGCGGCACTTCAAAAATGATGAAAAAATTATAATTTCATAATTCTTTGAATGCTGTTATCTTGAAAACGGCTTCACCGAATTGCCAGATTTTTAGTTTATTGTGTTCTCGATAATCCACTAGATTATAATTATATGGTTATATGTATGTGGATGTTTTTTGTATTAAAATCACAATACATAAAAAAGTAAAGTATACTTTTAGAGAAAACATTTTTATGTACATTTTTGTTCTATAATCCATTTGTTATTGTTGCTGTTGTTATTGCTATCGTAGGCATTTTTTTTTTTTTTGTTGTTCCCGATTGGATATGTACTATTGTTTTCCTACAACTTATATCTTAAATATAAAAGAAAACACTAAGTACATTTTTAACAATAAGAGGGGAAAAGGCAGTGGACAATATCGAACATTTTCGAATTGTCTCTTGAATAATGATACTGGGTGTCTTAGGCCCCATTTTTGAGAGCTACCTGCGGCAGGCCAACAACCGCAAGATGCCTCTCAGCGCCACCCGTAACCTAAGTTAGGTCAGATCGACTGGTCTGCTTCGTTTTAAGCGTCTACGTCTAGACAATTCGTGAGATGGAAGGTCTGTTATTTCTTGATTGGTATGTCGCTCTAATGTTTTGTGGTACCTCCTGCTAGCATTAATGATTTCTTCCTGAATCATAGTTACGCCGAGGTCTTTGTGACATACATAGGTGGGACCAAGTTGTTTACAAATAACAAGTATTTATGCAGAATCCCATTATGTTGGCTTACTACGATTGTACATATTGTACTATCTTTCATTGTATGTACTTGTACTTTACATTTTGCTCATCGCATCTATTTTGTCACTTGTAAATCGGTTTTGTGATTGTAGAAGTATGGTAAATTCTTTACAATTCTCGAATTTTGGGGTTCATACCTATTATTTTCTCCAGATGTGTATATGAGCAGAGCATACATAACTTTATTTGAAGTTTGTGCTTTTGATTTTGATCAGAAAAAAAAAAAGAGTTAGATAAATTACAATATAAAAAAAAAAAAAAGAAATGTGTGTTATATTTATGATTTTATTTGTATTATTATTTCATTTTTTTACGTTTTATAATGATGATGACCAAGTTAGGCAAAATGTTATTTTAGTACTTATAATATCTGAGTATTATTGTCCTATTTAATTTAAATTATCAAAAAGTTCTATGGCCAATATGGCAAATGTGGAATGTTTGTTGCAACAAAAAAAAATAGACTTGTACCTAAATCTATGTTGTAATAAGTATGAATGCTTTTGCCATCTGTGTTTATAGTTATTAATTATAATAATTTTCATCGCCTCCTCCTCCTTCCCCCCTCCTTTACCATATTACCATGGTTAAAGGAATCTCTTAAGATGTGCGATTGTATATGCTTTGTTTTTGAAAACTTTGCATACAATACTAATATACTAGATGATATAATATAATAAAATAAATACGCAAGCAAGTTTGTTGTATTCCCTTTTAATGTCTAATCCAATTGCTCCTTTTATGCTTTATACGTACGTAATACTCTCGTAATACTCTCGTAATACTTTGTGTTTTCATACTTTCATATACTAGAATATTATTATAATATATAGTACTTACATAATAATAATAATAATAATAATATTTTGTGTCGTAGATGTGTGTATTTATTTACAATATTTTTTTTTTTTTTTTTTTTTATTTATGTAAAAAATATAACCAAAAAATTATTAATTTTTCATTTGCTATAGTACTAAGACAGGTTCTCCTCTAAACTAAGATATACTGATAAAAAGGTACTCTACTGATACTCAGAAATGAAATGAAATCTTAAGCAGAATATTATTATTATCAATGTACAAACTATTTTGGATCATTGTATTGTAGTTAGCTAGGTTGAAATTGAATTCGGAAATTTTCGGATGAGGTTAGCAGATTTACCAGATTTCTTTTGACCATACTATGCAGATGTCTGATGATTTACTCAATGCAATGCCATAAATCAATCTAAATACTATTTATCTATCTATCTATCTAAGGAGAAGTATGGTATATTAGTTCAAATTGTTGATTTGCTGGGCGTTGCATTGAAATAATCTTCCATTAAAACAAAAAAAAAAAAAAAAAAAAAACATACATTAAATCATCGATTTTAATTCAATTTTTTCATTAATCATAATATTAAAATATAAATAAATTCAGTAAAACATACTTACTAAACACTAAACAGAGTGAGTTGCAGTGCAGTTATTTAAAGGTAATGAACTTGGGTGTAGGCAGCAGCTCAATATTCTTGAGCCGAGGGTAAAATTCAATCTTAACAAATGAAAAAAAACAACAACAAAAAAACAAAAAAAAAAAGAAATATTTATTTAAACTGAAAAACTAATAATAAAAGAGAGAGTATGAAAGTAAGTTATACTATTTACAAAATATAAAATATTAATATACAACATAAAATAAATGAATACAATTTTACTAGAAGAACAACAATAGAATGTAGTAAAGCTCTTTTTATAGAAAAGATACACATATTTTAATTTGTAGTGATTATTTACAGCTTGACCATAATACACTTAATAGATTTTCAAAGTATCTCAACACGTTTTTCTCATCTATTTAAATTGTATTTTATTGTAAAATCATAATGTGGGTGGAATAATCTTAAAGTAATCAGTCTAAGTAAAACTATGGAGCCCATTAAATGAATTTAATAAAACACTTACATGGATTCGCCAAAGTAAAACACATATCCATTGCAAGTTAATTTTTGCATATTTTTTATTTTCAAAAACTATTTATGAATTTCAATTGAATTTTATAGTCAGACCCCCCATGGCTTTAGCAATTATTGGCTAAAAAGATCAACAATGGAGTGGGTTAAAATGCATAAAAATATTGTATGATGATGATGAATGAATACATATGACTTAAGTCCCCATTTAACCTTGAGCTCTGCTAATCACGTCAATCATTGCCAAGTATAAACTTTATGGAGCCTCCGATTCATGGTGATGTGATGATGACTATGAATGATAAAATACTACCGACAAACATGTAATTACATACAAGATATGTACATATATTCATAAACTAACCGAACTTTAATTTTAAATCATATAACACATAAACTCAAGCTTATCCATCGTCAGCTGATAAAGTTATGCACGTTTTCATAGGACCTATTTTGGTGCTTGTGCCTTAAAAGAAAAACAAAACAAGCAACAAAAAGCAAATATAAAATTTTGTTTTAAACTTAATCAAAAAAAAAAAAAAAAAAAAAAAAAATTCAATGAGACTTACGAAATGTTAAGAATGAGGTGATAAGGTGATGTGTGTATGAGTTGTACTCAAGTTTCCACCTGATTTAAGCGATTTAAAAGTAACTGTGAGGATTTAAATGATGATTCAAGACCTGGACGATCAGAATCATCAAATCGTACTGAAATGCTGAAAAAAGTGCGTGAAATAATCCCTATCGATGAAAATCTCACTGTAAAAATGCTAACAGAAGAATTAAATATTACCTTGGGGGCAATCAACAAAATTTTAACTGAAGATTTGTGTATAAGAAAGGTCTGTACACGAAGATCAAGAAATCGCTCGTGTAAAGCATTGGAAATACATCATATCAGCAGCTGATCAATGATCAAGATTTTCGTGATTCCATGATGAATCATGAATCTGAAACTGTTTGTTTTTTATAACTAAAAAGTTCGGTTATTTAATGAACTTACCGTGTATGTTGTTTTGAAAAAAAATGTGAAAAATATACTGTAAATATAATATTTCTACAACATTAATACAACATATTACAATGATGGGGATGACAACAAGAATTTAAAGCAGCTAAGTATGTGCTTATGCTTACACCATGTCAAGGCTTATTATTTTACTTTCCACCCACATTTTTATAATATTGTATATGCATACATTTCGTTTGTGTTTGGATTTATATAGGTATACAAATACAAGTACACTGATTCTGATTCCCTTTTTACAAAATGATTCTTGTAAATTAAGAAAAAAGCAAACGGAACTTGAATTATCGTTCAATTGATAGAATTGAACCTTCTTAAATGAAAAAAAAATTGAGAGATTTAGTGAAGAATAGGAGGGATTTATTGTGAGATACCAAAACAAAAAGAGCATTTCAAACGAAATATGCTTTGGCACAACATATACTAAAATTGGAACGATACAGAGAAGAGTAGCATGGCCCCTGCTCAAGGATGACACGCAAAATCGTGAAGTGTTCCACATTTTTTTCTTTTGCAAACTTTCACATATAATTTATGTGATATGTTTTCGCTTTGTAATCGTGTTGTATCTTATCCAGTTCACGCATATTTGGCGCATTTAGTTGCCTTTCGCGGTCGCGTCTTTATGGAAGGGACTACACGATTTGATGAACCACAAATTGAGTATAAGAAGCGTTTGGTTAAATCGAACTTGAACTTGGTATTATTATTTATGTGCAGACCAAATTGTATATGAAATAAGTTAAAACATTTAATGCAAAATTTATGTTTAAATATCCCCCGAGAATCATAAGGATTTGTATTTTCAACTTTACCAAAGAATATCAATAGATAAAAAATATATTATATCGTCCAGATTTTTGGTTCATTGTGATATACAATACTATGTAGATAGTCGCAAGAGGGATATATATATATATAATATAATATATAACGGATAGACATAGAAAAAATTCCATTGACTTACTTATTTATTTGTTGTTATAGCAGCAATAGAAATACACACTCAGTGAAAACTTTAACTTTCTATCTATTACAGTTCCTGAGATACAGTTCCTGAGATACGTGACGTGACGTGACGCGACCTTGATATTGCACTCTGCAATCTCGTATTTTGTTTTTTTTTTTTTTTTTATCATCCAACCCCCTCCATAAAAAATAATCCATTAAAATACGATTTACAATGATACCCTTACTACTTTGAAAATGTACTGTCTGTCATTGATGTCATTTTGAAATGATACTTCCTTATTTGAATTCTAAGGAAACATACCACACACACACACACACACACACACACACGTATGGATGGAATCAAAGTATATTTATAGCTTTCAATATTATAAACAGGTATACTACTCGTATATTTTAGTCTCACACCCAATTCCGCAAAGACTGAGTGTGGCGACATGAATAAAGTTATTTGTTGCTCGTATTCTACATTTATTTTTAATGAACCATTTTGAATACAATATCTATTTTTAGACCTACCAACATTATGTAGAGATATGTATGACATACGACTAGGGATGTCATTTATAAATATCTCGGATTGTTTATTTACTACACATTTGAATGACATTCAATATACTTGGATTCTACTACAAATTACCAATTGTTCTTCGCTTCTATATCTTTTGAAGCAACTTAATATTATTCCAAGTCATTATTCTGTTTAATAACACATCATTAAAAGAAAATTTACCGAAAAAAAAAAAAACTATACCTTTTACAAAAAAAAAAAGAAAATGTTTCTACATGGATGAATTTTTAGTTGAACAGGAAAAAGGTCTCATAAATAAAGTATGCCAATTATTCTGTTTCACTTGAATAAAACCAATATGGTTTAAGCTTCATTTGTTTGTGTGTAACAAAGATATTACATAATTGATTTGAGTATTTTAAATAAGTTTTTTTATAATTTACAAAAAGAATGGGACATGGGAAATAGCAAAAATAAAAGCCTACAGAAAATGTATCTGTGCTGTCTGTGAGTGAAGCAGCGAAAATATAAACTGGTAAAAATCGAAAAGTTGTTCATAATTTTATTCAAAATTTACGAAGATAATATGAAAAAATCGTACACAAAATGTGTTCTTTGATGCAGAAAAGCCGGTTATTTTGCGTGAAGCATCGAATTCACATGGAATCATCATCGATGAAACGCCTCAACAACACTTGACATTTAATACGAGGGTTGTTGTTTATACTTCTGGCCTAATAATAATAATAATAATAAAAAAAAACAAAAAACAGAATTTATTTCAAAATTGGTTTTATTGTATTCCAAAATTATCTCCATAAAGATCAATACATATATTTTTAGATGCTTGTGAATAAATTTCCAAAGAATATTTTCCACTCCGCTTGAGGTAAGTCCGAAATATGGATATGACTCGATTTGATTGCTGTTTTGTTTCGAATTCGAATTCATATGCATAGATTCCTGATTCATCATCTGTGTAGATGTTATACAGAGTCTTGTATGGATATTAAATGTATTTTTTCAATATTTCCTTGCACCAATCGACATGAATCTTCTATTGACCGTTTATCAGATTATGTGGAATCTAATGCCATCAAATCTTTTTTACGGCTAAATGATCATGTAAATATCTTATTGATTCTTGTCATACTAATGACCAAAGTTACCTCAATCTCACAATATTTCACATTTCCGATTTGGGAAGTCCTTCACGCAATTGGTCCAGGAACGAACATCGACGAGGATTGAATTCGTTATACCAGTTTTCCAATGTGCTCTAGGATGTTGCTTTACCGCTGTATAAAGAATTAAGTTAATCGAAGCACTCTTGGCACGAAAATGTTCACGACTCAATTCCATTTTTCAATTAACTGAAAACAATCACGCTAAAATTGGAAATAGAAATTGGAAAAATAAATTGTTCAGTGGTCGCCTAGCAACACTGACAGTTGCCAAGGCCAGAAATATGAATAGCAACCCTCATATGTACGAGTATGTATACAAAAATGACTAGCATCTATTGGTTTACATGTCAAGGGCTCTGGAGTGGTTTGGGGAGTTATATTTCATTTTGGCATTTGCGAGCTTCAATTTTTATCGCAAAATATGAACGCTAAATCTAATCTGATGATGTTCTAAATAAGGATTTCGTATCTTTTTATAAAATCACTCAATACATTGGGTTGAGGAAGAAAAATAAAACGCCGCCTTTTTCTGTTCACATGACTTTTAAGCGGTTCGTTGTATATGGAAACTGGATTTTTTTTAAGTTGCTAAATCATTTGACAATTGAAGTTATTAAAATGACAAAATGATGACAATTATAAACAAAGCTGAGCAAAATTGGGAACTAAGGAACTTGAGAACATAAAATTTTAAGCCGCTTGCAAGGAGGTGGTTTTAAAAAAATGCTCGTTATATGGCGCCTCATGAATTGAGTGAAAAACATTTATTTAGCCGAATTTCCATGTACGAATTGCTTTTAAAATGCAATGAAATGAAATTGAATTATTTTGGAAGCGATTTGTAACGGGTGATGAAATATGGATAACATAGGTACGAAACTGTTGTTCGAAATTGGTCTTGGTCAAAGAGAAAGTGGGTTTGGTGGCATTGGAAAGATCCATTATGAGCTCCTAATGTTTGGCCAAACGATTCGAATGTCTAATTAATGTAGTTAAAGTAAGCAATTGAAAAACGGAGACCAGAATTGATTAACAGAAAAGGTGCCGTGTTTCATCATGACAACGCGAAACTACTCAACATATTTGATGACCCGTCACAAGTTGAAAGAATTGGTCGGGAAGTTTTGATGCATTCAAAGTATAGTCGTAACATGGCACCATCAGATTATCATTTGTTCCGATCTAGTATGCAATACTGTCTTGCTCGTGTAAAATTGGCTTCAAAAGAGACATATGAAAATCAATTGTCGCAGTTTTTTTTTGATGAGAACTGCCAGAAATTCTATACTGATGGAATAATGGTGTTAGTCCAGAAATGACAGAAGGTCCTCGACCAAAATGGATAATACATAATTTAATGCAATTTAATTTTAATATTATAAGAAAAAAAGATATGATGAATGTGTATTAAAAATAGGCCGAGTATTTGTTCTTCAATCCAATACTTGAAATTGTTTTCTTTAGTGGTAAAAATTATTAATTCATCCATAAAAAACATTATGTAACATACATTAAAAGTAAAGTTTTCTCTTTCATCTTGAATTTGAATCTCCTTTATTTGGGATAATCAACAACTTAAGCAAGAAACTGAAAAATATTATATAATTTTTATTCAAAATGGAATAGCAAGGAGGCTACAGCCTAACGCTTGAATTGTGTGGTTTTTACCTGACTGTTGTCAGGTAATTCCGGGACATAGACCTGACCTGATCATTCGTGAGAACATGATAACATAAATATCTTGTTTTTGCCTTCTCTGTATGTCTTAATAAACGAAATGTATGCACTAAAATAAAAATATATACTAGAAACTAAAAGAAAATGTACTTAATTCAGACAAGTACAAATAAGTTTAAGTACAATAAAAATTGGGAAATAACATTTCATGGTATAAAAACATTTGCAATTTGTTTTAAGATAAGAATAAAACTAATTTAGAACAAAAAAAAAAAAAAAAAAAAATAAGAAAACATTATATAATAAATTATTTTCATTTTTAAATTTGGGTGTTTAAATGAAAATTTAATGAAATTAGTTTATCAATTTTTAATAATTGTGTTTTGGAAGATTTATTTTTCACCGTAGATACACACATCCACACAAACACACACACACACATACACACACACACACACACATACAAACACACACACACACATACACACACAAATAATGAATGCTTAATGATAATGATGAGTTTCTTATTATAAAATATACAATATTTAATAATATATTATATATCTTACACGATGCAATAAGAATTTTTAATGAATAACTTTCTCTTTTTTGTGAGAAATTGTATGGCATGGCTATAAAAATTACTATCCGGGGTTACAGTCCATTTAGCCTAGCCCTACAGTAAGTTATGGTGCCCTGCTGATTTTGTAATAAATTTAAAAATTTTCCTGCTTTAGTGGTATTAAAGTCAGATTTTAGATTCATATTTTGATTATCCACTTGAATACAACTTGGGAAGGGCCTTCCATTACAAAATCGTAAACATTGAATAAAATCTTTTACCATATTGATTTACAGAGCTTAAACTTTAGATTAGATTAGGCTATGTGGGAATCACCTCTATAAATAGGCCTAATGTTATAGTATAATAACAGCTGTTTGAAAAATATGCAGGTACTCATTAAGAATTCCACAATTTGTTTTTTGGAGATATGTTAGCAAGCAATACTGTTTGTTTGTTTTTGAATGGTTGAATGGTTGCTTAGATATTGGACTTTCCACTGTTTCTTTTTCTTCATTACATGATCTACATTGGTCATAAGGACTTATTCACATACTAGTACTTCCAAGTAACTCTACTCAATGTCCCTATTACACAAGAGAATAATTCCTGAGGTCATGATCATCTCACTTACCCTAGGCGATTAAAGCCACACAATGTCTGTGTATTTTATTCACAACGAACAGTGTGACTTTTTAACTTTTAGAATGCCAAAAGTAAAAAATGTTCTCCGATCGCAATAGACTAATATGCAACTGCTAAGAATATTTACTCAAAATAAAATAACAAAATTGGGTACGAATGGCTCTATCACCATCGTACAAGAATTGAAAAGAAACAAGATTTGAGTAATTTTGTATCAAAGACAATATTTACATTGCACTGCTGGTGCTGTTCTCTGTAAACTGGCAGTTAACATTTTAGAAGAAGAACTGCACAACCGATCACAGTCTTGTGTCAATATAAACATTTATTTTCCTAAATTGTGTTTCAACTTTTTATAGGAAATGTTTTGAACAACAACGCCTAAAAGTCTACATACAAAAAATGTAAAAAAGATAAAAACATGATTCTTGTATGGGGTCCATCCCATAGAACTATAAAGAAACAGAGCCGTAATAATGATTATCAGATTATGCGCATTGCATATTGCAGCTTACGTTTCTTGTAAGGGGATCCCTTAAAATTTTTAGCTTCATTTTAGTTTCAGTATTTGTTGTTGCAGACGCATACTGTGAAAATTTCAACTTTCTACCTAATACGGATCATGAGATAGAGCCTGAGGGCGAATGGATTGACGAACAGACAGCGTAGTTTTAGTAATAGTAAAAAACTAAAGCGGATCACTCGCAGTTTCTCTGTCCAATACAATGTTGGCCTTTGCGTTTCTTTTGCAAAATTTCATTGTTATACCAAATTAAGTTTTTTTTTTTTAGCTGTTATGACTTTTGGCGTCTGAAAAATGATAAAAGTCTCACTGTGCGATGGGTGAGAACCAACATGTAAGATAAAGAAATCTTCATCGTGTAAGATATATACATATATGTAATGTTAAATATCAAAGCTTCATCGGTTCTATCGGTGGTAGTAGTACTTTTGATTATTTTTCTTTATATTATGTCGTAGTTGGTTTTCTTTTTGCGTTTCACTTAATGCAAAATATTAAAATAAAAAAAATAAAAAAAAATAATAAAATGTTGCTTTGTAAATTATTTTTGATACAGTTTTTATTTTTTAAGTTGAAAACTTTTGTTTTTCTTTAGCTTACACAAAATATATTGTATATATATCTTTTTCTTTAATTCTCTCCATTACTTACCTCTAAATATTTAATAACAATATACTTTTAAATCCTTCTGTTTTTTGTTTTTTTTTTTATTTTGAATACGAATAAAAATTAATACAATTCAAAAAAATCAGGAAAAACAAACAGCTTTTAGTTATTTAATTGAAAAACTTGAAAAATACAAAAAAACAAAAAAAACCAAGTTAAAGAATATTTAAGCCAAACATTTTTTAAATCAATTAAAATTAATTGGCTTTTAAAATTGTATGCATTTAATTACACACTTACATTTACAATAAATTATTAACATAAAATTCAAATTCAAATGAAATTCACAATTATTTATGTTTTTACTATGTCAAAAAAAAAAAAAAAAAAAAAAAACATCAAAATTAGGCAATTAAATCTTTAAAAATAATATGTAATTTATTCACACATACACATGTTTGTTTAAGTTTTTGTTTTTGTTTTATTTTGTTACACAAAGAAGAAAATAATTATATAAGAAAAAGAATTAAAAATAAATTAATTTAATCAAAACTTAAAAACGCACAGATCCGATATGATGACGAGGACGAGGATGAAGGTCCACAACCGGATCCTACACTTGAACAGGGTGTGCCAATACCTGTTCGATTGCAGGGCAGCTTCCCGCCGGAATTGGCCTCCACTCCTCTTGAGGATATCGATCCATACTACAGTAATGTACTGGTAAGTCGAAAATACTGTACTGTAATGTACTGGAAAAAATTAAGTAGAAGAATTACAACCAGAATTTGCTTACGGAACATTGCACATTCAGATCTATGAATCTAATCTGACCTGATCTGATTAGATATGAAATGAATTTCCTACATGAAAATTCAGATTTCTAAGGAAATGATAAATTTTTTCTAGTCGTACTTAATAAAAGATCATAATCAAATAAAATCTTCTCAAATCTCAGTTTTAGATTATTTTCTCGAACAAATCGAACGATCTCTATTTCACCGAAAACATAACAAATTTCGATCTTTTATATATACACACACGTACTAGCAATTTGTTAATCCAACTAATCTCTAATCCGAAAGTCTAGAAATCCGAAGATCCACTATCTATTCTGGCAATAAAATGATTTACTTTCATTTTTAATGAAATTAACCGACAAAATGTTGCATAAAAAGTCACTTCTACTTCTTATAATTGATTTGGGGTGATAATTACTACAATACAATGTACTGAATTTATTGAGATTTCAGGATGCATGTGGTTTAGGAGAAAACTTTACGAGTAAGTTATAAAAACTCTCTGGTCAACAATGAAATGATTTGCTATCCTTTCACAAAATATAAATTCTTCAAAAATACCAGAAGAAACAAGTGAAGTGAGTGATTCCAACAGCTGAATAGCATCTGTATAAAAAACTTATAGTGTCTAAATTTCAGTTTAATAGTTCAAAAAACCAAAAAGGTTTTTAATGGGGGTGTGTATGGGAGGTACCCTCCTTGGAGGTCATATATATATATAGTCAGCAACCATCCAATATTCAAGATCGTGGAATTGCTGGATCGTATATACCCGTTTAAGATTTTGAAAATATTTAATTTTAGTATTTATTGCTGATGCCCATATTGAAGTACACTTCTGTGAAAATTTCAAATTTGTAGTTATTACGGTTCATGAGATAGGACCCGAGGACGCACGAACGGACGGACAACGAAGTCTCTCCCTTTGGTACCCTTTGGGCCCGGAACCCTAAAAACAACACCAAGGCTGACGTCTATCTTAAAGCAAAGATCAAAAGCATCTACTCGATGATCCTATATTATATTAAGGATGGTCCGTCTTTAGGGTTCTATTATAGATTTTTATTGTTCTATATAATTATGAAGCCAATATTTATCTTTTATAAAATACTAATTTTCCATTCCATTTCATTTGCAATTTCCAATTTCCAGACATTTGTAGTTGTAAGTAAAGGAAAAGATATTTTTCGCTTTTCTGCATCAAAAGCAATGTGGCTGCTCGACCCCTTCAATCCAATACGTCGTGTAGCCATCTACATATTAGTACATCCCTTATTTTCGTTATTCATCATTACAACTATTCTCGTTAACTGCATTTTAATGATAATGCCGACAACACCCACGGTCGAGTCAACTGAGTAAGTAAAGAATCTATCATCATTTAATGGCATTTAATTTAAAAATTTTATAAATAATAAAATATTATATAGCAAAAATTTATATATTAAATTATGTATTTAGAATTAACCAATATATTCTTATTACTTATTTATTTTGTTCTAAACTAAATAATTTTTATATACAATATTTTTTTTTTTAAATTTATTTTTTAAGTAAATAAAAGTTTAGTAAACGAAGAAAAACAAATGCATTAAGTTTATAAATAAATAAATAATTAATTAATTAATCATTCTTCGTTTATTAAATTTTAAGTGATAAATTATTAGGTTAACCAACATTTTTTCTTTTTAAATATATTTCTATTTATATACAAAAATAATAATTTATTTATTTATTTTTTTTAATACAACAAAAAAAAAAAAAAACAAACAAAGAAGAAAAAATATATATACTCGTATATGAAAAGAAAAACAATAATTTAAACAAACCGAAGTACGATAATTTTTACAAGAAAACAAAAAAAAAAAAAAAAAATTGATAAAATTCTTTCTATATTCATTTAATACTAAATTTTTTTTTCAACAAATTAAATCAAAGCTGTTTCTTTGACTAAGCATATTTAATTTTCAAAGAGAAAAGCAAAAAAAAAAATCAAAGTTCAATGACAAAACACTATTCAAAGGTAAACTATTTTTTAATTCATAAAATCAAAAGTAAAAAACAAAAATATAATTGAAAATTTTAAAATATATAAGAAATGACATTTTGTGTAAATAAAAAAGCACAGATCAATTCAACATTCAATTCACAATAATAGTACAACTTACTTTACTTAGATCATTTGCTTTCAAAAATTCAATTGTAAATTGTCCTCAACTCACCAATTTGATAATATCGTATACAATATAAAAATATTTTTATGCAAACAAAATATGGTGAAACCATTTGTCAATTATCGGTACAACCGAGAATCACAATGTCGTCGATGTAGACGATGATAGAACGGATTCACCAGGCTTGGCATGGTATTTTTTCTTCTTGGGGTTATCGTAGTATATCCATTTTTCATCTCTAGCCACGACCCGGTGCAAAAATCCCTTCCTTTGATGTCTTTTAAGAAGCAGTTTCGCCTTTCGACATCTCTTGGCTTCTACTCGTACGGCACCCAATATCCTTGCTTTTGAATAAATCCCAATTGTTTTAACCGAACGGAAATTGCTTGCTGAGTCACTCTCAACGATTCTGCGAGTTCAGTTTTCATTTGGCATGGATCTTGATCCAGTAAAGCCAATTCCAATGTCCAATTCCTCATCTTCAAATTCATTTTGGATTGGACAGGATACTCTTTGTCTTCGACACTAAAATCACCACTTTTGAAGCATCGAAACCACTCTCTGCATGACTTATCGGTCGGAGCAGATTTACCATAAACTTCACCAAGTATTCGATGGGCTTCAGCTACACTTTTCTTCCTATTAAAAAAGAAAATCAAAACTTCCCGCAAATACTGTTTATTTAACACAATTCCGGACATTTTCGAAGTGGCAAAAAACAGTGTTGTTGTCCGAAACAGACGCTAATGCACACTAATTATTGTTGAAAGATGTCAAACCTTTCCAATGGAATAGGTAATAGCTTCCAAAATCGGTCACAACCTGCAGGTGGAGCCATCTTTTGAATACGGACCGAATTAATTTGTACTCCCAATATAATGAATACTATTCATAATATACTTATATTTATGTGTATGGTATCGTATAGCCTACAAACTTACTCAATTTAATTAAAGTTGTAACATTGTCTAATTTGAAGACAAGAAGCTTAGGTTAATGTACACTCCCGATCAATCAAATAAATAGACTCAAGATTGTATTGTACAAAAATATATTGTATATATTTTTTTGTTATTCAATATTAAATTCTTAAATCAACCAAACAAAAATTGGTTGTGGATATTTTTTTTTTATTATTATTTTGTTTAATAATGTCCACTTTTCATCAATCAATCCATTGTGCCCAAGGACCTAAAAAAAAATATAAATGACAATATCTTCCAAAAACTTAGTAGTGTTTTTTTATTTTGTTTCAAGCTTAATTTTTAATCTGTGTAGGTACTCTTATTTGAAATCATTTCAAAAAATTCAATGAGGCATTGAAAAAAGGATTTCAGAGTATTTAATGGTAGTTTGCTCCTGGCGCTCTTAATCGTATTTATTAATGATTCGAGATCTTTAAATTGTCTGCCATATTGTTCACACGTTTCACACGATGATATTGAGGTCAGGAGAGTACTATGATGACTCCATTCAATTGCAATTTTGTATTGGAGCATTATCACGTTAAAATGTCTAAGGTATCGGTCCAAAAATATTATAAAAGTGTGGAAATGCTTTTTGAAACATCTCTCTGTAGCGTGTGACATTCATTCTAGATACAACAAATTGGAGTTCGAATGAGCCATAAAAGGAGAATTGCACCTCACATCATTATGTATCCATTCAAATTAAACCGAGAACCATATGGTTTGCTTACGAAAGTCGGTAAAAGATGTTTTTAATTCTTTTATTTTATTATCTTTAGATATTTTACTTCCCTTATTATTCATCGAGCTCCCAATTTAAATCGAATTTTAGCTGCAGCACACATTGAATTTAATGCTTCTCGGCGAATTATTCGCTCCTGCAGTCTACTATTTGATTGATCGATAAAAAGTGAACATTTTTTAAGCATCATCAACAAAAAACAAAAAAAATATTTAAAAGTAACCTTTAAACTTTGAAAACTAATTTTTTTATTTAAGAAATGAATACTGAATAATAAAGAAATAAGCATATTTTTGAAAATTTCGTTAGTATTTGAGTCTATTTGATTGATCAGAAGTGTAAGAAGTGAATCTACAATAATAAAAAATCCCCACCCTCTAACCACTTTCGATTTACTTCAGTCAGGAGGAGGAGGAGGTCCCAATCTATCGATTCTTTATAACTTCCTGTGGGGCTGAATCTGGGTTTTGCATTTTGGAGCATAAAATATGCAACTTCTTTCTGATATTTCCTCGATATCACATACATAATATATTACTCGTAATACAATACAAATAAATTGGAGACTTACTATTAATTTCCTATATAAAAGTACTTAAGCTAAGCTAACTTGTTTCCAAATATAGAATATATACAATTTCCAGTTTTACAAAGATCTAAATAAAAATAAGTTACTTCATACATTGGTTTATCTCTTCAAAGCCTTGTGTATTTAGTATGTACTTTACTACACTAAACAAAACTAAACAAAAATATATCCTCTTTCGCTCAAACGAACCATGTGCTACACGCAACACTATCAATAGGCATACTGTCTTTACGAACACTTTCAAAAATCAACACATGTGGTGTTGTAAATCCATGATCTAATTGGATTTTTAAACAAAGACAATGTGTTACCGAGTTATAGCACAAAACACGAGCCGACATGATAGTTTTTTTTTTTTAATTTAATAAATCGGTAGAAAAGCATTGAAAGCCTACCGGTCTACAACCGAGTGCGGGACTTTAATCCGCTAAAAACTACCGCCCATGTCCTATTGTCCCCCCGGAACTGTTTTTTAATATTTCTTCGGAAGGGAAAAGGTGGAGCATCATTGCTCAAAAGTCTGTCTGTCCTATGTTTTGTGGGTCTCCTCATATACTGTTTGTCAGTAGGTCGTTCCAACACGTCAACAAACTAAAAAAAAAAAAAAAATAAAAAAATAAAAAAATTCAGTCCAAAACACCAAATGCCAATCAATTATTTTGCTCACGCAATCTGCCATGTTCCAGTGTGCGGAGAGTACTCATTATGGCAAATATAGCAGTTTTCATTGTTTGCCATTTCTCCGGAGATTGACACATATGGCGCACCAAATTTCCAACTGTGGGTGGTTCGCCAAAACACTCTTCAATGCGTGCTCTCTCCACAGTAAATCGAGGGCAACAGAAAAGAACGTGCTGGGCATCTTCGGTGATACCAACGCAGGCAGGACAGAAGGGGTCCTCCTCATGCTTAACACGGTGCAGGTAGTATTTAAAGCACCCGTGTCCACTGAGCATCTGCGTCATATAGAAATCCTTTTCACCGTGGGTCCGTGATATCCATACATCCAGTCTTGGAATCAAGGAGAAAGTCCATCGCCCTTTTTCAGATGTATCCCACCTTCTTTGCCATTCCTGGATGCTGATCTTCATCTTTAGATGCTCCAGCACCTGCGTTAAATAATCGTTGTCACTCACGTGCCATTATGTCAATAGGTATCATGGACGCCTTCACATCTATCGCCACATCCGACACCGTGCGAAAGCCACTTGCAACACACAGCGTGCCTGTCGGTACGTCGAGCGGATACCAAGTGTATATGAGCTTTTTAGTGTTGCGTCAGTCCAAGCCTACACGATAGTAGTAAAGACAAAATGAGTTGAATGATTCGATTCAGAAAAACACTTGACACACTTGACTCGTTTTGCATAGTGTGCACAGTGTTTTTAATTCCTCTGGATTGCACTCACATTTTCTTTGTTATTGGATTTTCATAACAGTGTGATACCGATTCCTGCCGAGTCATTCCCGAAGACACGAGTCACACGAGAGTATATTTCCATGAAAGGCATTCGATAACACACGAGTCGCACGACTGTTTCGATTTGGGTCAATGTGTCAGCAAGTGTGATTGCCGACAGTTACCACTACAGTAGTGTTAACTGGAGCAGGCTCCCTTATGTACAATATAATAGCCTAAATCAAGTATTCAAACAAAAAATGTGGTTTCAAGTTTTCTT